>OY821517.1:231053602-231653602 GCA_963682025.1 Cordilura impudica
CCATTCCACCGTGAGCAGCGATAACTGAGTCGTGAGAACGTTTTAATGCATCTCGTCTAAGTGCTTCTGGAGTCCACAATTTCCAAGATTTCTTCTCATCATTGGCAATACCGTTAGCGGAAGTTCTTCTAATATATATGTAACTATCTATGACTTTAATATCCGGAAAATTATTTTGATTTTCTAGAAAATTTTTTTTAATTTTCAAGTAATTTGGGTCCAAAAAGTGAGGGGATTCTTAATCAATTTCAGGCTCTATAAGTTCTAAAAAATAAATTTCACCTGCATGCCTTATACTAAGCGCATCTGCGACGACGGTATCTTTCCCTTTCGGTGAAAAATTTATATATTTATATTTATAGCTTTGTGATTTTAATGCCCACCTGGCCAGTCGACCTTTAAGGTTTGGCTGCCTCATAAGCCACACCAGGCTATTATGATCGGTTATCACTTCAAATTCTTGAAGTTCTAGATAGCACCTGAATCTCTCAATCGCTTCGATGGCAGCTAAGCACTTTTTTTCTATAACGGAATAGTTACCTTGTGCTGAATTAAGTTTGAAATGAAAGCGATTGCATTTCCTGATCTATTTGTACTAAAACCGCTCCGATCCCATAGTCACTAAAGTCGTAATGTACATAAAATTTCCTTGAAAAATTTGGATTTTCCAGAACTGTAGGTGAAACCGGGTAAAACCTTTGCTTTACTGGCCTTGCATCTCCTACATCTATCCTATGTTTTATGAGGGGCGTTCGCCCTAAACGTTGAATATCAAAGATAGGAAAAAGGGACTTCACACTTTCAAATTGTTGCTGTTGTTTTTTATAGAGAGGGAAGGAGTCTAAATTTTCATTATTCAATAAACTGTTTTCTTTATTCAATTTCAATCCAGATATAATGTTATCTATTAGGCCACAGGAGCGCCATAAATCTAATCCGAGAATTAAACGTTGATTGAGAGTTGGAACAGTATAAAGAGTTATATTTTTAACTAACTTTTTATAAGTCATTGAGTCTTCAATTGCTCTTACCACAGTTTGATTTTTACTGTCTGCGGTTTTTACCATTGATTTTAGTTTACTCAAATTTAAAAGATTTGTAAAATCAATTTTCGCTAAATTTTCCACAATGCAGCTAATGTGTGCACCAGTATCTTGCAAGCCAAGCTCCACTCTATCTAAAAATTTGACTTCCGCATAAAGTCGACCATCTATTTCATTGTTTGTAATTGAAGAAGTAAACAAGCGTTTTGTTTTCTTAATTTTTTTATAATAGTTTCGCATTCGCACAGTAGATCTTCTATAGGTTCAGATCAATTTTTTTATCTAACTTAGAATCGCTAAAAAGAGTGGTCCTTGCTTTTATGTAATCTCGAAGACGTTCGTGAAAAAGTCGTATGTTGAAAAGATTGTGTTTTGGTTGATCAGAGTGATCAGATTTTTCTAAAAGCTTTATTTTCTCATTATTTTGAGTAGTATTATTTTCGAAATTATAATTTACAAGTAATTGGTTTTCATTGTTTCCTAATCCGTTTTCATTATCAAAGTTGTTATCTAAAATTTGGTTACAAAAGGATTCAGGGTGTTTTACTGGCATGCGTTTCGATTGCAGGGAAAGTACCCCTGTGGAATTTCGAGTTTTTTGAGCAATTTACACACTGAGGTTTGTAAACATTTTTAATGCCACATCCATAGCAAAACAACATTACGCTCCATGAGACACATGTCCGAATAATGTCCGTCTTCATTACAATTCCAGCATCGCATAATTTTTTCGGGTTTCGAGATGGCATTTATGGTAAACGAATGACTATCTTCAGAATCTACATCGCATTTGTCAAAATTATCATCGATCTCTTCTACCTCTACTGCAAGAATTCTCCGCTGAGGAAGCTGCCCTCGAGAAAGTTGTGTCCGTTTAAAAGATTCATCATTGTATAATTTTTCATGCAATAAGCATAGCCTTTTCAAATGGGAAATAGTTTCAATTTGGACATATAAATGCTCACGTCGAATTTCAAGACGAAGATTGCGTGTAATTATTTCTATAAGCTCAGAGTCATTTAAATAAATTGGTAACCGATCTGATATTTCGGTTATAGCATCATAAAAATATTCAAATGATTCATTGTGTCCTTGTTTTCTGTTATGAAGTTCTTCTCTAATGTCGAATGAAGTTCGGTAATCTTTATATTCATACAGTAACGCGTCACAGAATGATTCCCATTCTATAATTTCAGTAGTTTTGTGATACTTCAATAGCAATATATGTAAATTTTTACATATTCCATTGTAATTACCTTCAAAGTATTCCCTAGGTGAAACATTAATTCGTATATGAATTCATCCGACCGTAGACCTTTTGACGAACCATCAAATCGTAAATTCCAACTTTGGATAATTGTGGTGATTTTGCGGGATTCACTACTACGGAATGTGATGCATTACGCATTGAGGAATTTGTATATGAATTGGATTCAAGAAGACGATTGGCTATAACTGGTGGTCGTTGAAATTGTCGACCGGATTGAGTTACTTGCTCTTGTTGCAGTTGTGAAGATCGCAGATTCATTTGCGAAAGAGTTCTGTATGGTCAATTCAATCATTTGAGACATCTGGTTAGAGTCAAAATTAGATTGCCTATTACGTTAATTATGAAGTAGTTCTTGAGATTGGTTAGAAAACTGCTGTGTGTTTTACGTCTCATTTGGGTGTTTTACTGAACTATTCAGGTCCAACATTGGACCTTGTAAACTTTGATCAACAAAACATGGTTGCAGGATAGGGTTACTAAGATTTCCTATTTACAAATTTTGTGATATATTTGGTGTCTCTTGACGCCAATTGTTCCATGTGTTATACACTTTGGATGCGGACCCACGACCCCTACCTCTAGGGTTGGTTGACTTAAATTTTTCAATTGGTGTGGATTTTGGCTGAGTCAAATGTCGCTCATGGCATAATTTTTTACAGTTGGGACATTCCGAGAATTGCTTAACCACTGAGAAATACATTCTTTATGAAATAAATGATTGCACCTGGTGGATAGACAATCAGTTTGGTTAATCATCACCTTTTCACATACAGAGCAAGCTAAACCTAGTGAAGATTCAACTATACTATATCCTCTGTACTTCGCGGTAGTGGCATATTGGCACAAAAATTTAAAAACAAATTAGAGTAAGATCGACTAAGAATTATAGAAATATTTTAAAAATATTATTGGCAAGAACAATGGTCAAATTACTAAATAGTAACTCAATTCAATAAGAGACAAAAAAAAACTACAATATGTGTAAGTAGATTTTTTGTTGTTATTGTTTAAATAAGTTAATAAAAAAATTTTACAAACACAAAAAAATTTTAAAAAGAATATATATAAATTGTGTAAAATTTATTTTATTTTATGAAATTAGTAAAATATTTAATTGCGACCTTCAAAATTAATTAAATTAAAAAGGAATCATGCATAGCATAAATATGAATGAAATGAACTGGATTATTGTCGACAGAATTTTGCATTGAATATTTTCAGACGTACTCTAATGCAGTCAATATTCAATGGATCAAAATTCGCTATAGGGAGCAATTTCTTGATGATTCCAATTAAAATTAACTAAACTATAGTAAAGAAAAATAATATGAAATGAAAAATTCCCAGAATTCTTAAACAAGGTTGTTTCAAAATTTCTGAATGAAAAGGATCCCTAAAGAGCTATATGGTCGAAATCTATCTGTACCAAAACTACGACTGATAGTCGAAATCCAGGACAGTTTTAAAGCTATTACAAACCAACGACCTTAAAAACAACCCCAATTTAGAAAATACTTGGGGAGTTTCTTGACCCTATGCTAACCAAAACATACATTACGGGGTTTTTATTAAAGAGTCTCTTAATGGAGAAGAATGATGCGTACAAATGAAAAAGGATTGGAATTTTTACCTATTGAAACTATGCTCCCCTTAATTTGCAACTAGGGTATATTGATCTCTACTTATGGTATACTATGCATAATCGTAGGGGTATTAGATTTAAGATACCCGTGCCTCTTAACCCTCCCATCCGTGTTCTCTCAATAGCACAATAAAGTTAACAACAAATTTTGGAAAAGCTTTACCCTAACCCAGTCCGAAAGAAAAGTCTAGAAGTTTAAATTCAGCAACAAATGATATTAATTTATTTTAGAAATTCATGTATTTAAAATCAATTTTCGATTATTGTAGAGGTAAATATAATAATAAATAAACTTACTTTACTCAAAATAATTGTATAGCTAGTAAACTTAACTTAAAGTATTTATATAAATTTAAGGTTTTAATTGATGATTTTCGTTGCTTCCGTACAAAATCGTTAACTTCTTACAACTGTACAATTTATCATGATTATAACGAATTTTGGATAATAATTCGGAAGAAAATTTTGCTTAGAAAGAAAATTTTGCACAGGCATGATAATTGCTTATTTGATTATTAGAATGCCAGATATGAACAGCTATAAGAACATCAGTTGGAAATACAAAGGAAGGTTTCTGTTTTATAATTTAATTTTTCTTAAATGTATCATTTCTTTATTTAGTTATTGTTGTTCGTTCGATATGGAACAAACAAAAAAAAAAAAAAACAGAAAGAAGTGGACAAAAAAATTTTCAAAAGAATAAGCAATTACGTTGACATTAATAAATTACATTAACCAGCCTCTCCTAATCTTCCAATTGTAATTTCAGTTTCTGTTATGCAGAAATGACAGAATTATGTTGCATTAGCAAAATTATTTCTATGATTACTCGAAATACCTGAATTTACTGAATTTTTTGTGCACTACACTATTGGTTCTAAGCTTTTAAATATTGTAAAAAAAAAAGTATATTTTAACACTTATTGTAACACTTTGACAAATGTTAAGAAATAAAAATAGCCTCTTTCGATCTCCTCTTACATCTTACCTCTTTCGGAAAAGGCATAAGCTCATTGGAAGTCACACACTCTTCTTGAATATTTAATATGGAATTTCTGCATCAGGAATTAAATTGATTGTTGCTAAGGTGTTTGTACTCCCAAGAACACACAGTTTCGATGATTAATCAATGGAGGTTTTTTTTGTTTAGTAGTTTTGCCATCTCTAATAAAAGACTAGGTTTATGTGAGAAACGTGGCCTTAAACATGTTGATTCCAGAACCTTTCCGGTAAGAATCTAAAATGATTTTTCCTATGGAATATCTTATTGGTACAATATTCTGCGGCGTGAATAATATTACTTTAGGTAAAATAATGACCAGCATCTGTGAAAATGTATTAATTAAGACTACTTGAAAATTTTAAAACAAATGTTAAGGTTAATTACCAATTTTGTTCGTTGAAGCCACTAGTTAAAAACGGAAAAAACGATGTGTTTCCTGGTTTGAGGCAACTCGATTTCATGAGAAGTACGGATAAGCATAGAAGGCTTTCGTTAATTGTATTAACATTATCGTGAATAATAACAGAGATGCGTTTTATAAGTTTATCTTTTCACCACAGCTTATCATTCATAGGGATATTTAGTGTTGTGAATAACTTGTATCTCAAAAAATCAATATGATGTGTGTAAATCATTGTTAAACCAATTTAGAAAAGTTATTATGGGAATGTATAAAGTAAATTCTGCGAACTTGAGAAATAAACTATGGAATAATTTAAAGATATTACTAGTATCCATTAAATATTAAAATATATTTACAAACCAAAATAAAATTCCGAAGCAAAATTCGTAAAATAAAAAAAAATATCAATAATACAGGGATTGTATATTACAACCACTGTAAAGCAGTCACGGCTGCACTTTTACTTCGCCTGACGACAGGCGAAGTGGACATAGTCTTCATCGAAGAGCCCTAGGTTTGAGGTGGCAGGGTTTGCGGACTGAAGACTTCTGATTTTAAGCTGTTCGTCGCCAAGGATGAACGTACACCAAGGCCTGCATTTTGGCGGGGAACAGACTTAATATATTCTTGTTATCTAACTTCAGTGACAGCGATGTAACAGCGGCCAGCCTGGAGTTAGATGGGAGATCAATCTGGCTCACCTCCGCTTACTCCTGGGATCCTAGGCGTATTCTGCCAGATAGTGTGGCCAATCTGATCCGGGATGCCGAAAGGACTACGCACCAACTAGTGCACACCATCTGATCTGGGGAAGTACAAATATGAACGAAAGAGGTGAGTTACTTTTGGAGTTTTTACTAAGTACTTGTCTATATAAATGCAACAACGGAAATGACCCGACTTTCGTAACTAGTATTCGAAGGGAGGTTCTTGATGTTTCCTTTGTGTCGGACACACTATTTGATAAAATTGACGGTTGGAGGGTGTTGGATGACCACTCCTTTTCTGACCATCGTTATATTGAATTTTTATTTAGGGGAAAAAACCCGGTGGGAAGTGTCCCCGGGAATCTGAAGACGACAAATTGGGTTAAGTATAGGAAAACCTTTGCTGGGTTATTGATGGCAATACCCTTATCCGAACCGCGTAATTCCGCGGATATTGATTATCTTGTTGATCATATTACGACGGTTGTCAATAAATCTTTAGATTCTTCTTGCCTCGTGGCAAGGTTAAAGTTCAAGAAGAAACCACCATGGTGGTCTAGCGAGCTGTGTGACGATTCACCATCGCGGCCTACCTCTTTGGGAACAAGGCTACCTATGATCTCGGCTGTGCTCGTCGTTGGGGTGTGTTCATTTTCCCTCAAAGATAGAATTCGAATCGGATACAGTTGATTTTATTTCTTTAGGTAGCATGATGTCAAACTATAAGCGATAAAATTTTAAAAACAACAAACCGAAATAAAGAGAAATAAAAAGAAATACAAGTTGCCGATTGAAGAGTTGCTAAAGTTGTTAATTGCTATCCATGTCCTAAGCCCTCCCTCCATGCTGACTAAATACAAAATTCGTTGTCAGCCCGTTAAAAAAAATAATAAAAAAAAATAAAATTCACCTACATACCTAAGACTTCACCTTTTGTAATAAAAATAAATTCAAAATTTAAAATTTCATCTTGAGAAACAATACGAAAACTTATTTATTTAAAACATAACTAAAACTAAACAAAAAGATAATGGTAGAATTAAAAGGAGTAAAAAAAATGACTTAAACCAGTACTCATTTAAATAAATTTGGTCACCTTTATAAGTTAACGACAAAAAAAAATTATCGAATAACTATTTGTACTTAATTTAATTTTTAACATTTTATGTTTAATAATTTATATAATTTTATCAGTGTTATTAAAATTAAAAATCAAAATGTATATTGTATTTAATTATTTAACATGAATATCGAATAAAACAAAATTATGCGACAACTCTTTTTGCTAAAATATTTTATAAAAATTAAATTAAAAAAAAAAGTATCTATTCGATATTCATATTCCCATAATTTTATAAAGAAAATTAAACAACTTACATTGTCATATCCAACGATGTCTTCAAGCGCTTGTGACGAAGAATTCGTTTGACAGATAATTGATTCTATAAGTTAGTATGTGTGGGAGCTCTCAAAGAATTTAAATTCTAACTGAGAGTATGTTAAATTAATTAAGTTTCAAAATTGTTTGATGTGAATGTATGTGTAAGGAGTTGTAAAGTTTAAATGAGTGATTGAGTATTAATGAGTTGGATTAACAAATGGTTTCACGAATTGATATTGAAATTTAGGTGACCATATTTTCACATTAGTTTTAAACAAACCCAAATTATTTAAAAAAAATTAGTTAATTAAGATTTGAAGTACTTTTAAAATTATTAAAATTGATAAAAAAAAATTGGTTAAAAATTATTGATATTAAATAAGTTAAAAAAAATGAATTAAATATTTTTGATATTGAAGTTATTATTTTTTTTTTATCACATTTTATCACTACGTATTTTCTTTAGGAATCACTTATGAAGTTTAAACAATAATCTCCGCGAGTCACCTTAAAATTTTTCTTTTATATTCACACTATTATAAATTTTATTCACAATTTATTTTTCCTTTTCCCCTTTTCCTTTATTTCATTTAAATCTCTCGTCCTTTTTATTATTATATGATAAATTTGTATACATACTTACTACATATGTATGTACATATATGAAAATAATTTTCCAGATTCAGCAAATCCTCAGCCAGTTTAAATATAGGTGGAGCATTTTTCCGTTAGCTAAATAAAATACAGTTTCGGAGTTCGAAACAAAATACCACAAAATGTCCTCGCTGAGAGTAGCAATAATTATGTCGCTCAATCAAGAATATTACAAAATCTGTAAACAACAAATATCCTATAAATTTAAGAAGGAAAACAATTTTTTTTTATAACCAATTAAAACCAAAATTAAAAAAAGAAAACTTACCAAAGATATAGAATTGCTGTATACAATTTAAAATAAAATGTTTATCCTTAATCCACGAAGCTGCTTTTTTTTCTTTTTTAAATTACAAATTTTTAATTCTATTGCAGCCGTGTTATTTGTTTGAAATTTTTCTGTCAATTGAAATTATTTTCATATAAAATTTTCTCAATGAAGAAAAGTTTTCAAAAGCTAATATGTTTAATATTTTTATTTTTTTATTTATTTATTTTTTTTAAGTGGAAATTCTCTACAGTTGCTAACAATTAATATTTGAATAATAAATCTTAAAATCACAAACAACAGAAATTTTCGCTATCACAAAGCAAATGAAGAGCCAAGCAAGCTGCAGAACTTTATTTGAAAAATAGGCGATACAATTTATTGAATACAGAATATATTAAAAAAAAATAAAATAAATTATGTCCATATGTCCTTGCTATGGAAAATACTAATATGACCACTATTAACGTCTTCCAGCTCGTAATTAACGTTACCAACTTTCCTTTTAACTATAGCTTTTATACCAATAGGTGCTAGTTTAGCGTTGAAATTATTTGCAAGAGAACTCTGAGCAAAATTTCTTCGTGTAACTTCCTGTCCGATACTAAAATTTCTTAACCTCGTCCGTAAATTGTATGTTCCAACGTTCTTGTCATAAGCTTTTTGAATTTTAGATTCAATGGTATCTCGTAAAATTGTAAATTCGTCCTCTCTCAATAATTTTTAATCCATTTCCTCTAAAAGTTTCAATTTCCGCAAAATTTTGTAGTCCTGTCCGTGAATTAACATCGTCTGACCAAATACTAATTCATAAGGTGTCTTTCCAGTGCTTTGATGAACACTATTTCTTAATGCACAATTAATGCTACTTAAATAAGTATCCCATTGTCGTTGATCATCCCTGATGTAAGATCTTAGAGCCTCGTTTATTGATCTATTAACTCGCTCACTTGCATTAGCTTGTGGACTATATACAGCTGTATATTGGTGGTTAATTCCAAGTTTACTTAGAGCTGCTTCAAATTCCTTATTTTCGGTTATAACAACCTCTGGTACGCCATAGCAACAGAAAATCTAATTTTTTAAATGTTCGATAATGGGCCAGAAACAAACTTCTTCAATGGCTTTAAAAAAGTAAATTTCGAAAAGTGATCTAAAATAATAAAAATTCCGATGTTGCCTTTTTTAGTCCTCGGAAAAGGTCCAATTAGGTCCATATACAATCTCTGAAATGGCCTTTCCGTTTTGACCATCTGTCCCATTGGTTGTTTCAATACTGAAGTCGGAGCCTTAGAGGTTTTGCATAAGTCGCAATTCAATACGTAATCCCTAACATCAGTCACTAGTTTGAGCCAAAAGAAAAATCGACGAACACTCTCTTAACGGTCTTTGCTATACCACCATGAGCCATATTTGGCACATTATGTGCTGCATAAATAACCTCTGTACGTAATTCAGTCGGTACTAATAATTTCCAAGAGTCCGATTCGTCCACGTCGCCCGAAGAAAAGTTAGTCCGTCTATAAATGAATTTATCGATAAATTTAATGTCAGGAAGTTTTGTTTGTGAAAACTCTTCTCTCAATTTAGAGTATTCTGTTCCATCAAAAGCTTCAGAATACAAATTTATTGGTGGTAACACCTCAAGATCAACTTCTGATACTTCTAAGTCAATGGTAAAATCAAAACCTTGCAGTTTTAAAGCCCACATGGCTAAACGACCAGACAAGTCTTTTTGCCTCATTAGCCATTTGAGACTGGCATGATCTTTATTACTTTAAATTCTTGCCCTTCAATGTAGGCTCTAAATTTTTTTATTGCTAAAATAGCAGCTAAACATTATAACTCTGTTACTATGTAATTTTTTTGTGCCTTATTTAATTTTTCCGACATATAAGCTATTGGTCTCTCAATGTTATTACTGTCGAGTTGAGCTAGAACTGCTCCTACACCAAACATGCTTGTATCACATTGCAAAATAAAAGGTTTGCTAAAGTCTGCATGAACCAAAACTGGTGCTGATGTTAACTTTTCCTTGATGGTATCAAATGCTTTCTATACATTATCATTCCAACTAAATGTCTTGCGTTTTGTCAACAATTCGGTCAAATGAAAAGTTACTGTAGCGTAGTCATCAATAAATCGTCGATACCAACCAGCCATACCCAAAAATTGGCGCATTTGCCGAACTGTTTTTAGTATCGGAAATTCAGAAATGGCCTTAATTTTCCCAGGATCAACTTTAAGAGCACCATCCCCAACTATATAACCTAAATACTAACCTGTTTGATTGCGAAACTACTTTTTTTCACGTTTATAGTTAAGTTGGCTTTTCGCATTTTTGCAGCTACTGTCTGTAAATGTCCCAAATGTTCGTCGAAAGTCTTGGAAATTATTAATAGATCATCCAAGTAAACAAAAACGTTGCTTTTTAAATCATACGGAATGACAATGTCCATTAATCAACACATAGTTTGTGGGGCATTGCACAATCCAAACGGCATTTTCTATAAAACTCCTCTCTTTTGTATAACTCACGAACTCTTCTAGAAGATCTCGATAGTTGTTTTTCTTCATTTACGCCAAAAATTCTATTTCTAATTCGGTTATATTCAGCTAGTCTGATGTGGTAAGGTCTTTGTAAAGGATAAATATTTGTCATATCAGGTTTTATGGTCAATTCAGATTCTATTACTAAATTTTTTGAAATATCTAATGTTTCGGATGCCCGGGTTTCAATGATCGGACATCCTTCCACAAGTTTCCCCGCTTTTCCTTACACTTGGAGCACTGCGGTCTATATGTGTTCTTTAAACCACAACCATAACAAAATACAGTTTTAGGTTCCAAACAATCTAAGAAATTGTGGCCAATTTTATCACAGTTCCAGCAACTTCCTGTTTTTCCTATTAAACAAATTTCAGAATCTTCGAAATCGTCTGTTTGATTATCATCAAAGTTCAATTCAGAAATATGCCCTTTTTGGGAAATTCTGAACAGACATGTCTTTAATAAATTTTTCGTGTTTACGTACTTCCCTTCTCAATTGGGAAACACTGTTTATATCAGTATGTGAGAGCTCATGCCTAATATCAGGTTTTAAATTTCTCAACATGGTCTCATAAAGTTCTTGGTCTGATAATGGTGTTCTTAATAGCGTCAAAATAATTGTCGAAAGACTCATTAGTTTTCTGTTTTCTGCTTCTAAGGTCATCTTTTATGTCATCACAAGATCTGTGAAAATGCCAGTATCACTGTAAAACTTTGCCATCAAACAAAACATGAGCATGTTTACACAAAAGGTTAAAATTTCCTTGTAGATTCGCACAAGTCAATGTACTTATTCTATATATAAATTCTCCAACAGAAATATCCGTAGAATCGCCTGTAAAACGAATTCGCCAATTTCGAATTATATTCAATATCTTTTCCGTATTATGATCGAAACTATGTCGAATGTCGTCAGAATTATGTGTTCTTATATTTTGTGAATTAGAATTCTGTTCATTGGGATAATTTTCTCTAACGACTACTCGTTCTGTTTGTGAAGTCTGCACGTTCTGTTCACCAGCTTTGGAAATCTCAAAGTTACGTAAAGCTGTTGTAATCATGTTACTAACTTAATTTTTTAGTTCCCCCACAGATTCAGATACTATACTACGCACTCTTTCACTCTGATTAACGTTATCAAGTCTTGTTTGTAGTCGTGTTCTTGGTCTTCCAACTACAGGTGTCCTCAAGTAATCACCTCCGCCTTGTTCCTGAACAAGTGTTGCATTACCCGCCTCATTGTCAACTATTGTCGTTAAATTCTCTCAACTTCTAACTAACGGCATTTTAGCGAAATTAGGTCAATTTATATATATATGGGGGATTTCATGTCAAGTGCACCAACTTTTGAAACCGATGTCTTCCGATCGGGATGAAATTTGCACCAAGGTTAGTCCTATTGGATAGTAGTTGAGACACAATTTTTCAACAAGATCGGCCCAGATCTCTCTGAGTTAGAGGGGATCAAAATTTGACATTTTGGCCAAACAGGTGTTTTTTCTCATCCATGTAACTTATTACCTATTGTTCTTAGAAAATTTTCTCCCAAAGAGTTTAGATAGCTATTTCTTCAATATTTCAGAAAAAAATACTTAAAAAAAAAAAAAAATTGTAGACTTTTTTTTTTTATTGCTAAATTAAAGCTTTTTTTTTTTTTTCATAAGAAAGCTTAGGATTTTTCCTTTAAGAGGTTTTTGGTCGCTTAGTGGGATGGGAGTGGGATATTGACTGTGTCCTAGTGCAACACCTTCTTGCCACTTAGGTGAATGTACCAATTGCCCGACAACCACATTCATCAAAGAAAATTTAATCAACTCTTTAGATCGAGAATATATAGAGGAGGTCAAATTTGATTCTTGGATTCAGACTGACAGATGCACATTGAAAACAATAATTTTAAATGTGGATGATTTTGTGGAAGAAATGTGTACAGGATTGCTAAACTTGAGAAACCATGACTTTTCAATCAAAGAGCAATGGTCATTCTTCAAGGATTTGAAGATACATTTGAAGTCTGGTGAATTCGTTATTTCATATGATTTCGCAGAAAACTATAAATATGTTCTTCAGGATGCCATACAAGCATTCAACTTCAATAACGACCAAGCAACTATATTCACAGTAGTTATTTACTACATGAAAGATGAAAAACTGGAACACAAAAGTATGGCAATCATATCCGACGATTTAAAACATGATACCGTTGCAGTTTATGAGTACCAGAAGATAATACTAAAATATCTAAAATCTAAATTTACAGTAAAGAAGGTATACTACGTTTCGGACGGAGCTCGTCAACATTTTAAAAACAAAAGTAGCTTGGCAAATCTTATGGCCCATGAAAAAGATTTGGGAATGCCAGCTGAGTGGCATTTTCATCCTACTGCTCATGGTAAAGGAGCATGTGATGGTATTGGAGCAAACCTTAAAAGAAATGCAGCGAAGTATAGCCTCCAGTGCTATTGTAAAGAAACTAAAATAGTTTTTAGTAGCAAAGAGGATCATCAGGAAACATTGAAAACACTGAATAGCAGATTCGATGCTGCGGTAACAATCGATGGCACCGCTCAATACCATGCTTTTATACCGCTTGTCGATGGAAGACTCAAGTTGAAAAAGTTTTCTGCCTCTATTCAATGCGATTTCTTTCCAAAGACAACAAATAAACCAGCAGCGAAATCAACAGCTGAACCTAGTAACGCCAAGAAAGGATTGACAAAAACACGCAATAAATAAAGGCGACAAAAAAGCTGGATGAAAGACTGGGTATTTAAAAATTTACAAGACTTAAATACTTCATCAGCTACAATAAATTATGTATAAAAATAGTTATGATATAAATGGATCTAATGCAATTAAGATTAAATTTTAATAAATTATTTATCTTTTTATTTTTAATATTATTATTATTATACATTAATTTAATTATTATTAAAAATAAATAAAAAATAATAATTTTTCAACATTTCTATAGAAAAAAGCGATTTTTTTCCTGAGGTTAACATATTCTGGGTATTACAGTATCGAGGGTACAAAATTTTAGTTAGGTATGTTATATACCTTCGGAAAGTTTCGTTTGTCTAGTTTCTCAGTATAAGTTTTATTTGTAAAGTTTTAGACACAAATAGCAAAAAATTCAAAATAGTACATTTGTGAAAAATTGAAAAACCGTTGTCTTGAGTTACAAAACATTTATTTTGATGGATATCCCACTCCCATCCCACTAAGCGACCAAAAACCTCTTAAAGGAAAAATCCTAAGCTTTCTTATGAAAAAAAAAAAATGTCCTTTTTTTCCGAAATATTGAAGAAATAGCTATCTAAACTCTTTGGGAGAAAATTTTCTAAGAACAATAGGTAATAAGTTACACGGATGAGAAAAAAGACCTGTTTGGCCAAAATGTCAAATTTCGATCCCCTCTAACTCAGAGGGATCTGGACCGATCTTGTTGAAAAATTGTGTCTAAACTACTATCCAATAGGACTAACCTTGGTGCAAATTTCATCCCGATCGGAAGACATCGGTTTCAAAAGTTGGTGCACTTGACATGAAATCCCCCATATATATATATATATATATATATAAAATTTAACAACGATTTAAAAATAATATATATGTACGTATATTTATTCAAAATTTACTGCTAAGTGAAGTCTTTCAGATAAGGTAAAAATATAGATAATAAACAAAACAAAAATATTAAAACAATTACTCAATCAACAAAAAAATTTTGAATAAAAAAAATAAACTTCCCAAAATTTGCAGACAAACATCCAAGTTCGATAAGAATGTATTCAATCCGATAACAAATAAGGAAAAAAAATAAAGAAAAGCTTTATATCTGTTGTAGGAGAGAACTCGATAAAAAAAATCAAGTATCAACTATTCCAAACAAAAGAATATAAATAAGCTAATTTGTTTAAAAAAAAAATATTAAAAGCAGAAATAGAATAAAAGTCAAGCGAGAACTGAACCGAAATAAATCAGTAACAATTATCTCAAGCTCGAACCCAAACCCTGATAAAAATCGTAACAAAATATTGCTAAATAAGGATATAAAATCGAATATACCGAAATATATATTTCCCAAACCAGCAACAAGTGTCCCGAAAGCTTAAAGAAAGAGAAATAAAATAGAGAACTATTAAAAAAAAAATATAGATAGAGATAGAGCGAAAAAAAATTATCACCACACACAAAATATTCAAAGGCCCTAAGCTTCTAGATGAAATTGCACAAAGTAAATTTTTAAGTTTTACGAAACTAGGGCCCCACGTTGGGCGCTAATAATCTTCTGTGACGATTCACCATCTCGGCCTACCTCTTTGGGATGATCTCGGCTGTGCTCGTCGTTGGGGTGTGTTCATTTTCCCTCAAAGATAGAATTCGAATCGGATACAGTTGATTTTATTTCTTTAGGTAGCATGATGTCAAACTATAAGTGATAAAATTTTAAAAACAATAAACCGAAATAAAGAGAAATAAAAAGAAATACAAGTTGCCGATTGAAGAGTAGCTAAAGTTGTTAATTGCTACCCATGTCCTAAGCCCTCCCTCCATGCTGACTAAATACAAAATTCGTTGTCAGCCTGTTAAAAAAAATAATAAAAAAAATAATAAAAAAAAAAAATAAAATTCACCTACATACCTAAGACTTCACCTTTTGTAATAAAAATAAATTCAAAATTTAAAATTTCATCTTGAGAAACAATACGAAAACTTGTCTATTTAAAACATAACTAAAACTAAACAAAAAGATAATGATAGAATTAAAAGGAGTAAAAAAAAAATGACTTAAACCAATACTCATTTAAATAAATTTGGTCACCTTTATAAGTTAACGAAAAAAAAATTATTGAATAACTATTTGTATTTAATTAAATTTTTAACATTTTATGTTTAATAATTTATATAAGTAATTAAAATTAAAAATCATATGCTTTTAGCACATGAAATTTGTACACATCGTGTGACCCCTTTCGAACAGTCATATGTAAATTTTTCAATTAGAACAGGTTCTATTTTGGCATGATAAAACATATGAAAATACAACACTGCTTGTGGCGAAAGAAAAACTGAGTAAATTAAAAAGATTAATATTAAAATTTATTAGAAAAAGACTAAAATAATACTTTAGCAGTTATAAAAAAATAAAAATAAAAAGATAATAAAAATAAAAAAAGTAATAAAACAAACGAAATTAATTCATACACAACATATAAAATTTCTCTGTTTTCTATTTTATTATTATCTTTTTATTTTTATTATTATCTTTTTATTTATTTGTAACTGCTAATGTTTCATTTTAGATTTTTTTTTTAATAAATTTGGTCCAAACAATTGTTGTAGTTTTTATAGACGTTAAATCCACGGGATCAACTGTCCATAATGTTGTCACAATGATAGAAAAGGCATTTGATGCCATACAAATATCTCTCTGTGCCTTCATTGATATACAAGGCGCCTTCGATAATACGTCATATAGGGCAATTGAAGAGGCCATGTTGAGAAAGGATATTTCTCCAATCATAATTAACTGGACGCTAGAGATGCTCAACTCTGTTCATCACACTGAATATAGGCAGCACATTTAGGACCATAAGTGCCACTAGGGGTTGTCCTCAGGGAGGCGTTCTATCGCCACTGCTTTGGACAGCTGCTGGGGGAACTTAATGAATTAGGATTCAGGGCCTTAGGCTACGCAGACGATCTTGTTATCTCTGTCTCTGGATTTGACGAGAATAAAATATCGGGGTGTATGCAACAGGCTCTGAATTATACCCACAATTGGTGTCAGAGAAAAGGGTTATCTATGAACCCATCAAAAACCATACTGATACCCTTCACTAAACGAAGGAGACTCAACCTTATGGAACCTAGTCTGAACGGCTTGGCAATAGGGTTCTCGGACGAGGTCAAGTATCTTGGGGTCACCCTGGATAAATCCCTCACATGGAACAGCCACTTAGATCAAATTACCAAAAAGGCCACCAGGGCTTTATATGCCTGTCAAAGACTATTTGGTAGAACTTGGGGTTTAAAGCCCCACATGATCTACTGGTCGTTTGAAACTATTGTGAAACCAATGATTACCCACTCTGCTCTTGCATGGTGGCCGAAGGTTGAGCAAACCAAAGCAAAAGCAATCCTGAACAAGGTGTACCGCATTGCCTGTATTGGTATCACAGGGGCGGACAGAACGTGTCCAACCGATGCTATCGGCATCATGCTTAACATTACACCATTGTATATTTCGATCATTGAAGATGCGTGCATGAGTGCCGTACGACTTCAGGATTTTGGTAGCATGAAGAACGGTGACCTAAAGGGTTACATGAGAGTCGCGAGGCTCTTCATCCACGACCCGGTGGCGAGAGACACGGACAGCATGTTACCAAAAAATATATTCATTAGGGAATTTGAAACCATGATATTGGAACGGAGCGCATGGACCAGTGGGACCTGGGAACTGGAGCAAGGTTCTCATGTGTGGTTCACAGATGGCTCAAAACAAACAAATGGGGACACGGGCCCATGGGTAAATACCTATCCATTTTCCAAGCGGAGGTCTTCGCTATTTTTATATGCGTGACTGAATGTCTCAGAAGAAAGACAAAAAGGGCACTCATTTATATACTATCCGACAGTCAAGCTGCACTAAAGGCAATAATGGCCTACAAAGTGACGTCCAAACTGGTGTGGGAGTGCATCGAAGGGCTAAACGAATTAGGTAGATGCAACAAATTAAATCTATGCTGGATTCCGGGACATTAAGGACATGTAGGGAACGAAAGGGCCGATTGCCTAGCCAATCGAGGGGCCCGTCGTCCTTTCATCGGACCGGAACCTTTCTGTGGTGTTCCAGTGGGACACATAAAAGAAAAAATGAGGGAGTGGAGAAAATCACAAATTGCCTAACACTGGGACAAAAGTCCAGGTCAACGGCAGGCCAAGAGATTCATAACTCCATCTAGTGTTCAATCGGAAAGACTACTTACCCTTGATAAAAAGGACTTAAGGACCTTGACGGGATTCTTTACAGGAACTGCAATCTTAGATATCATCTACGAAAGAAAGGACAATCTGCTATAGACACATGTAGGTTCTGCGAGCAGGAGGTGGAAACAGCAGAACATATTCTCTGTGAATGTCCAAGTCTAAGTGGTAAGAGAATCCTTGCACTTGGAGGATACACTGTATCCCCCGGGACATATGGAAACTAATGCCAAATAGGGTAATTGGCTTCATAAGAAGCCTTAATCCTAAGGACAACCATGGGCTGCACAAAAGATCAAATTGGTCGCAGTGCGCATAGCCTTCCTTATCTTATCTTATCTTTTATAGACGTTATCAGATTTTTCCGATCGCGATGTACGTGTTCAAGAACACGAACGGAAAATAAAGCGTACTCGAGCGTGTTTATTGTTCATGTTTTGTTTTTTTAGCAGTACACGTGCAACAACACGAACTTAAAATAAAGCTACACTCGAACCTGCGTGGTTAATGAGTGTTCGAAACAAAAAATACGTGATAGAAACATGTTCGTGTACAAGTTATCATAAATAACTTCATATATTTTGCTGATAATGCGTCTCTGTGTGGCGATTCAACTCAGAATATTTAGAACAACAAGTTATCATAAATAAATTCGCATATTTGGCTGAAAATGCATTTTGTCGGCGATTCAACTTAAAATATTTTTAAACAACTCAATCAACGAACTGCTGAGTAGAAATGTAATTGGAAACTTCACACGAGGCGCAAAGTCGACACTATGTGAATGTGGAGACGTAGACTGAGGCAAATAAAAAGCATACAGCGACGGCAAATAAAAAACATACAGGGACAGCTTTATATAGAGCTTTAGAAATTTAAGTTAGTTAGTAAGAATAAAGTACTCAACAAAGAAAAACCAAATATTATAAATAAATTTGTTTATTACTTAATAAAGGTAAAACAAATATCAATAAATTTGTTTAACTTACACAACCAAATATTAAAACGAAACATATTCATGATTTTGTTCGGCAATGTACAAAATTTAAAAACACACATAATTGATATGAAAATAAAAATATGTGTTGGCTGCTTTCTAACAGAACATTGCGTGTTTGATGTGTGTATTGTCTGAACCTTGGTTTTTACCCAATACTTATATTAAGTCTTCTATTTTTAAAAAGTATTTCTTTAAAAACTTACCTTTATCGTCCATGTTTTCCAAGGCTTTAATAATTGTGGTATTGAATTGTAATATATTTGTACACAATCGTGCCGTTCAACCCGCCGAGTTTCGCAGCAAAACTGCAGTCTTTGCCAGATTGTCCGCTTTCTTGAAATATGTTTGACAAAATGCGTGTCCTTTTTGAAGACCCTCGAAAATAATTACATATTTCGGAAATGGTCGCAAAATTCTTTCTTATATCTACAATTATTGATGCCATATTTAGAAACAAATTAAGGGTATATGAGGCGCAATGGCCATAAATAGCGCTTGTATATGTATGTCTGATTATGGCTTGAACACAATTATGCTGTACAGACATGTTGCAGCACCGTTATACCCTTGCCCTCCCAATATATTCAAATCAAGACCTATGTTTTTGACTGTCAAGTAAAGTTTGTGAAATTTATTTTCCTGTTGTTTCATTAATATCAACAAAGTTTAAAAAATATTCTTTAATTTCTTTTGTCAAAAAATCTAACGCACAAAGTCAAAACCAGCGTCGTTGACTTCTTTGACATTTTTTTTAAATTTCTTTCCCAATTATATTTATTAGTTCATTTTGCATAAACGAACTAATTTAGGAGACATTTTTAGCACTTTTTCTGAACTTTGCTAAACATTGTGTTAAACCAATGCGTTGATTATATCTCTGAGTTTGAGCGATCTTATATATTTGTCTGCTAAACTGTCTAGTTTTTATTTTATTCAAATAATCCATTTATTAGTCATAAGTGTTTGTTTATTTACATGTTATAAAATTCTGTTTAGTAATCATAAACACTAGTCAAAAATAAAAATTATTTTGATTGCTTCGCAAAAACTGAATATGAAATTGAGCGACTTGCCGATCTACGAGTTTGAGAACGAGTTATAGGCCTTGGATGTTTTTTGTTATTCGGTAGTAAGCTTATAACCGATTTTTCCGAATTTCCTTTAGGAAGTTCACGAAATGAAGTGCCTTTGCACATATAACATGCTCCATTTAATTCCTGAATATTACTAGACTTCAACGATGATTTTTGCGATTGGATTTCCTTATCCGTGTACTGTTCAGTTAACTGGCTATCAGTAAATGGGTTATTAATAGTTCCAGCTTTAACGGGATTGGTATTATTATTACCATCTTCAGAAACAACTATTTGTTGTGGATCCAAATTAACGCAACGTTTTATGTGTATTGCCAATGATCGAGTTGTCTTAAATAGTTTTTTGCAATTATTACACTTGAGAGATCTACTAGCCTGTGATTGACAGTCTTCAACATCATCATCAATACTTTCGGCTGTATCGGACTCAGAACTAACCGAAATAGGGTTTCCTCTTTGAATCGCAATTGAGACAGAAATGTTGTCCTTAATTGAATCAGAGGATTTTATAACAGCAACTGTTTGCTGTTGTTGTATAATACTGTTTGGACAATTTTTTTTATTTTCAACTGAAAAGGCCTGAGAAATGTGATATGTTCTTTTGCTGCCGGCAGCTGCAGTACTAAGTGTTTTTTTTTTTGCGACGAAATATATCATCCAGTTCCGGTAATTCCGATTCAGGATATGGATCTTCATTATCATTTATATTATAAGTTTTTGTTTGGATTTTAATAAAATCTTTAGTATCTCGGGTATCGTTTCCATGAACTTCAAACACAAGGTTTTCAGCACCTAAAGAAAAAACATTTGTTATAAATACACACAAAATATTATCAAAATAAAGAATTGTCTTTTGAGGACATACTTTTTTTGTTGTGTGAATAAATTAATATTAATTATTACTGAAAAAAGAAACATTGTAGAACATTAATGAAGAATTTATTTAAACGCAAAACTAAATAACCAAACATTTTCTGACAAAAGAACGTTTATACTCTGATGCCAACCTAACGGTTAAAAACATTTTTTTTTTTTTAATTCTTTATTAATAAACATTCAGTTTACATTTTAAATAATAATTCTGATCCTACGAAGCCATTCGGCTTATCTGTAGGATGTAAAAAATTATCTCAAAATGATTTTTTAATAGATTTGAAAATATAAAAAATTAAATATATTTTTTTTTTACTATTTTAAGTATTAAATTCAACAATTTTTTTTTTTTCAATTATTTTAAGTTAAATTTTAAGAAATGAAATTTTAAAAAATATTAAATTCATTGCGAAGCTATAAAATGATCTTTAAGTTTAATTTTTCTTGTATTAAGATTTGTTGTATTTAACAGTTCTAAGGGCAATTTGTTGGAAACGTTGGGCAATACGACGGATAGAGTGTTTTTGCCATAATTATTGCGATGACGTTCCACCTTAAATCTTCCTTCAGCTTGAAGTCTGGTGTTATGTCCATGATCGATAACATGTAAGAAGCGAGAATCATTGAAGAATTCGTTGATAAGGGTTATGCAATAAAGACTGTTTACGTTCAATATTCGTAATTCAGTGGCGATGTTTTTGTTGTTGGGCGTGTTTTGTGTATGGTTGTTGTAAGATATGTTGTTTGGCGCAACGTTATTATGCCTGTTGGTTATATTATTGTTATTGTTGGTTGTATTGGTGTTGTTGTTTATATTGTTATAATTTTGTGACGGGTTGTTTGAGGAATTGCTGTTTTGCGAAATGTTGTAGTTGTTGTTGCTGGATGTGTCATTGTAGATCAAAGAGTAATTTATCACATTACTGTGTTTTTGGCTTTTTAGAAGTATTTTTAAATTCTGGTTTTGCGTTTGCTGTAGGGATTTGTAATATGTAGCGCTTCCCCATGCCGTAATGCCATGTCTGAGGTAGGACTCAGCTAATGAAAAATATGCCTGTTTCAAAACATTAAATTGGCACAATTACTTAGGTGGAAAAGACTATACGCTGATTTCCGTAATTTTTTGCGGAGATTTTGTATATGTGTCAGCCATTTGAAGTTTTCGTCAACGTAAACTCCTAGGTATTTGTAAGTGTTCACCATCTCGATTACTGTGTTACATGTATCTATAGTGGTCGAATTGTTGCTGTTGGTTGTGTTGTGGAGGCATTGAGTATCGTGAAAAATAAGTCTGATATTGGAGTGAACAAGATGTGGCGGTTTAATGCGCATTAATTTGGTTTCGTTGCGTTTATTATATGGCCGTTATCATGACACCATTTTGACAGTTTGTTAAGCTCTTCCTGCATGATTAGCATGATTAGTATTTACGTTTTCGTGCGCTACAACAATTGCTGTGTCATCTGCATAGGCAAATGAAGTGCTGTTTTCAAGTAAGTTTAGCATTTCATTTGAGTATATTAAATAAAGAATGGGTCCTAATTTGGAACCTTGGGGTACACCGAAGTTAAGTGGCATTTCGTCGCTCAGCTTGTTGTCTACTTTGACTCGAAATGATGTAAGTTGTAGGTAATTTTTAAACCATTTTAGGCAGTCTCCTCTTATTCCATTTCTTTCCAGTATGTCTAGTAAATTTCTATGGGACAAGGTATCAAATGCCTTGCTAAAATCGAAAAAGTGCCAAACAATGATTGCTCTTAGTTAAGCATCCATTGATATAATTTGAGAAGTTTCCCAGAAGCTGATTTATGTTTTTTCCCTTTTGGAAGCCGAATTGGTTTGAATTTATAATATCATACTTTTTCAGGTACTTTGTGAGGCTTCTAACCATAATCTCTTCCAGCACTTTCTCAATTACAGGTAGTATGGCGATAGGTCTATAGTTGTTATAATCATTTTTTGTACCATTCTTATATATTGGGCGTATTATAGATGTTTTAAGTAATGTCGGTATGGTGGCGCTGTCTATACTTGAGTTTATGAAAGCAGTGATTATTGGTGTCATATAACTAGCGTTATACTTAAGATCTTTCGGCCTAATACCATTTACACCCGGACCTTTCTTAATGTTAAGGTTTTTCAATATTTTATATATTTCTTCTTCATTAGTAGGAGAAATGTAAATTGAGTTTTGCATTATATGTTGATCACATTGTAATGTTTTAATGTTGCAGTTGTGTATAATTCTTTGTACATTACCTTTAAAATTTATTGCAAAATGTTGTGCTATGTTAGACGTATTTTCATTTATAAAATTTCTGATTATTGTATTGTCAATGTTATTTGATTTTTTCACCGTAATTTCGTTTATTAATTGCCACGTTATTCTTATATTATTTCGGTTTTCTAAAAATAGTTTTTTATAAAAATTGTTTTTTTCATAATTAAGCTTCTTATTCAATTTTTTCTAAATTTTTTATATTCAGATTCATACTGTTTATTATTTCGGTTATTATGCCATTTCTTATAAAGTTTATCCCGAATATCACAGAATTTTATGAGATCATCACTTATCCAAGGAGATTTTGTTCTTGGTTTTTTAGTTTTTTTATGTGTTTTCGAATTATCATATATATTTGAAAAAGTTTTATGAATTTCATTAAAAAATTCGTTTGTGTTTAACTTTTTATTAATTAAAATGTTCCAATTAATTTCTTTAACTTTCTCGTTAACTTTAAAGCTGTTTATTGGCGCATCCTGTAGAATCATGTTTTCACTACCGTGGTTTTCCTCTTCTTCTTCTTCGTATAAACAACAGAAAATAGAGTAGTGGTCGGAGATAGTTGTTCTCACAATAGAAGCATATGTATGTGTGGTTGATTTATTGTTTCTAATGTGGAGGTGATCAATGCAAGTAGTTGTATTTTTGTTTAAGTCTTCTCTTGTGCTCTCGTTTACGATGCATTGTAGCCCATTAGAATAAATAATTTCTAAATATCTTGTTGTTGTGATGTTCTGCATGTGTATGTCGACATTAATATCTCCAATAACAATTAATTCTTGTTTATTTTTAATACTGTTTAGTGTTTTGTCGATTTCTGTTATGAAGTTATTTACGTTAAGGGATGGGGGGCGATATAAAGGAAGAAGAGAAATAATCTTGTTTTTAATATTTACATCTATTTGTAATGCCTCAAAAGAAGTTGTGTTCAACAAAAAATGAGAATACGTGATACTCTCTTTTATAAACACAGCTATCCCTCCTCCCCTACCATCTCTGTTTAGAAAAATAGCATTGAAACCGGTTATGTTGTAAAGGTGATTTTTTTCGTTGGTTATATTGGTTTCCATTAGTACAATAAAGTTAATTTGGTTTATTATGCAGTATATGCTTAATAAAAAGGGTGTAAAGTTTAGGCGTCGTGATCTTATATTCATGTATATGATTGTTGCAGGATAACTTAAAATTTTTGGTCGATTTGACCAAAGTTATCTATCGATTGATTTACGTCTTGGTTCATTTTTTATTTAAAAAAAAAAAGAGTAAAAATATATAAAAAGCTATAGTGTAAAATGAAAGTAGTTTTATATATTTAATTTGGTGTTGAAGTAAGAACGTTTATTTAGTAAATTAAATTGATAATGTTATAAGTTCAATATCGGCTGCGTTATGAATAAGAATGGGGTTAGAAATTTCGTTTTTTTTAGCAAAAATATTTCCGTTGCGAACCCAGACAAATTTCCAATTGGATTCCTTAGCTTTTGTCTTGGCTAGCTAAAGGAGTCGGCGGTTGTGCGCAGTAAGTTGGTCGTTAATGTATGTGTAATCGTTGTTTGGATTGTTGTTGACATTATTTTCATCGCCGTATGTATTTATTAAATATCCATTAACTCGATGGCGGCTGATTTTACCCAGCAGCTCTCTTTTTTTATTGAGGGAACAGAATTCAACTATTATCTTATCAGTTTTTTTCACCCTGTATGCGTTACTGATATCTGCATCTCTTAATTCAATATTGACAGAGGATGCAATTTTTTTAACAACATCATTTGCATGAATTTCTTGATTGTTTATGTTTTTAATTTCTATGTTTTTTATAATTATTTGCTGTTCAAGGTTGTTTATACGTTTGTCCATCTCTTTCAATTGCTTTTCTTTTTCGTTGTTTTTTCACAAAGTTCACTGACTTGAGATTGTAAAGTTGTGAGGGTTGTTGAATTTGTAGCGAGAGCGGTTTGTATGTTTGTACTAAGTTGTTCGTTGTTTTGATTTATGTTTGCTGCTAATTGTTGCACAGTTGTTTTAATATCGTTTATATCTGTTTTTATCGTTATGACGTCAGTTTTTAGTAACACAACATCAGATTTTACAGTGCCAAGATTATTATTTACGTCAGTTAGAGATAAAGGGTCTCTAAAGCGTTTGGCATCATCATTATCATTATACTCATTTTCATCATCTCTACGTTGTTGTTTTTGTTGTAGTTTAGCATCAACCATTACATTATATGCACTGTTGTTAGATTCTCTTCGTGATTTACATACATGACATCTCCACTCGGCTTTGCGATCCTCGCATATGCCCAAGTATAATTTCTCAGACAAGGTGCAGCAAGGGGCGTAGTGGTATTTTGCATTACAACCACGGCATTCAACGTATGTTGTTGTAAGTTCTTTTTTGCATGTAAAGAACAGACTCATTTTGATTTTTCTTTTATGTTATATTCTTTTAAAATATTTATAAATTTGGAGAAATTATGTGTAGTTTGTTTAAAAACAAAGATTTTTTTTTTTAAATCACGAAATAATTACTTTATTATATGTTTTTTATAACAGTTTTTACACCACTGTGTTGGCAATTTTTTGTTTAATAATATAGATATTTTTTAGAAATTTTTATGACACTTTATTTATGTTTTTTTTTTATCGATTTACCAGGAGCAAAAATAAAAGTTCGACCGTTCGCAATGAAACGCGATTAAATTTCGACCCTTTCTGATCTCAATTATCTTCTCGATCGAACGATTTTAACAAATATAGATGCTTAAGCAGGGAGTAAATTAATTAAAACATATCTTTTGTTCGTTAAACTCAAAACAATACTTTATTTTATTTATTATATTTTTCACACTAATGAACTTGTTATAAGAATTTATTTATAATACTGCTTGCGTATTTGACAATTTTGCCTTTTTATATCATTTAAAAATAACAGTTGAGTAACATAGATATGAAGTAAAGAAAATAGGTGATAATAAGTATTAAAAGAATATATTTGATTATGTAACAAAGAAAATAGTTAATAATATATAAAAGATAAAAAGATATAAAATATAATAGTTAATAATTCATGAATATATGTTATTGACGAAAATTAACAATAAGAAATGCAATTTGAAAGGGGAGGAAAGGAGTGTTCACAATAACATATTATATTTCTTATGACCGAGATTTTTAAAAAGTTTTCTTCCGATTTTGATCAAACGTATCTTATTTGAAAGGTATTTCTTTTTAGCTGTCCACCAGACTTACAGATTTTCAAATTTTTATTTTTTTTTTTGGAGCTACGCTCATTTAAAGTTGCTAATAACAGATAAATAAAATTATACAATGCTATGTGTGTGTTTATTAAATTTGTTGTGTTTGCAAAAAAAAAAAAAGTTTCAATGGTGCGTTGTCTTCATTCACAATAATAATTGTGTTGAATTGTGAATTGTCTAAAATTGATTAGCATACCTTTTGGGTCATTAATTTATTAACTGAAAAAATACAATTTTATAGAATTTGCCCTCGAATTTCGAGGGCTGGAATCTGCTAGTATATGGTACCTACGAATAATCATCAACCTTTTGAATAGAGTATTCTATAGACTGGTTCCGCCTTAAGAGAATACACAATTTGTTTGTCTTTTTATTGGATTTTTTTGTGCTTTTTTCGACACACTTCATTTGGTGTAAAGAGTAGTATTTTAAAAATTTTAGCAACAAATGTTTTACGTTTATTTACAACCTAAATATGATAAATACATAAAGATATTTGAAAAAAAAAAACATTCATTTTATGAAGAAATATAATGACAAAAGGCAAGCTGTAACTCGTTACTCGAATAATCAGAGTGACAATGGACATAAACTTTATCTGCGTCCTATACTCAATATTACTACTAAGGTTACTACTAAGGTTGGTACGGTTACCGTTGGCGTCTAAAAAAGAAAGCTAAGAAAGTTTGAAAATGTATTTTTTATTGTTGTGATATTTTTAACTTTTTTACTTGCTTGTTTTTTTTCCTAATTACGAAATTAAAAAAAAAATTTAAAATTTTCACCATATGAAAATTGAAAAACTAATATTTTATATGCTACTTAAATGTTTTGCAAGAAAATCTAAAAATTCCATACAGACATACAAATTTGCTTAAAGTAGTAAAAACTTATTTTTTAAAAACAATTTTATTTTATTTTTGAAAATATTTTCTTTCCAATATTAATGCTTTTATTGTGTACAAAAAAAATTAAATAAAATAAAAATAACACATTTCTATGTCAAAACAAGCAACAAATAAAAAAGGTTATATAAGTTAACACGAGAAACATTTAAAATAACAAAATAAAAAAGAAATTCACACGTTCAGAAAGCTGACGTCGCGTCTGCGATATTTGAGACACATTCCGCAACGCAGCTTGTTCACATGCTGACACAAAGTCTGCGCCGTATACGAGCAAGTCGATTAAGGTGGTGTGCTATTGAAAGTAAGCAAAAACCTGCGGTTATTAATTAGGGTAATTTTTTAAACTTTACTCTGTAATTTAACGTGAAACAATAAAGACGTTGTATGTTCTAACAAAAACACACAACAATAATTTTTAAAAAAAGAAAACATAACGTTTTCTTAATTGGATTCCGAGCAGGGACCCTGAAAGGTCCTCACGGTAAAATTCGAGTCAAGCCTTGTCAGGCCCCTCAGTAATCCTAACATGGATAAAACGGATTGTGCGTTAAACAAAGCATGATAAGCTCGCGTAAAGTGACATTCGCGAAAATAAATATAAGAAAAGTTAAGTGAATAAAATAGAAATAATTGTAGCTGAATAAAATTTATTTTAAGAACAAAAAATAATAAAATAATCAAGATTTAAAAGGGCATTTGCCAAAATCAATAAATGTTTCTGAAACTAAAGAAAAAATAATTGTAACTGAATAAAATTTATTTTAAGAATTAAAACTAATAAAATAATCAATATCTAAAATTAATAAAATAAACAAGACTCAAAGTGACATTTGCAAAACTAAGTGAATAAAAGTTTAAATTAATACCAAAGAAACAATACAAGAAAAATAAAGCTAGTAAAACTAAAGAAAATTATTTGAGAGAATAAGTGTAAGAAACTTAAATGTAAAAGATTTTAAATTAAAAATAACTAAAAAATTTATTAATTGGAAATAACAAATAAAAATATAATTTAGACAGTCGTAAATAAAAGAAAAAGAAACATTAAATAATTTGAGTCAAGAAAAAAAAGAAGTAAACTATTCAAATTTTAAAGCTAAAAAAGAAATAAATTACATCTAATAATATAATTACACCGAAAGGAGAGTCTTCAACAATCATCATCCCTTCAATTATCAAGACGTCCACCCATCATCAAGTTCCAGTAAATTACCTGATTCTTGCAATGCTGCTACTATTTAAAAATTTTTTTCTATTACACAACATTTTATTTTTACTTAGAATAAGTAATTATTTTAAAATTTTATATTTGACATATATTTCTGTAGTGGTTGATAGAATCAAAGAAAATAACGTTTATAAATCTTATTAAAAAAATTAACTATTCAGTGTAAAGAAAATTCATATCCCAAATTTCTCTATAAGAACAAAAAAGAAAGAAAAATGCCAGACGATACTTTGAATGAATTGAACGAACAGATTAGAGAGTTAATAAGAGGAACAATAAACCCTTCTCAAGATATTTTCTCAGATGATGGAGTAGATCAACCAATAGGTACCATAACTACAAAATTAGAAGAATTAGATAAAGTTCCGGACGTTGTTAGGTCCTTGCGGGAATTCTCGGGGAAACCAGGAGAATTCAATTCATGGAGAAAATCGGTTGACAGGGTATTAGAACTTTACCAAACTTTGAAAGGAGCTGCGAGATATTACGCAATATTGCACACAATTCGTACTAAAATCATCGGCGATGCCGATATTGCTTTAGAATCTTATCGAACACCATTAGATTGGATTAAGATAAGAAAGTGCCTAATGATGCACTACTCAGACAAACGTGACATAGGCAATCTAGAATACCAAATGACATCTCTTTGACAGGGAAACAAATCAATCTCTGAATTTTATCAAAGTGTGTACCAAAACTTGTCTTTGATCCTAGACAAAGTTTCCTGCTTAGAATTAAATGAGGGAAGTCTCCGAACTATGACAAATATGTATAGGGAAAAAGCATTGGATACCTTTGTACGGGGACTCAATGGCGATCTACCTAGATTGTTAAGCATATGGGAAACAACGCCCCTGCCGCAGGCTCTTCACATATGCCTAAAACTGGATAATATGTCTTTTAGAAGGGACTACGCTCACAATCGTATAACAAGAAGCGAAACGCGCAAGGATAACCTAAGACAAATCTTACCCCAGTACTGACCGAACTTCTACCCTGAATTAGCTCATATTGGTAGAGTGGGTAATAATAAACCTACCTTACCAAATTTAAGGTTTCATCAGGGGGCAGGATTCAACCAGAATCTACAAAATAGACAATATTACAGCCGTCAAAATTACCAAAATAATTACCAGAAAATTCCATCGAATGCCCAAAGAAATTTCGAACGTCCTCAATATCAAGGACAACGGCAAAACCACTAACAACAATCAACAAAAACCAGAACCAATGGACATAGACCGTTCTATGCAAGTAACACCCCAACGTAATCTGCCATTTAAAAGACCAGCAGAAAACTCAATTCAAGCTCCCATGAACAAGATACAAAGAAATTTTCATTTAAATACCGAATATTGGCCGAACAATAATTTAGAAGAGGCTAATAATTATTCATACGGAAGACATAATATTGATGAACCAGAGGAAGCGTAGAATATTTCGAACAATTGCCAGAAGAATTTATAACAAATGAAACCCAAGAGAACCAACCAAGCGATATCCAACTTGCCGTAAATTTTTTAGACAAAATTGTTCCTCGTTACCTTATTTTGAGACAAGAACGAGGGACGGACAAATCTTGACATTGTTATTAGACACAGGAAGTAATAAGAACTACATTAAACCAGATCTAGTAAAAAACCCCAGATACAATAAAGAAATATTCGGTGCGAAATCAGTAGGTGGCGACATACATATTACTCAACATACATTAGTAGACCTTTTCGGAATTGACAACGGCCCAATCAAATTCTACTTATGGCCTGGATTAGTCTCGTTTGATGGAATTTTAGGGAATGACAGTTTGAAAGAAATTTCAGCAGTTATTCATACAGCCGAAAACTATTTCGCAATTAGAGGAGGTAAAAAGATACCTATTAAACAACGTTTGTCACAAAACGTAAATAACCTCGAATTAAGAATACAACACCTACCCAGTCACCAAAAAGTGTCATTAGAAAATCTCATAAAACAACATCGTTGCCTTTTTGCAGACCCTGATGAGAAATTGACATATACCACTACAGTAATTGGTGACATCCGCACAGCGAATACTTCACCAATATGCGCTAGAAGTTACCCTTACCCAATGGCCTTAAAAGATATTGTAGAAAAAGAAATCGATCGTCTCCTTTGTTATGGCATTATAAGACCATCACGGTCTCCATATAATTCACCCATATGGGTCGTACCCAAAAAAGAAGATTTTTCAGGACAGAAAAAATACAGATTAGTTGTCGATTTTAGACGATTAAACGCAGTAACTGTGGCCGATAGGTACCCCATTCCGGAAATTAATGACGTTCTATCCAACTTAGGTGGGAATCAATACTTTACAGTGTTAGATCTTAAGAGCGGCTTTCATCAGATAACATTAAGAGAAGAGGATAGGGAAAAACAGCCTTTTCAGTAAACAACGGAAAATATGAATATACCAGGTTACCGTTTGGGCTGAAAAATGCTCCATCAATATTTCAAAGAGCATTCGACGATATATTGAGAGAATTTATTGGGAAGATATGTTACGTATATGTGGACGACATCATAATTTTCAGTAAGGATGAGAAATCTCATCTGGAACATGTGGGAACAATATTTAGGACACTAGAATTAGCTAATATGAAAGTTCAACTAGACAAATGCGAATTTTTCAAACATGAGGTTGAATTTTTAGGCTTCGTGGTATCAAAGGAAGGTATAATGACAAACCCCAAAAAGGTCGATTCAATTTTGAAATTTTGCTATCCAAAAACACTAAAAGAACTTCGGTCATTTCTCGGACTCTCCGGGTACTATAGAAGGTTTATTAGGGGTTATGCAGATATTGCAAAACCTTGACAGCGCTTCTGAGAGGATCGGACGGACGAATTTCAAAATCTATATCAAGTCAGACGAAAACAGAATTGGATACTTCATCCAAGAATGCATTCGATCAATTGAAAAACGCATTGGCTTCACGTGAAGTTTTGTTATCATATCCCAATTTTGAAAAAGATTTTCAATTGACTACAGACGCTTCCAACTTTGCAATTGGTGCAGTGTTAAGTGAAGAAGAAAAACCAATTGCACTTATTTCCAGAACATTGAACAAAACAGAGGAGATCTACGCAACTAATGAAAGAGAGATGTTAGCCATTATATGGGCACTGAACTCTCTAAGAAATTATTTGTATGGTTCCGAAAAAGTGGTGATCTATACGGATCACCAGCCATTGACATACGCCCTCAGCAATAATAATAATAACTCAAAAATGAAAAGGTGGAAATGTATTTTGGAAGAGTATAACTACGAGTTGAAGTATAAACCTGGACGAACAAATGTAGTTGCTGATGCTCTATCCAGAATCCCTATAGGATTAAATCCTATAAGTGCTCAAATAAACTCTTTGACCCCCACCGAACACAGCGCAGAGAGTTCGTCAGAACATTTAATACACAGCGAAGAAACTCCAATAAATGTTTTTCAAAAATCAGTTACTTATAAATGTGGACAACACATCATCGTACCAATTTCAAATTGTATTTCCCGGAGTACATAGACACATTATTAAAGAACCCCAATACGACGAACAAATCCTAGTGAACATTCTAAGAAAATATCTGAATCCGTCATTAACGGAATAAAAACTCCTGAATTGACAATGGGAAAAATCCAATTATTTTATCCCAATCATTTCGCAAATTACAAATGCCGCTTTACACAGTCGACCGTTGAAGATATAACATCTGAGAACGATCAAGAAAATCTGATAATAGAAACACACAATAGGGCTCATCGAAATGATAGAGAAAATAAAAAGCGAATGTTGGAAAAATATTATTTCCCTGGCATGTCAGGTAAAATAAAAAGAATTATAAAATTATGTCCTATATGTAAAAAAGGAAAATATAAGAGACACCCAAATAACCCAGAATTACGCGAAACTCCCATACCAACATATCCAGGGCATATTGTCCATATCGACATTTTTTCGACCGATAAAAAACTCATTTTAACATCAATTGATAAATTTTCTAAGTACGCAAAAGTAAAATTATTAAACCGAAGATCTATAGAACATGTCCGAAAACCCCTTAGGGAAATTTTGTTTTCATATGGAGTGCCAAAGTATGTGGTTATGGACAACGAACCCTCCTTAAACTCCGCATCCATACAATTCATGATGAAAGATGATCTAAAAATTGATGTATTTACCACCCCGTCATACAAGAGCGAAATAAATGGTCAAATAGAAAGATTCCACTCCACGTTAGCGGAAATCATGAGATGCCTGAAAAATGATGGAACATCCAGAGATTTTGAAGAATTGCTGGAAAGACCGGTGAATGAATATAATTACACGTTCCATTCGACGACTAATAAGAAACCAGTTGACTTGTATTTTGGGCGAACAATTGATTTTTCTCCCCAAGTCTATGAGACGACAAGACTATCCAAAGTTGAGAGACTGAAACGAAAACAGGAAAAAGACTTAAGTTATCATAAAAAAAATAAAAAACCTACAAAAGAATATGTGCCCGGTCAGTTGATTTACGTAAAAACTAATAAAATGTTGGGTACAAAGCTGAGTAATCGCTTTAAAGAAGAGATTGTTAGGGAAAATAGAGGGACAACCGTAGTTACCGAAAGCGGCCGTGTTATCCACAAAGGTCATATTAGAAATTGACGAAATATTTCTTTACTTTTATTTAATTTTTTTTACAGATTATTAATAAACAGTGCGTTAGCAGATTTCAACATTCTAGACTACTCCAACTCTAGATTGATAACCATTCAGAATGGTATCGCAAGCAGACAGAATGGCACATTTAAAGTTATACACTCAATCAATCTCGAACAATATCAAGCCTTATCAGAAGAACTTGAAACAATTTTGAATACGAACATTACATTCAAACATCCGCTCCGTCAGTTTTTAACGCAACAAATCATTGATATAAAAAGTCTTCTTAAACGCCTATGTCCAGGTAGAAAGAAGAGATCAATAGATTTTATAGGCAGTGCATGGAAATGGATTGCCGGTACTCCAGACAGTCATGATTGGGAAATCCTTAATCAAAAGATCGGAAATGTTTTAGAAAATAATAATAGAGAAATGGTAATAAATGAACTGACTATTGACAGAATACAAGAAATATCGAATATTACTAACGAAATATTGAAAGTAAAAAGGGAAGATTGGAATAACGAGTTAGCAAGTAAATTAGAACACAAATTGATTTTGATAGAAAAAGAATTACAGAACGTCGAATATGCCATCCAATGGGCCAAAGTTAATATTGTAAATTCATTTATTTTATCAAAAACCGAAATCGAAGTACTCAATGATGTTCTAACTAATTATAATATACCATTATTTAACGTAGATGAGTTATTATCATTCGGAAATGTAAAAATCGTTACAAATAATAAAGAAATTCTGTACATTTTAAGTATTCCAATTACTCAAAATGATATCTGCAAAATGTATTTAGCAAAACCAGTAAAAATTGGTCATTTAACTGATAGAATTGAATTCGATAAAATTTTGAATTGTAATAATGTTTTATTTGCTAATAAAGATAAATGCAAAAATTAAAATGATCTAACCATATGTAATAGAGATAAATTAATAAAATTAAGAGATGATTATTGCATAACAAATCTTTTTAAGAACAAGATAGGGAACTGCACCCAGGTAAACAACGAACACATACCCACCGTAGAGGAAATCGGAAGTGATATTATATTATTAAATCAACATAACGGCAAAATGAGTGTGAAAAATGAAGAAATAAATTTAAATGGAACTTATCTACTTAAATATTACAATACAACAATAATAATCGATGATCGTGAATATTTCTCCAAAGAAGTAAGCGGCAGCAAACCTCTCCCAGCCTCTACAACCAAAAGCAGCAAACGCAAAAACAGAAGTGCTATCCCTACAAAGACTCCATAAGATCAATATGGGAAATTTTGAGAGATTGGAACTACTGGAAACCAAGAATAACCTGCTGATAACATCAAGTACAATTACCATAATTTCAGCCCTAGTCATCACCATTTGGTTAACAACGAAGAAGATATTAAAACAGAAAAAAAAGAGGGCAGAAATAGAAACAATTTCACTAGAACAAGTAGAAAAGGTACAAGACACAGAGAGGAAACTCGAGAAAAAAAAACCAAGCATTTACTACTTACACACGTTCTAGGCAATCGGGACGATTGCATTTGAGGAGGGAGGAGTTATACGAGAAACATTTAAACTAACAAAATAAAAAAAGAAATTCACACGTTCACAAAGCTGACGTCGCGTCTGCGATATTTGAGACACATTCCGCAACGCAGCTTGTTCACATGCTGACACAACGTCTGCGACGTACACGAGCAAGTCGATTAAGGTGGTGTGATATTGAAAGTAAGCAAAAACCTGCGGTTGTTAATTAGGGTAATTTAAGTTTAAACTTTACTCTGTAATTTAACGTGAAACAATAAAGACGTTGTGTGTTCTAACAAAAATACACAACAATAATTTTTTAAAAAAGAAAACGTTATACATATATGCGTCAGTAATCAGTCATCTTAAAAAAATTATAAAAATTTTCTTATTTATTTGCGTTACCATTATTTTTAATAACTGCATTATATCTTTTGGCCATTGCGTCCACTAAAGCTTTATATGTTTTACGAGGAATCGAGTACCAAATTTTTTTACTTTTATCCAAAGTTCAGTTTTGTTTTTGGTTTTTACAGGTCTTAGTTTTTTGTTTACTATTTTCCTTAGGATTTTAATTGGATTTAAGTCCGGAGATCGAGAGTACCATCCCATGATATCAATGTTGTTTTCAATAAACCACCTTTTTCGAAGGCCTGACATGTATTGTTATTGTTGTATTGTTGAAACATTCATTATAAGAGTATATTCCATTCAACATATGGTTTCACTGTACTCTCCAATAGAGTTGTCGAGGGTGCCACCACCATGTTAAAACGATTTAATTCCGCGATTTTTGGATGTCAAACCGATGTTTTTTCATCATTACGAATTAAATTTTTTATCGATTCATCGGTCCACAACACATTTTTTCACTTTTTAATGCCCCTGGGGCATAAGTTGATGTAAATTTCGTTCAGTTTTCCAGATATTTTTTATTCAGCATTACAACTTTTATCATCCATCAGTGTTCTCCGAACTGTTCTTGTTGCAAACCAACTTCCTTTCTAATTACTCCAGCGGACTTAATTGGGTCTCGTCTGGTGGTCTAGCCAGCTGTGTGACGATTCACCATCGCGGCCTACCTCTTTGGGAACAAGGCTACCTATGATCTCGGCTGTGCTCGTCGTTGGGGTGTGTTCATTTTCCCTCAAAGATAGAATTCGAATCGGATACAGTTGATTTTATTTCTTTAGGTAGCATGATGTCAAACTATAAGTGATAAAATTTTAAAAACAGTAAACCGAAATAAAGAGAAATAAAAAGAAATACAAGTTGCCGATTGAAGAGTAGCTAAAGTTGTTAATTGCTACCCATGTCCTAAGCCCTCCCTCCATGCTGACTAAATACAAAATTCGTTGTCAGTCCGTTAAAAAAAATAATAAAAAAAAAAGTAAAATTCACCTACATACCTAAGACTTCACCTTTTGTAATAAAAATAAATTCAAAATTTAAAATTTCATCTTGAGAAACAATACGAAAACTTATTTATTTAAAACATAACTAAAACTAAACAAAAAGATAATGGTAGAATTAAAAGGAGTAAAAAAAATGACTTAAACCAGTACTCATTTAAATAAATTTGGTCACCTTTATAAGTTAACGACAAAAAAAAATTATCGATAACTATTTGTATTTAATTAAATTTTTAACATTTTATGTTTAATAATTTATATAATTTTATCAGTGTTATTAAAATTAAAAATCATGTATATTGTACTTGATTATTTAACATGAATATCGAATAAAACAAAATTATGCGACAACTCTTTTTGCTAAAATATTTTATAAAAATTAAATTAAAAAAAAAGTATCTATTCGATATTCATATTCCCATAATTTTATAAAGAAAATTAAACAACTTACATTGTCATATCCAACGATGTCTTCAAGCGCTTGTGACGAAGAATTCGTTTGACAGATAATTGATTCTATAAGTTAGTATGTGTGGGAGCTCTCAAAGAATTTAAATTCTAACTGAGAGTATGTTAAATTAATTAAGTTTCAAAATTGTTTGATGTGAATGTATGTGTAAGGAGTTGTAAAGTTTAAATGAGTGATTGAGTATTAATGAGTTGGATTAACAAATGGTTTCACGAATTGATATTGAAATTTAGGTGACCATATTTTCACATTAGTTTTAAACAAACCCAAATTATTTAAAAAAAAATTAGTTAATTAAGATTTGAAGTACTTTTAAAATTATTAAAATTGATAAAAAAAAATTGGTTAAAAATTATTGATATTAAATAAGTTAAAAAAAATGAATTAAATATTATTGATATTGAAGTTATTATTTTTTTTTATCACATTTAATCACTACGTATTTTCTTTAAGAATCACTTATGAAGTTTAAACAATAATCTCCGCGAGTCACCTTAAAATTTTTCTTTTATATTCACACTATTATAAATTTTATTCACAATTTATTTTTCCTTTTCCCCTTTTCCTTTATTTCATTTAAGTCTCTCGTCCTTTTTATTATTATATGATAAATTTGTATACATACATACATATGTATGTACATATATGAAAATAATTTTCCAGATTCAGCAAATCCTCAGCAAGTTTAAATATAGGTGGAGCATTTTTCCGTTAGCTAAATAAAATACAGTTTCGGAGTTCGAAACAAAATACCACAAAATGTCCTCGCTGAGAGTAGCAATAATTATGTCGCTCAATCAAGAATATTACAAAATCTGTAAACAACAAATATCCTATAAATTTAAGAAGGAAAACAATTTTTTTTTTATAACCAATTAAAACCAAAATTAAAAAAAGAAAACTTACCAAAGATATAGAATTGCTGTATACAATTTAAAATAAAATGTTTATCCTTAAGCCACGAAGCTGCTTTTTTTTTTCTTTTTTAAATTACAAATTTTTAATTCTATTGTAGCCGTGTTGTTTGTTTGAAATTTTTCTGTCAATTGAAATTATTTTCATATAAAATTTTCTCAATGAAGAAAAGTTTTCAAAAGCTAATATGTTTAATATTTTTATTTTTTTATTTATTTATTTTTTTTTTAAGTGGAAATTCTCTACAGTTGCTAACAATTAATATTTGAATAATAAATCTTAAAATCACAAACAACAGAAATTTTCGCTATCACAAAGCAAATGAAGAGCCAAGCAAGCTGCAGAACTTTATTTGAAAAATAGGCGATACAATTTATGTAATACAGAATATATTAAAAGAAATAAAATAAATTATGTCCATATGTCCTTGCTATGGAAAATACTAATATGACCACTATTAACGTCTTCCAGCTCGTAATTAACGTTACCAACTTTCCTTTTAACTATAGCTTTTATACCAATAGGTGCTAGTTTAGCGTTGAAATTATTTGCAAGAGAACTCTGAGCAAAATTTCTTCGTGTAACTTCCTGTCCGATACTAAAATTTCTTAACCTCGTCCGTAAATTGTATGTTCCAACGTTCTTGTCATAAGCTTTTTGAATTTTAGATTCAATGGTATCTCGTAAAATTGACATTTCAAACGGTTGACAGAGTCGGTTGTGTTTTTAAAAAGCTCCTCATTTTTTCTTATTTTATCGAGGAAATAGAAGTTATTAAAAATTTATTTTAAACTGAGTTCCTTAATAACGCACAACATTAAATTTTTCACTATCCAAAACAAATAAAACTGCAATATAAAAACAGCATATACAAAAATAAAAATTTCATAACTATTTAATTTTAACTAACTACACAAGCCCATATATAAATAATCATAACAAACGAAAAATATCAAGCAACAACATAAAGTGCATTAGTCATCAACACAAAACAGAATACAAATATCAAAATTACACAACTAACAACAACACAAAAATCTCTAACTAAAGAAAATTAAACACTTGAGTACACAAAACAAAACAATTCACAAAACAATAATAATTTAGTAACTCAAGCAAACAAAGTAAAAAAAAACTTAAAATCTCTAAAAGAGCTAAACTTATACCATTATGGTTAGACCAAGAAAAAATCAAAATCAAAACAAAATTAAAAATAACAAACATAAACCACTAAATATGAACTCAACTGAAGAATTTGAAACAACACAAGAAATCGATACGGAAGAAATTCCAATAAAATCAACAGGCAGAGTAAACAATAATGACAAAAAAGAAAATAATAACACTCCCTCGCAAAAACGCTTAAGTGATGTTCTGCAAAACTCTTTGCTTGGTAATGTGTGCAAAACTCCGCGTTTAACTCTTACTGAATCGCCTCTTAAATTTATGACAATCATGGAAAAACGATTCGATAAACTTACGAACCAACTTGAAATTATGTTAATCTCTAAGTTCAATGAGTGTAAACAAGATCTCTTACATGAATTCGACAAGAGATTCAGTGAAATGAAAACTGATATTGACACTCTCTTGGAATCTGTTAACATAGACATAAACAATGTAAAAGACAGAGTAACAGAACTAGAGACAGTTGTAAATAAAAATCTAGCACACCATAATGAAATTAAAAAACTTAAAAACGAAATATTCACTCTGAAATTGTCCGCGCAAAAGCAAGAAAATTCTATAGTTGCCAGTGACATTAGGATTACTGGTATACCAAGTGCGAACATATACAATGACAATTTATTTATAATTTATGAAAAATTGTGTGAAGCCGTTAAAATTGCACCTATATCATTTAAAAATATTTATCGTGTTAAAAATATTGGAAATAGAAAGAATATTGAGGATGCCCCAATAATAATTAAATTCAATAGCCCATATGACCGAAACTATATGCTTAGAATGATAACTACACATATTAAATCAACCAAATCTTCATTGCAACTAAATCAAATCGGAATTATGAGTTCAAAACCGTTTTTCGTCAACGAAAATCTCACCCCAGCAAACCATCGCATTTTAATCGCTGCTCGTAAGTTGAAAAATGAAAATAAGATATCGTCTGCTCATACAAATAGGGGCCTTGTATATATTCGAAAACTGGGAAGCGATGAATCATTATGTATACCCTCAATAGAAATATTAAAAGAGTTATTTCCTTTTCGAAACAATGATGAATTTCATGATGAAGCGATGCCAGATAGAAATGATGGTGCCTGATATATGTTTTTTATAAAATTTAATAATTTTCTGATCACTTCATACATTTTATATAAATATTTTTTGATTTTCTACTTTTTATCTACTTTTTTCCATTTTAAAATAACTTTAATCTATTTCTCCTTAATTTTTCTTTTCAATTATTTTATTAATTTTAAAATTTGTATTAGTTTTGTTCCTTTTTTATTACCATTTATTCTAATAACATACAATTGTGTTGCTTTAAAATCTGTGATATATGATTTGTGGTAATAGTTATAGTTCCAAAGATAACGTTTTTAACATGGTAAGGATTCTGGTGAAACAAAAATCTGGACTCAAAATTGTTCATATAAATGCACAAAGTCTTAATAACAAGATAGATGAGTTTAGATATATTTTTGTTGCCTCTGGAGTTGACGTCATCTGCGTATCTGAAACCTGGTTCGATTCCTCAGTCAATGATTCAATTTTCAATTTGCCGGGATTTAAACTATTTCGTGCTGATAGGATAGCAAACGCTGGTGGTGTCTCAATTTATGTGAGAACAGAGATAAATTGTTGTGTAAAGCTAAGATCAGAGCCTACTAGTGAGATTGAGTTTCTATTTCTTGAATTAACCACGAAGGATAAAGAAAAAATTCTTGTCGCCTGCGTATATCGACCGTATAACTTTATTGATACCAAAGACTTGTTTGATAAAATTGAATCTCTGTCCTTATTGTACAATGACGTAATCATTTGTGGTGATTTCAATAGTAACCTGCTAGTTGATAAGTCACTTTCAGAGCCCATGCAAACGCTCGGTCTTTTGCCTGTTAATACGATCGTTCCAACCCATTATCCAAGTGGCTCGAACAGTTTACTTGATGTATTCTTTACTAATCATAAAAGCAAAATACTGCTTTACGATCAATTTTCTGCCCCTGTTTTTTCGAAGCATGACTTAATTTTTATGATATATCATACCTATGTTAACAATGAAGATGTACATTACACTTATAGAGATTTTCGTGGCATTGACTATACAGCGTTAAACCAGCGTATTGATTGCGTTCATTGGGATTCAATTTATGGTCTTGAGAATGTTAATGATCAAATTGCTTTCATTCAAAATAACCTTCTCACAATATTTTATGAAATTGTGCCTGAAAAAACAAGAACACTTAAACCTATACAGCCTCCTTGGTTTACTTCAATTATAAAACGTTTAATTGATAAACGAGATTTGGCATATAAACGTTGGAAGAAATTTAAAACGCCTGAGTTACATGCATTATTCAAATCCATTAGAAAGGAAGTTGTGAACTGCATATATATTGCAAAATCCAGTTATTATCGACAGAAATTCTCTTCAGCTATTGATAGCAAGAGAAAATGGAAAGAGATCCGTGAAATAGGTATTGGGAAAAGAAATCCTTGCACTGTTGGTTCTGATGTGGACGTTGATAAGTTAAACAAACAATTTGTCGAAATTCAAGTGAATAAACCAACTGAAAATGAGTACGAAAAAATTCATACTGTGCCTATTGAGAACTGTTTTGATTTTCGATGTGTGGATCAATCTGAAGTTCTTAAAAGTATTACATCAATTAAGTCAAATGCTGTGGGCTTAGATGAAATTAATCCAAGATTTTTAAAAATTGTCGTTCCTAAACTTCTTCCATTTATTACGTATTTAATTAATACAATATTAACAAAATCAATTTTTCCTGATATGTGGAAAAAAGCAAAAATCATTCCTATTCCAAAGAATAACAGCGACTTCCGACCTATTGCGATACTACCATTTTTATCCAAGGTTATGGAAAATCTTATGTACCGGCAAATGAATGAGTATTTAAAGAATCAACATCTCCTTACGGATAGACAATCTGGGTTTAGACAGGACAGAAGCTGCATTACGGTTTTGATCGATGTAGTGGAAGAAATTAGATCAAAGCTGGATAAGAATATGGTATCATTTCTTGTGCTTTTAGATCACAGTAAGGCCTTCGATACTGTTGATCACTCGATTCTACTCACTAAACTCGAGAAAATCTTTAATTTCTCAAGTTCGGCTAATAAACTTATTTCCTCTTACCTTATTAATCGTAAACAAGTGGTTTCTTTAAATGGAGTGACTTCTAAAGCAGCGGATATTGACAGAGGTGTGCCTCAGGGGTCCATTCTTGGTCCATTGCTCTTCTGTATGTATATTAACGATTTGCCTGAGGTTCTGAATTACTGTGGCGTACAAATGTATGCTGATGATGTACAGTTGTACTTAAGCAGCAGAATAGAAGATGTTCAACATTGTTCTGACTGTATTAATAGTGACTTGGATAATATACATAAATGGGCATGTACAAATGGCTTATGTATAAACCCTGACAAATCAAAATGTATTTTCATTTCAAGAAGTAATAAAAAAAGACTGAATGACAATATTTTTCTACATATTAACAACTCAAGAATCGACTTTGTTCAAACATCATCGAACTTGGGAATCACATTTAATGCTGAACTTTCTTGGTCTAACCATATAAATATATCAGCTGGTAAAGTTCATGGGATGTTGAGAAACTTGTGGGCTGTGCAATCATCGACGCCGTTTGAAATAAGAATGCTTTTGGCAAAAACCTATTTAATACCAGTTCTACTGTACGGGTGTGAAATATTTGCAAATTGCGACACTATTGACTTTAATCGCCTCGAGGTCACATATAATAATATAGCCAGATACGTTTTCAACAGAGGTAGACGAGATAGTATATCATCATATTCATACCAGTTATATAATACAAGTTTTAAAGATTTACTAAAATATAAAAGCCTTTTAATGATGCATAAGATTATTTATCTGAAGAACCCAGAATATCTTTTTAACAAAATTATTTTTGCACAATCGCCTCGTGGAAGAAATTTGATATCACAAAAATACAAATATCTAATGTCTACTAGACAATTTTTCAACTACACCACGTGTCTTTGGAACAATTTACCATCATATATCCAAGTACAAAGCAACGCATTACTTTTCAAAAAGGAACTTAAAAAATTTTTTGTTTGAATCTATGTTAAATGTCAACTTTATTATGTTCATTATTATGTTAATTTTTATGACTAATTTACTTTATTTTTATTAATCTCCAAATTTACTGTAACTCAAAGTTAATATTACAAATGTTACTTGCTATCACTGTAATTTATAAGATTTATTCTTGTTGTGATAGCAATTCAATAAAACAATATAATAATAATAATAATAATAATAAATTCGTCCTCTCTCAATAATTTTTAATCCATTTCCTCTAAAAGTTTCAATTTCCGCAAAATTTTGTAGTCCTGTCCGTGAATTAACATCGTCTGACCAAATACTAATTCATAAGGTGTCTTTCCAGTGGTTTGATGAACACTATTTCTTAATGCACAATTAATGCTACTTAAATAAGTATCCCATTGCCGTTGATCATCCCTGATGTAAGATCTTAGAGCCTCGTTTATTGATCTATTAACTCGCTCACTTGCATTAGCTTGTGGACTATATATTGGTGGTTAATTCCAAGTTTACTTAGAGCTGCTTCAACTTCCTTATTTTTAAATTGGCTTCCATTATCGGTTATAACAACCTCTGGTACGCCATAGCAACAGAAAATCTCATTTTTTAAATGTTCGATAATGGGCCAGAAACAAACTTCTTCAATGGCTTTAAAAAAGTAAATTTCGAAAAGTGATCTAAAATAATAAAAATTCCGATGTTGCCTTTTTTAGTCCTCGGAAAAGGTCCAATTAGGTCCATATACAATCTCTGAAATGGCCTTTCCGTTTTGACCATCTGTCCCACTGGTGGTTTCAATACTGAAGTCGGAGCCTTAGAGGTTTTGCATAAGTCGCAATTCAATACGTAATCCCTAACAGCAGTCACTAGTTTGAGCCAGAAGAAAAATCGACGAAAACTCTCTTAACGGTCTTTGCTATACCACCATGAGCCATATTTGGCACATTATGTGCTGCATAAATAACCTCTGTACGTAATTCAGTCGGTACTAATAATTTCCAAGAGTCCGATTCGTCCACGTCGCCCGAAGAAGAGTTAGTCCGTTTATAAATGAATTTATCGATAACTTTAAAGTCAGGAAGTTTTGTCTGTGAAAACTCTTCTCTCAATTTAGAGTATTCTGTTCCATCAAAAGCTTCAGAATACAAATTTATTGGTGGTAACACCTCAAGTTCAACTTCTGATACTTCTAAGTCATTTTCAAAAACACGTGATAATGCGTCTGGTACTATATTGTCTTTATCCTTCCGGTGTTCAATGGTAAAATCAAAACCTTGCAGTTTTAAAGCCCACATGGCTAAACGACCAGACAAGTCTTTTTGCCTCATTAGCCATTTGAGACTGGCATGATCTATATTACTTTAAATTCTTGCCCTTCAATGTAGGCTCTAAATTTTTTTATTGCTAAAATAACAGCTAAACATTATAACTCTGTTACTATGTAATTTTTTTGTGCCTTATTTAATTTTTCCGACATATAAGCTATTGGTCTCTCAATGTTATTACTGTCGAGTTGAGCTAGAACTGCTCCTACACCAAACATGCTTGCATCACATTGCAAAATAAAAGGTTTGCTAAAGTCTGCATGAACCAAAACTGGTGCTGATGTTAACTTTTCCTTGATGGTATCAAATGCTTTCTGTACATTATCATTCCAACTAAATGTCTTCCGTTTTGTCAACAATTCGGTCAAATGAAAAGTTACAGTAGCGTAGTCATCAATAAATTGTCGATACCAACCAGCCATACCCAAAAATTGGCGCATTTGCCGAACTGTTTTTAGTATCGGAAATTCAGAAATGGCCTTAATTTTCCCAGGATCAACTTTAAGAGCACCATCCCCAACTATATAACCTAAATACTGAACCTGTTTGATTGCGAAACTACTTTTTTTCACGTTTATAGTTAAGTTGGCTTTTCGCATTTTTGCAGCTACTGTCTGTAAATGTCCCAAATGTTCGTCGAAAGTCTTGGAAATTATTAATAGATCATCCAAGTAAACAAAAACGTTGCTTTTTAAACCATATGGAATGACAATGTCTATTAATCAACACATAGTTTGTGGGGCATTGCACAATCCAAACGGCATTTTCTATAAAACTCCTCTCTTTTGTAGAACTCACGAACTCTTCTAGAAGATCTCGATAGTTGTTTTTCTTCATTTACGCCAAAAATTCTATTTCTAAATCGGTTATATTCAGCTAGTCTGATGTGGTAAGGTCTTTGTAAAGGATAAATATTGGTCATATCAGGTTTTATGGTCAATTCAGATTCTATTACTAAATTTTTTGAAATATCTAATGTTTCGGATGCCCGGGTTTCAATGATCGGACATCCTTCCACAAGTTTCCCCGCTTTTCTTTACACTTGGAGCACTGCGGTCTATATGTGTTCTTTAAACCACAGCCATAACAAAATATAGTTTTAGGTTCCAAACAATCTAAGAAATTGTGGCCAATTTTATCACAGTTCCAGCAACTTCCTGTTTTTCCTATTAAACAAATTTCAGAATCTTCGAAATCGTCTGTTTGATTATCATCAAAGTTCAATTCAGAAATATGCCCTTTTTGGGAAATTGTGAACAGACATGTCTTTAATAAATTTTTCGTGTTTACGTACTTCCCTTCTCAATTGGGAAACACTGTTTATATCAGTATGTGAGAGCTCATGCCTAATATCAGGTTTTAAATTTCTCAACATGGTCTCATAAAGTTCTTGGTCTGATAATGGTGTTCTCAATAGCGTCAAAATAATTGTCGAAAACTCATTAGTTTTCTGTTTTCTGCTTCTAAGGTCATATTTTATGTCAAAGTCAGAGTAATAGTCTTTGTATTGTTTCTTTATAGCGTCTGTTAATTTAAACCAGTCTATGTCATCACAAGATCTGTGAAAACGATAGTATCACTGTAAAACTTTGCCATCAAACAAAACATGAGCATGTTTACACAAAAGGTTAAAATTTCCTTGTAGATTCGCACAAGTCAATGTACTTATTCTATATATAAATTCTTCAACAGAAATATCCGTAGAATCGCCTGTAAAACGAATTCGCCAATTTCGAATTATATTCAATATCTTTTCCGTATTATGATCGAAACTATGTGGAATATCGTCAGAATTATGTGTTCTTATATTTTGTGAATTAGAATTCTGTTCATTGGGATAATTTTCTCTAACGACTACTCGTTCTGTTTGTGAAGTCTGCACGTTCTGTTCACCAGCTTTGGAAATCTCAAAGTTACGCAAAGCTGTTGTAATCATGTTACTAACTTAATTTTTTAGTTCCCCCCACAGATTCAGATACTATACTACGCACTCTTTCACTCTGATTAACGTTATCAAATCTTGTTTGTAGTCGTGTTCTTGGTCTTCCAACTACAGGTGTCCTCAAGTAATCACCTCCGCCTTGTTCCTGAACAAGTGTTGCATTACCCGCCTCATTGTCAACTATTGTCGTTAAATTCTCACAACTTCTAACTAACGGCATTTTAGCGAAATTAGGTCAATTTATATATATATGGGGGATTTCATGTCAAGTGCACCAACTTTTGAAACCGATGTCTTCCGATCGGGATGAAATTTGCACCAAGGTTAGTCCTATTGGATAGTAGTTGAAACACAATTTTTCAACAAGATCGGCCCAGATCTCTCTAAGTTAGAGGGGATCAAAATTTGACATTTTGGCCAAACAGGTTTTTTTCTCATCCATGTAACTTATTACCTATTGTTCTTAGAAAATTTTCTCCCAAAGAGTTTAGATAGCTATTTCTTCAAAATTTCAGAAAAAAATACTTAAAAAAAAAAAAATTTGTACTTTTTTTTTTTTGCTAAATTAAAGCATTTTTTGCATTTTTTTCAAAAAGAGCATTTTTTTTTTTTTTTTATAAGAAAGCTTAGGATTTTTCCTTTAAGAGGTTTTTGGTCGCTTAGAGGGATGGGAGTAGGATATCTATCAAAATAAATGTTTTGTAACTCAAGACAACGGTTTTTCAATTTTTCACAAATGCACTATTTTGAATTTTTTCCTATTTTTGTGAAAAACCTTACAAATAAAACTTATACTGAGAAACTAGACAAATTAACCTTTCCGAAGGTATGTAACATACCTTCATAACATAACAGAAGAAAATGTTTATCTGTAACCTGAAAGAGTTATTTGCAACATTTCAATCTGAACACGAGGAAGTTAGAATTGGCTTCACGAAATTAACCCAAATGAGGCCAAAATATTGCGTTTTGGCAGAAAGCAGCGGAACTCACACAGTATGCGTTTGCATTTACCATGAAAATGTTAAACTGATGTTGAAGGAAATCAACATAGAGTATTTAACAGATGATTCGACAGAAGATTTACACGATTACCGCGATTGCCTTAAATTGACTATGTGTCCTAATGCAACAACTTCTTGCCACTTAGGTGAATGTACCAATTGCCCGAAAACCACATTCATCAAAGAAAATTTAATCAACTCTTTAGATCGAGAATATATAGAGGAGGTCAAATTTGATTCTTGGATTCAGACTGACAGATGCACATTGAAAACAAAATGTGGATGATTTTGTGGAAGAAATGTGTACAGGATTGCTAAACTTGAGAAACCATGACTTTTTAGTCAAAGAGCAATGGTCATTCTTCAAGGATTTGAAGATACATTTGAAGTCTGGTGAATTCGTTATTTCATATGATTTCGCAGAAAACTATAAATATGTTCTTCAGGATGCCATACAAGCATTCAACTTCAATAACGACCAAGCAACTATATTCACAGTAGTTATTTACTACATGAAAGATGAAAAACTGGAACACAAAAGTATGGCAATCATATCCGACGATTTAAAACACCGTTGCAGTTTATGAGTACCAGAAGATAATACTAAAATATCTAAAATCTAAATTTACAGTAAAGAAGGTATACTACGTTTCGGACGGAGCTCGTCAACATTTTAAAAACAAAAGTAGCTTGGCAAATCTTATGGCCCATGAAAAAGATTTGGGAATGCCAGCTGAGTGGCATTTTCATCCTACTGCTCATGGTAAAGGAGCATGTGATGGTATTGGAGCAAACCTTAAAAGAAATGCAGCGAAGTATAGCCTCCAGTGCTATTGTAAAGAAACTAAAATAGTTTTTAGTAGCAAAGAGGATCATCAGGAAACATTGAAAACACTGAATAGCAGATTCGATGCTGCGGTAACAATCGATGGCACCGCTCAATACCATGCTTTTATACCGCTTGTCGATGGAAGACTCAAGTTGAAAAAGTTTTCTGCCTCTATTCAATGCGATTTCTTTCCAAAGACAACAAATAAACCAGCAGCGAAATCAACAGCTGAACCTAGTAACGCCAAGAAAGGATTGACAAAAACACGCAATAAATAAAGGCGACAAAAAAGCTGGATGAAAGACTGGGTATTTAAAAATTTACAAGACTTAAATACTTCATCAGCTACAATAAATTATGTATAAAAATAGTTATGATATAAATGGATCTAATGCAATTAAGATTAAATTTTAATAAATTATTTATCTTTTTATTTTTAATATTATTATTATTATACATTAATTTAATTATTATTAAAAATAAATAAAAAATAATAATTTTTCAACATTTCTATAGAAAAAAGCGATTTTTTTCCTGAGGTTAACATATTCTGGGTATTACAGTATCGAGGGTACAAAATTTTAGTTAGGTATGTTATATACCTTCGGAAAGTTTCGTTTGTCTAGTTTCTCAGTATAAGTTTTATTTGTAAAGTTTTAGACACAAATAGCAAAAAATTCAAAATAGTACATTTGTGAAAAATTGAAAAACCGTTGTCTTGAGTTACAAAACATTTATTTTGATGGATATCCCACTCCCATCCCACTAAGCGACCAAAAACCTCTTAAAGGAAAAATCCTAAGCTTTCTTATGAAAAAAAAAATGTCCTTTTTTTTCCGAAATATTGAAGAAATAGCTATCTAAACTCTTTGGGAGAAAATTTTCTAAGAACAATAGGTAATAAGTTACACGGATGAGAAAAAAGACCTGTTTGGCCAAAATGTCAAATTTCGATCCCCTCTAACTCAGAGGGATCTGGACCGATCTTGTTGAAAAATTGTGTCTAAACTACTATCCAATAGGACTAACCTTGGTGCAAATTTCATCCCGATCGGAAGACATCGGTTTCAAAAGTTGGTGCACTTGACATGAAATTCCCCATATATATATATATATAAAATTTAACGATTTAAAAATAATATATATGTACGTATATTTATTCAAAATTTACTGCTAAGTGAAGTCTTTCAGATAAGGTAAAAATATAGATAATAAACAAAACAAAAATATTAAAACAATTACTCAATCAACAAAAAAAATTTGAATAAAAAAAATAAACTTCCCAAAATTTGCAGACAAACATCCAAGTTCGATAAGAATGTATTCAATCCGATAACAAATAAGGAAAAAAAATAAAGAAAAGCTTTATATCTGTTGTAGGAGAGAACTCGATAAAAAAAATCAAGTATCAATTATTCCAAACAAAAGAATATAAATAAGCTAATTTGTTTAAAAAAAAATAATTAAAAGCAGAAATAGAATAAAAGTCAAGCGAGAACTGAACCGAAATAAATCAGTAACAATTATCTCAAGCTCGAACCCAAACCCTGATAAAAATCGTAACAAAATATTGCTAAATAAGGATATAAAATCGAATATACCGAAATATATATTTCCCAAACCAGCAACAAGTGTCCCGAAAGCTTAAAGAAAGAGAAATAAAATAGAGAACTATTAAAAAAAAAATATAGATAGAGATAGAGCGAAAAAAAATTATCACCACACACAAAATATTCAAAGGCCCTAAGCTTCTAGATGAAATTGCACAAAGTAAATTTTTAAGTTTTACGAAACTAGGGCCCCACGTTGGGCGCTAATAATCTTCTGTGACGATTCACCATCTCGGCCTACCTCTTTGGGATGATCTCGGCTGTGCTCGTCGTTGGGGTGTGTTCATTTTCCCTCAAAGATAGAATTCGAATCGGATACAGTTGATTTTATTTCTTTAGGTAGCATGATGTCAAACTATAAGTGATAAAATTTTAAAAACAATAAACCGAAATAAAGAGAAATAAAAAGAAATACAAGTTGCCGATTGAAGAGTAGCTAAAGTTGTTAATTGCTACCCATGTCCTAAGCCCTCCCTCCATGCTGACTAAATACAAAATTCGTTGTCAGCCCGTTAAAAAAAATAATAAAAAACAAAATAAAATTCACCTACATACCTAAGACTTCACCTTTTGTAATAAAAATAAATTCAAAATTTAAAATTTCATCTTGAGAAACAATACGAAAACTTGTCTATTTAAAACATAACTAAAACTAAACAAAAAGATAATGATAGAATTAAAAGGAGTAAAAAAAATGACTTAAACCAATACTCATTTAAATAAATTTGGTCACCTTTATAAGTTAACGACAAAAAAAATTATTGAATAACTATTTGTATTTAATTAAATTTTTAACATTTTATGTTTAATAATTTATATAAGTAATTAAAATTAAAAATCATATGCTTTTAGCACATGAAATTTGTACACATCGTGTGACCCCTTTCAAACAGTCATATGTAAATTTTTCAATTAGAACAGGTTCTATTTTGGCATGATAAAACATATGAAAATACAACACTGCTTGTGGCGAAAGAAAAACTGAGTAAATTAAAAAGATTAATATTAAAATTTATTAGAAAAAGACTAAAATAATACTTTAGCAGTTATAAAAAAATAAAAATAAAAAGATAATAAAAATAAAAAAAGTAATAAAACAAACGAAATTAATTCATACACAACATATAAAATTTCTCTGTTTTCTATTTTATTATTATCTTTTTATTTTTATTATTATCTTTTTATTTATTTGTAACTGCTAATGTTTCATTTTAGATTTTTTTTTAAATAAATTTGGTCCAAACAATTGTTGTAGTTTTTATAGACGTTAAATCCACGGGATCAGCTGTCCATAATGTTGTCACAATGATAGAAAAGGCATTTGATGCCATACAAATATCTCTCTGTGCCTTCATTGATATACAAGGCGCCTTCGATAATACGTCATATAGGGCAATTGAAGAGGCCATGTTGAGAAAGGATATTTCTCCAATCATAATTAACTGGACGCTAGAGATGCTCAACTCTGGTCATCACACTGAATATAGGCAGCACATTTAGGACCATAAGTGCCACTAGGGGTTGTCCTCAGGGAGGCGTTCTATCGCCACTGCTTTGGACAGCTGCTGGGGGAACTTAATGAATTAGGATTCAGGGCCTTAGGCTACGCAGACGATCTTGTTATCTCTGTCTCTGGATTTGATGAGAATACAATATCGGAGTGTATGCAACAGGCTCTGAATTATACCCTCAATTGGTGTCAGAGAAAAGGGTTATCTATGAACCCATCAAAAACCATACTGATACCCTTCACTAAACGAAGGAGACTCAACCTTATGGAACCTAGTCTGAACGGCTTGGCAATAGGGTTCTCGGACGAGGTCAAGTATCTTGGGGTCCCCTGGATAAATCCCTCACATGGAACAGCCACTTAGATCAAATTACCAAAAAGGCCACCAGGGCTTTATATGCCTGTCAAAGACTATTTGGTAGAACTTGGGGTTTAAAGCCCCACATGATCTACTGGTCGTTTGAAATTATTGTGAAACCAATGATTACCCACTCTGCTCTTGCATGGTGGCCGAAGGTTGAGCAAACCAAAGCAAAAGCAATCCTGAACAAGGTGTACCGCATTGCCTGTATTGGTATCACAGGGGCGAACAGAACGTGTCCAACCGATGCTATCGGCATCATGCTTAACATTACACCATTGTATATTTCGATCATTGAAGATGCGTGCATGAGTGCCGTACGACTTCAGGATTTTGGTAGCATGAAGAACGGTGACCTAAAGGGTTAAATGAGAGTCGCGAGGCTCTTCATCCACGACCCGGTGGCGAGAGACACGGACAGCATGTTACCAAAAAATATATTCATTAGGGAATTTGAAACCATGATATTGGAACGGAGCGCATGGACCAGTGGGACCTGGGAACTGGAGCAAGGTTCTCATGTGTGGTTCACAGATGGCTCAAAACAAACAAATGGGGACACGGGCCCATGGGTAAATACCTATCCATTTTCCAAGCGGAGGTCTTCGCTATTTTTATATGCGTGACTGAATGTCTCAGAAGAAAGACAAAAAGGGCACTCATTTATATACTATCCGACAGTCAAGCTGCACTAAAGGCAATAATGGCCTACAAAGTGACGTCCAAACTGGTGTGGGAGTGCATCGAAGGGCTAAACGAATTAGGTAGATGCAACAAATTAAATCTATGCTGGATTCCGGGACATTAAGGACATGTAGGGAACGAAAGGGCCGATTGCCTAGCCAATCGAGGGGCCCGTCGTCCTTTCATCGGTCCGGAACCTTTCTGTGGTGTTCCAGTGGGACACATAAAAGAAAAAATGAGGGAGTGGAGAAAATCACAAATTGCCTAACACTGGGACAAAAGTCCAGGTCAACGGCAGGCCAAGAGATTCATAACTCCATCTAGTGTTCAATCGGAAAGACTACTTACCCTTGATAAAAAGGACTTAAGGACCTTGACGGGATTCTTTACAGGAACTGCAATCTTAGATATCATCTACGAAAGAAAGGACAATCTGCTATAGACACATGTAGGTTCTGCGAGCAGGAGGTGGAAACAGCAGAACATATTCTCTGTGAATGTCCAAGTCTAAGTGGTAAGAGAATCCTTGCACTTGGAGGATACACTGTATCCCCCGGGACATATGGAAACTAATGCCAAATAGGGTAATTGGCTTCATAAGAAGCCTTAATCCTAAGGACAACCATGGGCTGCACAAAAGATCAAATTGGTCGCAGTGCGCATAGCCTTCCTTATCTTATCTTATCTTTTATAGACGTTATCAGATTTTTCCGATCGCGATGTACGTGTTCAAGAACACGAACGGAAAATAAAGCGTACTCGAACGTGTTTATTGTTCATGTTTTGTTTTTTAGCAGTACACGTGCAACAACACGAACTTAAAATAAAGCTACACTCGAACCTGCGTGGTTAATGAGTGTTCGAAACAAAAAATACGTGATAGAAACATGTTCGTGTACAAGTTATCATAAATAACTTCATATATTTTGCTGATAATGCGTCTCTGTGTGGCGATTCAACTCAGAATATTTAGAACAACAAGTTATCATAAATAAATTCGCATATTTGGCTGAAAATGCATTTTGTCGGCGATTCAACTTAAAATATTTTTAAACAACTCAATCAACGAACTGCTGAGTAGAAATGTAATTGGAAACTTCACACGAGGCGCAAAGTCGACACTATGTGAATGTGGAGACGTAGACTGAGGCAAATAAAAAGCATACAGCGACGGCAAATAAAAAACATACAGGGACAGCTTTATATAGAGCTTTAGAAATTTAAGTTAGTTAGTAAGAATAAAGAACTCAACAAAGAAAAACCAAATATTATAAATAAATTTGTTTATTACTTAATAAAGATAAAACAAATATCAATAAATTTGTTTAACTTACACAACCAAATATTAAAACGAAACATATTCATGATTTTGTTCGGCAATGTACAAAATTTAAAAACACACATAATTGATATGAAAATAAAAATATGTGTTGGCTGCTTTCTAACAGAACATTGTGTGTTTGATGTGTGTATTGTCTGAACCTTGGTTTTTACCCAATACTTATATTAAGTCTTCTATTTTTAAAAAGTATTTCTTTAAAAACTTACCTTTATCGTCCATGTTTTCCAAGGCTTTAATAATTGTGGTATTGAATTGTAATATATTTGTACACAATCGTGCCGTTCAACCCGCCGAGTTTCGCAGTAAAACTGCAGTCTTTGCCAGATTGTCCGCTTTCTTGAAATATGTTTGACAAAATGCGTGTCCTTTTTGAAGACCCTCGAAAATAATTACATATTTCGGAACTGGTCGCAAAATTCTTTCTTATATCTACAATTTTTGATGCCATATTTAGAAACAAATTAAGGGGATATGAGGCGCAATGGCCATAAATAGCGCTTGTATATGTATGTCTGATTATGGCTTGAACACAATTATGCTGTACAGACATGTTGCAGCACCGTCATACCCTTGCCCTCCCAATATATTCAAATCAAGACCTATGTTTTTGACTGTCAAGTAAAGTTTGTGAAATTTATTTTCCTGTTGTTTCATTAATATCAACAAAGTTTAAAAAATATTCTTTAATTTCTTTTGTCAAAAAATCTAACGCACAAAGTCAAAACCAGCGTCGTTGACTTCTTTGACATTTTTTTTAAATTTCTTTCCCAATTATATTTATTAGTTCATTTTGCATAAACGAACTAATTTAGGAGACATTTTTAGCACTTTTTCTGAACTTTGCTAAACATTGTGTTAAACCAATGCGTTGATTATATCTCTGAGTTTGAGCGATCTTATAAATTTGTCTGCTAAACTGTCTAGTTTTTATTTTATTCAAATAATCCATTTATTAGTCATAAGTGTTTGTTTATTTACATGTTATAAAATTCTGTTTAGTAATCATAAACACTAGTTAAAAATAAAAATTATTTTGATTGCTTCGCAAAAACTGAATATGAAATTGAGCGACTTGCAGATCTACGAGTTTGAGAACGAGTTATAGGCCTTGGATGTTTTTTGTTATTCGGTAGTAAGCTTATAACCGATTTTTCCGAATTTCCTTTAGGAAGTTCACGAAATGAAGTGCCTTTGCACATATAACATGCTCCATTTAATTCCTGAATATTATTAGACTTCAACGATGACTTTTGCGATTGGATTTCCTTATCCGTGTACTGTTCAGTTAACTGGCTATCAGTAAATGGGTTATTAATAGTTCCAGCTTTAACGGGGTTGGTATTATTATTACCATCTTCAGAAACAACTATTTGTTGTGGATCCAAATTAACGCAACGTTTTATGTGTATTGCCAATGATCGAGTGGTCTTAAATAGTTTTTTGCAATTATTACACTTGAGAGATCTACTAGCCTGTGATTGACAGTCTTCAACATCATCATCAATACTTTCGGCTGTATCGGACTCAGAACTAACCGAAATAGGGTTTCCTCTTTGAATCGCAATTGAGACAGAAATGTTGTCCTTAATTGAATCAGAGGATTTTATAACAGCAACTGTTTGCTGTTGTTGTATAATACTGTTTGGACAATTTTTTTTATTTTCAACTGAAAAGGCCTGAGAAATGTGATATGTTCTTTTGCTGCCGGCAGCTGCAGTACTAAGTGTTTTTTTTTTGCGACGAAATATATCATCCAGTTCCGGTAATTCCGATTCAGGATATGGATCTTCATTATCATTTATATTATAAGTTTTTGTTTGGATTTTAATAAAATCTTTAGTATCTCGGGTATCGTTTCCATGAACTTCAAATACAAGGTTTTCAGCACCTAAAGAAAAAAAATTTGTTATAAATACACACAAAATATTATCAAAATAAAGAATTGTCTTTTGAGGACATACTTTTTTTGTTGTGTGAATAAATTAATATTAATTATTACTGAAAAAAGAAACATTGTAGAACATTAATGAAGAATTTATTTAAACGCAAAACTAAATAACCAAACATTTTCTGACAAAAGAACGTTTATACTCTGATGCCAACCTAACGGTTAAAAACATTTTTTTTTTTTAATTCTTTATTAATAAACATTCAGTTTACATTTTAAATAATAATTCTGATCCTACGAAGCCATTCGGCTTATCTGTAGGATGTAAAAAATTATCTCCAAATGATTTTTTAATAGATTTGAAAATATAAAAAATTAAATATATTTTTTTTTTACTATTTTAAGTATTAAATTCAACAATTTTTTTTTTTTTTCAATTATTTTAAGTTAAATTTTAAGAAATGAAATTTTAAAAAATATTAAATTCATTGCGAAGCTATAAAATGATCTTTAAGTTTAATTTTTCTTGTATTAAGATTTGTTGTATTTAACAGTTCTAAGGGCAATTTGTTGAAAACGTTGGGCAATACGACGGATAGAGTGTTTTTGCCATAATTATTGCGATGACGTTCCACCTTAAATCTTCCTTGAAGTCTGGTGTTATGTCCATGATCGATAACATGTAAGAAGCGAGAATCATTGAAGAATTCGTTGATAAGGGTTATGCAATAAAGACTGTTTACGTTCAATATTCGTAATTCAGTGGCGATGTTTTTGTTGTTGGGCGTGTTTTGTGTATGGTTGTTGTAAGATATGTTGTTTGGCGTAACGTTATTATGCCTGTTGGTTATATTATTGTTATTGTTGGTTGTATTGGTGTTGTTGTTTATATTGTTATAATTTTGTGACGGGTTGTTTGAGGAATTGCTGTTTTGCGAAATGTTGTAGTTGTTGTTGCTGGATGTGTCATTGTAGATCAAAGAGTAATTTATCATATTACTGTGTTTTTGGCTTTTTAGAAGTATTTTTAAATTCTGGTTTTGCGTTTGCTGTAGGGATTTGCAATATGTAGCGCTTCCCCATGCCGTAATGCCATGTCTGAGGTAGGACTCAGCTAATGAAAAATATGCCTGTTTCAAAACATTAAATTGGCACAATTACTTAGGTGGAAAAGACTATACGCTGATTTCCGTAATTTTTTGCGGAGATTTTGCATATGTGTCAGCCATTTGAAGTTTTCGTCAACGTAAACTCCTAGGTATTTGTAAGTGTTCACCATCTCGATTACTGTGTTACATGTATCTATAGTGGTCGAATTGTTGCTGTTGGTTGTGTTGTGGAGGCATTGAGTATCGTGAAAAATAAGTCCGATATTAGAGTGAACAAGATGTGGCGGTTTTATGCGCATTAATTTGGTTTCGTTGCGTTTATTATAAGGCCGTTATCATGACACCATTTTGACAGTTTGTTAAGCTCTTCCTGCATGATTAGCATGATTAGTATTTACGTTTTCGTGCGCTACAACAATTGCTGTGTCATCTGCATAGGTAAATGAAGTGCTGTTTTCAAGTAAGTTTAGCATTTCATTTGAGTATATTAAATAAAGAATGGGTCCTAATTTGGAACCTTGGGGTACACCGAAGTTAAGTGGCATTTCGTCGCTCAGCTTGTTGTCTACTTTGACTCGAAATGATGTAAGTTGTAGGTAATTTTTAAACCATTTTAGGCAGTCTCCTCTTATTCCATTTCTTTCCAGTATGTCTAGTAAATTTCTATGGGACAAGGTATCAAATGCCTTGCTAAAATCGAAAAAGTGCCAAACAATGATTGCTCTTAGTTAAGCATCCATTGATATAATTTGAGAAGTTTCCCAGAAGCTGATTTATGTTTTTTCCCTTTTGGAAGCCGAATTGGTTTGAATTTATAATATCATACTTTTTCAGGTACTTTGTGAGGCTTCTAACCATAATCTCTTCCAGCACTTTCTCAATTACAGGTAGTATGGCGATAGGTCTATAGTTGTTACAATCATTTTTTGTACCATTCTTATATATTGGGCGTATTATAGATGTTTTAAGTAATGTCGGTATGGTGGCGCTGTCTATACTTGAGTTTATGAAAGCAGTGATTATTGGTGTCATATAACTAGCGTTATACTTAAGATCTTTCGGCCTAATACCATTTACACCCGGACCTTTCTTTATGTTAAGGTTTTTCAATATTTTATATAAAATCTTCTGTAAATTGAGTTTTGCATTATATGTTGATCACATTGTAATGTTTTAATGTTGCAGTTGTGTATAATTCTTTGTACATTACCTTTAAAATTTATTGCAAAATGTTGTGCTATGTTAGACGTATTTTCATTTATAAAATTTCTGATTATTGTATTGTCAATGTTATTTGATTTTTTCGCCGTAATTTCGTTTATTAATTGCCACGTTATTCTTATATTATTTCGGTTTTCTAAAAATAGTTTTTTATAAAAATAGTTTTTTTCATAATTAAGCTTCTTATTCAATTTTTTCTAAATTTTTTATATTCAGATTCATACTGTTTATTATTTCGGTTATTATGCCATTTCTTATAAAGTTTATCCCGAATATCACAGAATTTTATGAGATCATCACTTATCCAAGGAGATTTTGTTCTTGGTTTTTTAGTTTTTTTATGTGTTTTCGAATTATCATATATATTTGAAAAAGTTTTATGAATTTCATTAAAAAATTCGTTTGTGTTTAACTTTTTATTAATTAAAATGTTCCAATTAATTTCTTTAACTTTCTCATTAACTTTAAAGCTGTTTATTGGCGCATCCTGTAGAATCATGTTTTCACTACCGTGGTTTTCCTTTTCTTCTTCTTCGTATAAACAACAGAAAATAGAGTAGTGGTCGGAGATAGTTGTTCTCACAATAGAAGCATATGTATGTGTGGTTGATTTATTGTTTCTAATGTGGAGGTGATCAATGCAAGAGTTGTATTTTTGTTTAAGTCTTCTCTTGTGCTCTCGTTTACGATGCATTGTAGCCCCTTAGAATAAATAATTTCTAAATATCTTGTTGTTGTGATGTTCTGCATGTGTATGTCGATATTAATATCCCCAATAACAATTAATTCTTGTTTATTTTTAATACTGTTTAGTGTTTTGTCGATTTCTGTTATGAAGTTATTTACGTTAAGGGATGGGGGGCGATATATAGGAAGAAGAGAAATATTCTTGTTTTTAATATTTACATCTATTTGTAATGCCTCAAAAGAAGTTGTGTTCAACAAATAATGAGAATACGTGATACTCTCTTTTATAAACACAGCTATCCCTCCTCCCCTACCATCTCTATTTAGAAAAATAGCATTGAAACCGGTTATGTTGTAAAGGTGATTTTATTCGTTGGTTATATTGGTTTCCATTAGTACAATAAAGTTAATTTTGTTTATTATGCAGTATATGCTTAATAAAAAGGGTGTAAAGTTTAGGCGTCGTGATCTTATATTCATGTATATGATTGTTGCAGGATAACTTAAAATGTTTTGGTCGATTTGACCAAAGTTATCTATCGATTGATTTACGTGTTGGTTCATTTTTTATTTAAAAAAAAGAGTAAAAATATATAAAAAGCTATAGTGTAAAATGAAAGTAGTTTTATATATTTAATTTGGTGTTGAAGTAAGTACTTTTATTTAGTAAATTAAATTGATAATGTTATAAGTTCAATATCGGCTGCGTTATGAATAAGAATGGGGTTAGAAATTTCGTTTTTTTAGCAAAAATATTTCCGTTGCGAACCCAGACAAATTTCCAATTGGATGCCTTAGCTTTTGTCTTGGCTAGCCAAAGGAGTCGGCGGTTGTGCGCAGTAAGTTGGTCGTTAATGTATATGTAATCGTTGTTTGGATTGTTGTTGACATTATTTTCATCGCCGTATGTATTTATTAAATATCCATTAACTCGATGGCGGCTGATTTTACCCAGCAGCTCTCTTTTTTTATTGAGGGAACAGAATTCAACTATTATCTTATCAGTTTTTTTTCACCCTGTATGCGTTACTGATATCTGCATCTCTTAATTCAATATTGACAGAGGATGCAATTTTTTTAACAACATCATTTGCATGAATTTCTTGATTGTTTATGTTTTTAATTTCTATGTTTTTTATAATTATTTGCTGTTCAAGGTTGTTTATACGTTTGTCCATCTCTTTCATTTGCTTTTCTTTTTCGTTGTTTTTTCACAAAGTTCACTGACTTGAGATTGTAAAGTTGTGAGGGTTGTTGAATTTGTAGCGAGAGCGGTTTGTATGTTTGTACTAAGTTGTTCGTTGTTTTGATTTATGTTTGCTGCTAATTGTTGCACAGTTGTTTTAATATCGTTTATATCTGTTTTTATCGTTATGACGTCAGTTTTTAGTAACACAACATCAGATTTTACAGTGCCAAGATTATTATTTACGTCAGTTAGAGATAAAGGGTCTCTAAAGCGTTTGGCATCATCATTATCATTATACTCATTTTCATCATCTCTACGTTGTTGTTTTTGTTGTAGTTTAGCATCAACCATTACATTATATGCACTGTTGTTAGATCCTCTTCGTGATTTACACACATGACATCTCCACTCGGCTTTGCGATCCTCGCATATGCCCAAGTATAATTTCTCAGACAAGGTGCAGCAAGGGGCGTAGTGGTATTTTGCATTACAACCACGGCATTCAACGTATGTTGTTGTAAGTTCTTTTTTGCATGTAAAGCACAGACTCATTTTGATTTTTCTTTTATGTTATATTCTTTTAAAATATTTATAAATTTGGAGAAATTATGTGTAGTTTGTTTAAAAACAAAGATTTTTTTTTTTAAATCACGAAATAATTACTTTATAATCAGCCCAATATTCCCAGGGAAATGAGTTCCCGGGGAATTCATTTTTCCCGAGAATAAATCCTCCTATTCTAAACAGGCGGGGAGAAGAATAATATGGGAGAGAGAATTTCGATTATTCGAAGACAGCTGTTTTGCTTCAGTTGTTTTGTTTACAAATTTAAAAATTTTTGTGGAAATTAAAAGTAAAACTTTTTTTAAATCTTTAATAAATTAAAAATAAATACAAAAAATGTTCAGTGTAGCGCTTCTGATGGTGGCTGAAGCAGAAGAGCATCTACAGGACAAGACGGAGCAAAGCATGCAACATCAGGGTTGGCTTGCATTGTGTTTAAAAGAACATGAATTTGTTTTTTGTTTGTTGCTTTTGACCTGAAAGCAACAGTAATGCCATAATAATATTATTATACAATATTTTAAATGATATATATTACTTTTTTTCATAAAACTGTTAAATACATACATTTTTCGCAGCACTCCCTCTCAATTTTTTGGCGGAATTATTCCCAAATTATTCTCCCTTTTATTGACATTCAGAATAGCTACTTTTTTCCCGGGGAAGAGATTCCCATTTTCGAAGTTCTTTTAGAATAAGGGTAAAGGGAAAAGAGAAAAAATTCCCGGGGAGTTTTATTAAGAATAGGGGAACAGGGAATAGGGAAAAAATTCCCAGGGAATTGTTATTGAGAATTGGTCTGAATATGTTTTTTATAACAGTTTTTACACCACTGTGTTGGCAATTTTTTGTTTAATAATATAGATATTTTTTAGAAATTTTTATGACACTTTATTTATGTTTTTTTTTTTTATCGATTTACCAGGAGCACAAATAAAAGTTCGACCGTTCGCAATGAAACGCGATTAAATTTCGACCCTTTCTGATCTCAATTATCTTCTCGATCGAACGATTTTAACAAATATAGATGCTTAAGCAGGGAGTAAATTAATTAAAACATATCTTTTGTTCGTTAAACTCAAAACAATACTTTATTTTATTTATTATATTTTTCACACTAATGAACTTGTAATAAGAATTTATTTATAATACTGCTTGCGTATTTGACAATTTTGCCTTTTTATATCATTTAAAAATAACAGTTGAGTAACATAGATATGAAGTAAAGAAAATAGGTGATAATAAGTATTAAAAGAATATATTTGATAATGTAACAAAGAAAATAGTTAATAATATATAAAAGATAAAAAGATATAAAATATAATAGTTAATAATTCAAGAATATATGTTATTGACGAAAATTAACAATAAGAAATGCAATTTGAAAGGGGAGGAAAGGAGTGTTCACAATAACATATTATATTTCTTGTGACCGAGATTTGTTAAAAAGTTTTCTCCCGATTTTGATCAAACGTATCTATTTGAAAGGTATTTCTTTTTATCTGTCCACCAGACTTACAGATTTTCAAATTTTTATTTTTTTTTTTTTGGAGCTACGCTCATTTAAAGTTGCTAATAACAGATACATAAAATTATACAATGCTATGTGTGTGTTTATTAAATTTGTTGTGTTTGCAAAAAAAAAAAAAGTTTCAATGGTGCGTTGTCTTCATTCACAATAATAATTGTGTTGAATTGTGAATTGTCTAAAATTGATTAGCACACCTTTTGGGTCATTAATTTATTAACTGAAAAAATACAATTTTATAGAATTTGCCCTCGAATTTCGAGGGCTGGAATCTGCTAGTATATGGCACCTACGAATAATCATCAACCTTTTGAATAGAGTATTCTATAGACTGGTTCTGCCTTAAGAGAATACACAATTTGTTTGTCTTTTTATTGGATTTTTTGGTGCTTTTTTCGACACACTTCATTTGGTGTAAAGAGTGGTATTTTAAAAATTTTAGCAACAAATGTTTTACGTTTATTTACAACATAAATATGATAAATACATAAAGATATTTGAAAAAAAAAAAACATTCATTTTATGAAGAAATATAATGACAAAAGGCAAGCTGTAACTCGTTACTCGAATAATCAGAGTGACAATGGACATAAACTTTATCTGCGTCCTATACTCAATATTACTACTAAGGTTGGTACGGTTACCGTTGGCGTCTAAAAAAGAAAGCTAAGAAAGTTTGAAAATGTATTTTTTATTGTTGTGATATTTTTAACTTTTTTACTTGCTTGTTTTTTTCCTAATTACGAAATTAAAAAAAAATTTAAAATTTTCACCATATGAAAATTGAAAAACTAATATCTTATATGCTACTTAAATGTTTTGCAAGAAAATCTAAAAATTCCATACAGACATACAAATTTGCTTAAAGTAGTAAAAACTTATTTTTTTAAAACAATTTTATTTTATTTTTGAAAATATTTTCTTTCCAATATTAATGCTTTTATTGTGTACAAAAAAAATTAAATTAAATAAAAATAACACATTTCTATGTCAAAACAAGCAACAAATAAAAAAGGTTATATAAGTTAACACGAGAAACATTTAAAATAACAAAATAAAAAAGAAATTCACACGTTCAGAAAGCTGACGTCGCGTCTGCGATATTTGAGACACATTCCGCAACGCAGCTTGTTCACATGCTGACACAAAGTCTGCGACGTATACGAGCAAGTCGATTAAGGTGGTGTGCTATTGAAAGTAAGCAAAAACCTGCGGTTATTAATTAGGGTAATTTTTTAAACTTTATTCTGTAATTTAACGTGAAACAATAAAGACGTTGTGTGTTCTAACAAAAACACACAACAATAATTTTTTAAAAAAGAAAACAACGTTTTCTTAATTGGCGTCCGAGCAGGGACCCTGAAAGGTCCTCACGGTAAAATTCGAGTCAAGCCTTGTCAGGCCCCTCAGTAATCCTAACATGGATAAAACGGATTGTGCGTTACACCAAAGCATGATAAGCTCGCGTAAAGTGACTTTCGCGAAAATAAATATAAGAAAAGTTAAGTGAATAAAATAAAAATAATTGTAGCTGAATAAAATTTATTTTAAGAATTAAAACTAATAAAATAATCAATATCTAAAATGACATTTGCTAAAATCAATAATTGTAGCCGAATAAAATTTATTTTAAGAATAAAAAATTAATAAAATAAACAAGACTCAAAGTGACATTTGCAAAACTAAGTGAATAAAAGTTTAAATTAATACCAAAGAAACAATAAACCTACTAAAACTAAAGAAAATTATTTGAGAGAATAAGTGTAAGAAACTTAAATGTAAAAGATTTTAAATTAAAAATAACTAAAAAATTTATTAATTGGAAATAACAAATAAAAATATAATTTAGACAGTCGTAAATAAAAGAAAAAGAAACATTAAATAATTTGAGTCAAGAAAAAAAAGAAGTAAACTATTCAAATTTTAAAGCTAAATAAGAAATAAATTACATCTAATAATATAATTACACCGAAAGGAGAGTCTTCAACAATCATCATCCCTTCAATTATCAAGACGTCCACCCATCATCAAGTTCCAGTAAATTACCTGATTCTTGCAATGCTGCTACTATTTAAAAATTTTTTTCTATTACACAACATTTTATTTTTACTTAGAATAAGTAATTATTTTAAAATTTTATATTTGACATATATTTCTGTAGTGGTTGATAGAATCAAAGAAAATAACGTTTATAAATCTTATTAAAAAAATTAACTATTCAGTGTAAAGAAAATTCATATCCCAAATTTCTGTATAAGAACAAAAAAGAAAGAAAAATGCCAGACGATACTTTGAACGAATTGACAGAAAAATTTAGTCGGTCCTTGAACATGGCCAGTCCTTCGGCTAATATTATTTCGGGATTAAATGAAGTCCAAATGGAATAGATTAGAGAGTTAATAAGAGGAACAATAAACCCTTCTCAAGATATTTTCTCAGATGATGGAGTAGATCTACCAATAGGTACCATAACTACAAAATTAGAAGAATTAGATAAAGTTCCGGACGTTGTTAGGTCCTTGCGGGAATTCTCGGGGAAACCAGGAGAATTCAATTCATGGAGAAAATCGGTTGATAAGGTATTAGAACTTTACCAAACTTTGAAAGGAACTGCGTGATATTACGCAATATTGCACACAATTCGTACTAAAATCATCGGCGATGCCGATATTGCTTTAGAATCTTATCGAACACCATTAGATTGGATTAAGATAAGAAAGTGCCTAATGATGCACTACTCAGACAAACGTGACATAGGCAATCTAGAATACCAAATGACATCTCTTTGTCAGGGAAACAAATCAATCTCTGAATTTTATCAAAGTGTGTACCAAAACTTGTCTTTGATCCTAGACAAAGTTCCCTGCTTAGAATTAAATGAGGGAAGTCTCCGAACTATGACAAATACGTATAGGGAAAAAGCATTGGATACCTTTGTACGGGGACTCAATGGCGATCTACCTAGATTGTTAAGCTTAAGGGAACCAACGCCCCTGCCGCAGGCTCTTCACATATGCCTAAAACTGGATAATATGTCTTTTAGAAGGGACTACGCTCACAATCGTATAACAAGAAGCGAAACGCGCAAGGATAACCTGAGACAAATCTTACCCCAGTACTGACCGAACTTCTACCCTGAATTAGCTCATATTGGTAGAGTGGGTAATAATAAACCTACCTTACCAAATTTAAAGTTTCATCAGGGGGCAGGATTCAACAAAATAGACAATATTACAGCGGTCAAAATTACCAAAATAATTACCAGAAAATCCCATCGAATGCCCAAAGAAATTTCGAACGTCCTCAATATCAAGGACAACGGCAAAACCACTAACAACAATCAACAAAAACCAGAACCAATGGACATAGACCGTTCTATGCAAGTAACACCCCAACGAAATCTGCCATTTAAAAGACCAGCAGAAAACTCAATTCAAGCTCCCATGAACAAGATACAAAGAAATTTTCATTTAAATACCGAATATTGGCCGAACAATAATTTAGAAGAGGCTAATAATTATTCATACGGAAGACATAATATTGATGAACCAGAGGAAGCGTATGGATACACCGAAGAATATTTCGAACAATTGCCAGAAGAATTTATAACAAATGAAACCCAAGAGAACCAACCAAGCGATATCCAACTTGCCGTAAATTTTTTAGACAAAATTGTTCCTCGTTACCTTATTTTGAGACAAGAACGAGGGACGGACAAATCTTGACATTGTTATTAGACACAGGAAGTAATAAGAACTACATTAAACCAGATCTAGTAAAAAACCCCAGATACAATAAAGAAATATTCGGTGCGAAATCAGTAGGTGGCGACATACATATTACTCAACATACATTAGTAGACCTTTTCGGAATTGACAACGGCCCAATCAAATTCTACTTATGGCCTGGATTAGTCTCGTTTGATGGAATTTTAGGGAATGACAGTTTGAAAGAAATTTCAGCAGGTAAAAAGATACCTATTAAACAACGTTTGTCACAAAACGTAAATAACCTCGAATTAAGAATACAACACCTACCCAGTCACCAAAAAGTGTCATTAGAAAATCTCATAAAACAACATCGTTGCCTTTTTGCAGACCCTGATGAGAAATTGACATATACCACTACAGTAATTGGTGACATCCGCACAGCGAATACTTCACCAATATGCGCTAGAAGTTACCCTTACCCAATGGCCTTAAAAGATATTGTAGAAAAAGAAATCGATCGTCTCCTTTGTTATGGCATTATAAGACCATCACGGTCTCCATATAATTCACCCATATGGGTCGTACCCAAAAAAGAAGATTTTTCAGGACAGAAAAAATACAGATTAGTTGTCGATTTTAGACGATTAAACGCAGTAACTGTGGCCGATAGGTACCCCATTCCGGAAATTAATGACGTTCTATCCAACTTAGGTGGGAATCAATACTTTACAGTGTTAGATCTTAAGAGCGGCTTTCATCAGATAACATTAAGAGAAGAGGATAGGGAAAAACAGCCTTTTCAGTAAACAACGGAAAATATGAATATACCAGGTTACCGTTTGGGCTGAAAAATGCTCCATCAATATTTCAAAGAGCATTCGACGATATATTGAGAGAATTTATTGGGAAGATATGTTACGTATATGTGGACGACATCATAATTTTCAGTAAGGATGAGAAATCTCATCTGGAACATGTGGGAACAATATTTAGGACACTAGAATTAGCTAATATGAAAGTTCAACTAGACAAATGCGAATTTTTCAAACATGAGGTTGAATTTTTAGGCTTCGTGGTATCAAAGGAAGGTATAATGACAAACCCCAAAAAGGTCGATTCAATTTTGAAATTTTGCTATCCAAAAACACTAAAAGAACTTCGGTCATTTCTCGGACTCTCCGGGTACTATAGAAGGTTTATTAGGGGTTATGCAGATATTGCAAAACCTTGACAGCGCTTCTGAGAGGATCGGACGGACGAATTTCAAAATCTATATCAAGTCAGACGAAAACAGAATTGGATACTTCATCCAAGAATGCATTCGATCAATTGAAAAACGCATTGGCTTCACGTGAAGTTTTGTTATCATATCCCAATTTTGAAAAAGATTTTCAATTGACTACAGACGCTTCCAACTTTGCAATTGGTGCAGTGTTAAGTGAAGAAGAAAAACCAATTGCACTTATTTCCAGAACATTGAACAAAACAGAGGAGATCTACGCAACTAATGAAAGAGAGATGTTAGCCATTATATGGGCAGTGAACTCTCTAAGAAATTATTTGTATGGTTCCGAAAAAGTGGTGATCTATACGGATCACCAGCCATTGACATACGCCCTCAGCAATAATAATAATAACTCAAAAATGAAAAGGTGGAAATGTATTTTGGAAGAGTATAACTACGAGTTGAAGTATAAACCTGGACGAACAAATGTAGTTGCTGATGCTCTATCCAGAATCCCTATAGGATTAAATCCTATAAGTGCTCAAATAAACTCTTTGACCCCCACCGAACACAGCGCAGAGAGTTCGTCAGAACATTTAATACACAGCGAAGAAACTCCAATAAATGTTTTTCAAAAATCAGTTACTTATAAATGTGGACAACACATCATCGTACCAATTTCAAATTGTATTTCCCGGAGTACATAGACACATTATTAAGGAACCCCAATACGACGAACAAATCCTAGTGAACATTCTAAGAAAATATCTGAATCCGTCATTAACGGAATAAAAACTCCTGAATTGACAATGGGAAAAATCCAATTATTTTATCCCAATCATTTCGCAAATTACAAATGCCGCTTTACACAGTCGACCGTTGAAGATATAACATCTGAGAACGATCAAGAAAATCTGATAATAGAAACACACAATAGGGCTCATCGAAATGATAGAGAAAATAAAAAGCGAATGTTGGAAAAATATTATTTCCCTGGCATGTCAGGTAAAATAAAAAGAATTATAAAATTATGTCCTATATGTAAAAAAGGAAAATATAAGAGATACCCAAATAACCCAGAATTACGCGAAACTCCCATACCAACATATCCAGGGCATATTGTCCATATCGACATTTTTTCGACCGATAAAAAACTCATTTTAACATCAATTGATAAATTTTCTAAGTACGCAAAAGTAAAATTATTAAACCGAAGATCTATAGAACATGTCCGAAAACCCCTTAGGGAAATTTTGTTTTCATATGGAGTGCCAAAGTATGTGGTTATGGACAACGAACCCTCCTTAAACTCCGCATCCATACAATTCATGATGAAAGATGATCTAAAAATTGATGTATTTACCACCCCGTCATACAAGAGCGAAATAAATGGTCAAATAGAAAGATTCCACTCCACGTTAGCGGAAATCATGAGATGCCTGAAAAATGATGGAACATCCAGAGATTTTGAAGAATTGCTGGAAAGACCGGTGAATGAATATAATTACACGTTCCATTCGATGACTAATAAGAAACCAGTTGACTTGTATTTTGGGCGAACAATTGATTTTTCTCCCCAAGACTATGAGACGACAAGACTATCCAAAGTTGAGAGACTGAAACGAAAACAGGAAAAAGACTTAAGTTATCATAAAAAAAATAAAAAACCTACAAAAGAATATGTGCCCGGTCAGTTGATTTACGTAAAACCTAATGAAATGTTGGGTACAAAGCTGAGTAATCGCTTTAAAGAAGAGATTGTTAGGGAAAATAGAGGGACAACCGTAGTTACCGAAAGCGGCCGTGTTATCCACAAAGGTCATATTAGAAATTGACGAAATATTTCTTTACTTTTATTTAATTTTTTTTACAGATTATTAATAAACAGTGCATTAGCAGATTTCAACATTCTAGACTACTCCAACTCTAGATTGATAACCATTCAGAATGGTATCGCAAGCAGACAGAATGGCACATTTAAAGTTATACACTCAATCAATCTCGAACAATATCAAGCCTTATCAGAAGAACTTGAAACAATTTTGAATACGAACATTACATTCAAACATCCGCTCCGTCAGTTTTTAACGCAACAAATCATTGATATAAAAAGTCTTCTTAAACGCCTATGTCCAGGTAGAAAGAAGAGATCAATAGATTTTATAGGCAGTGCATGGAAATGGATTGCCGGTACTCCAGACAGTCATGATTGGGAAATCCTTAATCAAAAGATCGGAAATCTTTTAGAAAATAATAATAGAGAAATGGTAATAAATGAACTGACTATTGACAGAATACAAGAAATATCGAATATTACTAACGAAATATTGAAAGTAAAAAGGGAAGATTGGAATAACGAGTTAGCAAGTAAATTAGAACACAAATTGATTTTGATAGAAAAAGAATTACAGAACGTCGAATATGCCATCCAATGGGCCAAAGTTAATATTGTAAATTCATTTATTTTATCAAAAACCGAAATCGAAGTACTCAATGATGTTCTAACTAATTATAATATACCATTATTTAACGTAGATGAGTTATTATCATTCGGAAATGTAAAAATCGTTACAAATAATAAAGAAATTCTGTACATTTTAAGTATTCCAATTACTCAAAATGATATCTGCAAAATGTATTTAGCAAAACCAGTAAAAATTGGTCATTTAACTGATAGAATTGAATTCGATAAAATTTTGAATTGTAATAATGTTTTATTTGCTAATAAAGATAAATGCAAAAATTAAAATGATCTAACCATATGTAATAGAGATAAATTAATAAAATTAAGAGATGATTATTGCATAACAAATCTTTTTAAGAACAAGATAGGGAACTGCACCCAGGTAAACAACGAACACATACCCACCGTAGAGGAAATCGGAAGTGATATTATATTATTAAATCAACATAACGGCAAAATGAGTGTGAAAAATGAAGAAATAAATTTAAATGGAACTTATCTACTTAAATATTACAATACAACAATAATAATCGATGGTCGTGAATATTTCTCCAAAGAAGTAAGCGGCAGCAAACCTCTCCCAGCCTCTACAACCAAAAGCAGCAAACGCAAAAACAGAAGAAGTGCTATCCCTACAAAGACTCCATAAGATCAATATGGGAAATTTTGAGAGATTGGAACTACTGGAAACCAAGAATAACCTGCTGATAACATCAAGTACAATTACCATAATTTCAGCCCTAGTCATCACCATTTGGTTAACAACGAAGAAGATATTAAAACAGAAAAAAAAGAGGGCAGAAATAGAAACAATTTCACTAGAACAAGTAGAAAAGGTACAAGACACAGAGAGGAAACTCGAGAAAAAAAAACCAAGCATTTACTACTTACACACGTTCTAGGCAATCGGGACGATTGCATTTGAGGAGGGAGGAGTTAACACGAGAAACATTTAAACTAACAAAATAAAAAAAGAAATTCACACGTTCACAAAGCTGACGTCGCGTCTGAAATATTTGAGACACATTCCGCAACGCAGCTTGTTCACATGCTGACACAACGTCTGCGACGTACACAAGCAAGTCGATTAAGGTGGTGTGATATTGAAAGTAAGCAAAAACCTGCCGTTGTTAATTAGGGTAATTTAGGTTTAAACTTTACTCTGTAATTTAACGTGAAACAATAAAGACGTTGTGTGTTCTAACAAAAACACACAACAATAATTTTTTAAAAAAGAAAACGTTATACATATATGCGTCAGTAATCAGTCATCTTAAAAAAATTATAAAAATTTTCTTATTTATTTGCGTTACCATTATTTTTAATAACTGCATTATATCTTTTGGCCATTGCGTCCACTAAAGCTTTATATGTTTTACGAGGAATCGAGTACCAAATTTTTTTACTTTTATCCAAAGTTCAGTTTTGTTTTTGGTTTTTACAGGTCTTAGTTTTTTGTTTACTATTTTCCTTAGGATTTTAATTGGATTTAAGTCCGGAGATCGAGAGTACCATTCCATGATATCAATGTTGTTTTCAATAAACCACCTTTTTCGAAGGCCTGACATGTATTGTTATTGTTGTATTGTTGAAACATTCATTATAAAAGTATATTCCATTCAACATATGGTTTCACTGTACTCTCCAATAGAGTTGTCGAGGGTGCCACCACCATGTTAAAACGATTTAATTCCGCGATTTTTGGATGTCAAACCCATGTTTTTTCATCATTACGAATTAAATTTTTTATCGATTCATCGGTCCACAACACATTTTTTCACTTTTTAATGCCCCTGGGGCATAAGTTGATGTAAATTTCGTTCAGTTTTCCAGATATTTTTTATTCAGCATTACAACTTTTATCATCCATCAGTGTTCTCCGAACTGTTCTTGTTGCAAACCAACTTCCTTTCTAATTACTCCAGCGGACTTAATTGGGTCTCGTCTCCATAAAATTGTTATTAAATTATCTTCATCTTTTCTTGTTTTCAGGTTTTTTTTATTTAACACACTGGGCTTACGTTTAGATAAGATGTTAAAAATAAATTTTTGTGACCGTTACTAACACCGCAAATTTTTTTTGTATTCTGATTTTAAATGGCAGAGGTCCGTAAGCAAAAAGTCAGGATAAACTGTCTTACCCCACTTCACAATCATTACCTACAAGGTAGAAGCAAATTCGAGCGGCCTCGAAATTTCCAGTCAGCCAAAAGGTGTATTGGGGGAATAACATATTCAACTGAATATGCCGCATCTTTACACCTTATGATAGCGCACGCATCCGTGCTCCTTTTGGAGTGCGGCTGGAACCCAACCTCATAGCATGGTCATGTCTCTGCAAATGTTGTTGGTTACATGCGAGTGAAAGTGGAGAGATGGTTCACTCTCTTAAAACAAAACCCCCAATCTAAGGTGGAACAGCGTATGCCGAGAGAAGCATGGCTGGAGGGTTATCCAGGCTTGAATATGCTGACTTGGGGAACCGGGGCAAACTCCGTTTTAGATACAGCCTTGCTGCGCTGACAGGGCCAGTCGTGGTGGACAGAACCTTTCCCTAATTACTCGTGGAACCAAAAATATAAAATGAACACACCAAAAAACAAAAAAAAAAAACAAACATAAATAAAAATATGGAGGTTGAAATTACCTTTAAACCAAAGGATGTAAAACCTATTAATGAATCTGGAAAAAAAGGAGGATGAACATGTCTCAACTTCTTGGAACGCACGAAGTGCAAGTGAAGAAATCACAAAAAAATAAAAAAAATAGATGTCAATAAAACCGACAATAAACAAAGACTAGGAAAAGAATGAATTTCCTTATTCGGCAAGGACTTGACAAAGATCAAGGCCGAATCAAAGTCTTAGACCCACTAGAAAAGCAAAAAATTGTAGATCGCAAGAGGCAGAGATCCACGGAAAGAACGCCGCCCTGAAGCGACATTAAAAAAGCGTCAAAGCGAAGAACCAATTAAGGACAAACCCAAGACTAAATCTCTTCAAAAGCCCAAAGTCCAGAACAAACCATTTTTCAAAGATGTGATCACTGGACAAAAATTTGCTATATTAGCAAAGGACTTCCCAAATACGGTCCTCACTACAAGCCAAATGCACGAAATCAAAAATGCTATTGGAAAATGAAACAAAACCTCAATTCCTAAATAGCACATATAAAGCAGGTTTCATGACCCTACATTTCGAAAATGTTGCCACAGCTGAATGGATTAAAAAGCTGACTCCACACCTTAAACCATGGGCAACAGCAGATCTGTGGGCAAAGAAGGAAACTAAAGTTCCTCACCCTAAAGTTGCTGTTCGTTATTTCCCCAACGCTGCAAATATGGAAACTGAAAGGATTCTATCCTTTGTCCAAAAGCAGAACGATGGGCTCAAGGTGTAGGCATGGAGGATGCTTCGAAGGTCAAACAAGGGAACTAACGCTATGTTGGTAATATCCATTGACCAAATCTCAGCGGCAAAGTTGGAGAGGGATAAGGGTTTAATATCCTATAAATTTGGACAGATCCAATTGAACCTCAAGGAAGCCGGAGATAGAGATGAGGAAATGGAAACCACCGAAACTAAAGAATATGGACCAGATGAATGTGACAATATTCCAAGTAGACCGGCCACTTCCATAGGAACAACAACTATATCAAATACATCAAATACATCAAAATGAAGTGTGCTCAGGCAAATCTTCAACACACTAAGGCGGCATCAGCGGAAATTACAAGAGGGTTTGCCAAGAACACCTAAGACATTGGCCTGATCCAAGAGCCCTGCAAAGATTCAAACGGCCTTATCTTCGAACAAGAACCAGAATATAGGTACTCTCAAAATAGATGACTCACGCCAAACTACATCCTTGGGGGAAACTTTGGAGCTCCTCCTTAGAACTCACTTCAAAGGATGTAGCATTGAAGTGGAGGAATCAACGGGAGATAACGAGATAGAGAAGTTTCAATGAAAAACTCGTATGTTTTTGCTTTAGTTAAATTTTTTTTTATTGTCTTTTTAAATATTTCTATATCAATTTTTATGATAAATTTATGAAATATAACAATTTTTATTGCAAATTTACAAAATATATAAATTTTTAAATCAAGAAAATTTTTTAACTATATAAAAAAAATTTTAGCTTATTGTTAGTGTAACGAAAAAGTACTTTAAATCAACCAATTTTAGTAAAAATTTCTTCTAAATAGCCTTGATTTTCATCTTCTAAAAGTTGTTTAGCTTCTTCGTCTAATTCAATAGAGGTAGTTTTCCATTTTTGACGAATGTTGGACATATATGGATCTGAAGTGCACAACAAAATAGTGATAAGATCTTCATTAGTACAACATCTGAACATTTTCCTTGTGTTGTGCTCGCGAAAGAATCTGTAGTCTTTGTTCCTTTTTTCTTGCGCTTCTTCAGATAGATCTCCTATTGGTAGCATATTGTTTTGAATTATTTGCTCCCCATGGTACAAAATTTTATGAACTGTGGTTGGTATATACCTCCAAGAGTATTTTTCATTATAAAGTATAGCATCGTATTATTACATCGTCTACATCATTTCGTTGAAAATAAATATCTGCCAGATCTCTGTAACAGTACTTAGCCATTGCACAAATTGTAATGAATAATAATTGTGGAAACATTATTATAAATACTCTTTCTTGCAATTATGTAAAATAAAAATTTTTATCTTTTATTACCACTTTTAGAAGCATAAAAAACCCACACCCTAACCCCTTTTAAAAGGTGAAGCATACCTGCTCATATCTTTAAGGGCTATGTCGCAATAGTTTTTTTCAATATTTACAAATTTTTATCTTTTATTACCACTTTTAGAAGCATAAAAAACCCACACCCTAACCCCTTTTAAAAGGTGAAGCATACCTGCTCATATCTTAAATTGTTATTTAAATTGTTTCCCATTTTGACAGGTATTTAAACTATAAAACTCTAATTCAGACTATTAATGTTTTTGAAAGATACCTATGTAAATGTACCTGTAACAATTAAGCGCATTTTATCTCAACCCTTTTTTATAAGTATATAAAAACTCCTGACAACTCTACCGACATGCAAAAAAATACACCGCGGTGCACCGGTACGACCAACTTTTGTATTCATAACACTCAGACGGACGGACGGACATCGTTTAATCGACTCAGAAAGTGTTTTTGAGTCGATCCGTATAATAAAAGATGGATAAAGGTCCAATATTTTTGGCAGTTACAAACATCACCTCAAACTAAATATATCCAAACCACATAGTGGACAACTTTTGTATTCATAAATTTTGCAGAAAATATCTAATCTTGGGTCAGAAAAATTGTTCTGGTGCACACGGGCGGAAACTGGCGGGTATATAATGGGGTATAGGAGTATAGGGGAGGGTTCGGACTATAGAAGAGTGGAAGATTTTTTCTGACTGCTTTTGACTGGCAGGAGTTATGCTCTATTAAGTAGGAGATTTTCGGAAAATTTTGACCTTTTTTAAAATTTTTTTTTTTTTTTAAATCGGAATGACTCAGTGATTTTACATTTTTAACATTAATAGTATGGAAGCCACAAAATTATACAAAATTTACTTCACTTCAAAATCTTTTAAATCAAAAAAGTTACAGTCATTCAAAAATAAAAATTTACAAAGAAATTTTTAATTTTAGCAAAATACTGAGAAAGCCCATTTTCGAAGACCCTGTTCGCTGTGATATAGTTGAGATAGAGTCGCAATTTTTTGGCTCCCGAGGTTTACTAGTCTTTACTTTCAAATGAATAACATAACTTTAAAATCGGTAACAAAAAAAAAATGATTTTTGACCGCCTTCTCAAAATATGGTCCACTGTGCGTCGCCAAAAATCATTTTTTTAAAACACCTTTTAAAAGGGGTTAGGATCTGGTTTTTTTATGCTTCAAAAAGTGGTAATAAAAGATAAAAAATTGTATTTAACATAATAGCAAGAAAGAGTATTTATAATAATGTTTCCACAATTATTATTCATTACAGTTTGAACAATGGCTAAGTACTGTTATAGAGATCTCGCTGATATTTATTTTCAACAAAAAGATGTATACGATATAATTTTGCACCTACTGAGCAACAATTTTTTTAAGAATTGTAACCTGCATAAAATTGAACTACACAAAGAAAAATTCACAACAACAAAAAAAAATATTTTAAAAAACGGTACATTGAATGCTCTCATAGCAAGGCAGATATGTACAAACGTCACCAAGGCTGGATATTAAAGGAACTTATTTTTGAGAGTTCATCTACAACTGCCAACGAAAGTGGAAAAAAGGGTCGACCAGCAAAACCAATTGATGGATGTAGTGAAAGATCTCGAAGGCGCAAGCAGGAGAACATCAATGAAGAAATTTCTCAAAGAATTATTAAGGATTCATTTTTGCACCAAATTCAACTAACACAAAATAAGAAAAATAAAATCGAAATAATTTAAAAAATAGTAGAAGCGAGCCCAAGGCGCACAAAGAGGATTTTGAAAAGCATTTCTACACCAACTGAAGATAAGAAATTTACTCCAGAAGCAGTGTTCGCCATATATTTGGATTTGAAGTTGACCAAAAGTCAATATAAGGAATTGCGGAAGCGAACCAATGAAAATAATTGTGGGATTTTTCTAGAGTATCGAGATTTAGTTTCTGCCAAAAAAAGAATGCTTTCCTTCACAATCTGCTATTAGTATCACTTCAAGTTCAACAGAAATAAAATTGCAAGACGAGGAGCGGAAAGATCATTCATTGGTACAAACCTCAATTCGGATTCACCAGAAAAGACATGACCGAAAATATGGACAGATTGATTAAAGATGAGTCAGTAGAGTATTGGAAATTGGAAAAAACAAACACTACTACAACACTCGAAAAAATTCTTGCATCGAAGCGAAAAAGGAGCAGGGATGCCCTAATATTTTATAAATCCCGGCCAAGACTTCTATGTGGGGCACTCACAGGGTAGTATGTGTGCAATTACATCCTTTAAAAAAATGCATTTGGCTGAAGATAAAATGTCCAGATATTGCCCGGAGGACGATGAAACCATGTAACGTATACTGGCAAAATCTCCAGCGTTTGCATATCCATATAAGAGTTGGCAACCCCAACTAAATATACAAATAGGCTTTTTCAATAAATTAAATAATAATAAATAATGATAGCAATTTTATAAAATACAATGAATAAAGCCCGTCGCAGCATTAAAAACAACCATAAACTATGTGGCTATTGTAAATTTGAGGTAAAAGAAGAGGAAGATGACTTTATTGAGTGCGACAAGTGCATAAAAATATATCACGTATTTTGTACAACTTTAGACAAACTTTTTAATGAATTCTTTTTTATTGTTTTAATTTAATTAATTTAATTTTTGATTTGTTAATTTAATTTTTCCCCATTTTTAATTGTTGTATAAGTATGATTCAATTTTGGTTTCATTTAAACCTATTTTATTATTTTTTATACATATATATATTTTTATTTAATTGATGTGGCAGAAGATATTCGTGGATGTATTGGTGATGGTGATATACGTTTTCTTGTTCTGCTGGATCACTCTAAAGCATTTGACACGGTAGACCACAATGTTTTGTGTATGAAACTATCAACAATGTTTAATTTTTCGTCCTCGTCTACCAAACTTATTTATTCATATCTTACTGAACGTTTTCAATCTGTATTTCCTAACAACATAAATTCTCGTGCTTTACCTGTAACAAAGGGCGTACCTCAAGGTCCAATTTTAGGTCCGCTTCTTTTTACTCTATATATTAAAGACCTAATTAAACAACTATCATATTGTAAGATTAACCTGTATGCGGACCTGTATGCGGACGATGTACAGATATAAAGGTAAGGAAAAAAGTATATGGTACAGGTGACTAATTGAAAGATCTTTTTTAGAATTATTTTAAGCTTTGAGTTAATACCTTTTATAGTTTCTATAGACAGGTAAAAAAAAATTCCCGATAAATTTTAAGTATTAATTATTTTTCTTTATTTAATAATAAAAAAAATAAGAAACTTCAGTGTGAAATATATATATGGTACAAACTAAATTAAAAGAGAAGATAATAAAAAATTAACAAAATTCATACAAACTAATGGTGTTTTCTTTTCTGAAATAAAATGTTACACCTTTATTATGTACATTTTTTTAATGTTTACCCCACACTTTTAAGATGTCGCATTTTTAATGGTCAGAATAGAACATAAAATCACAACTTTGTAAAACTTTTTTCAATGAACAGCTGTTTTTTGTTGACATTTTTCTTGAATATATTTCAACAAATAAACACAAGAAGCCAAAGCCAAAAGTAGAAATATAAATACTAACAATTAAAATGGAAATAGAAATGGAAAATTTCGAACATTTAATGTTTAACAATGATAGTGATGAGAGCCTAAGTAATAGTAAAACAGTGCAGTGTAAGTATATGAAGAAAATCATATAAAAATTATAATAATGTATAAATATAACTATTTTTTTAGTTTGGACAGATGGAGAGATCCGGCTGTTACTGGAACTATACGGAAACTATATGCCAGTAATTGGGCCAATGAAAAAACAAAAAATGAGAATAGGTATATTTTATGGAACATCTTTCAAAATGTGTAATTTTGTTAATCGATTTGCGGGTTTAAAGCTACTGTCGAAGTTAAAATTGCTAATTAATTTTTTAATAAAAATTCATCGACAGGCATTAATTATAAATTTTTATTGATTTTTAAAAAATTAAATCTAAGATAATGATTCTGAATAAGAAATAACATCATATCAATATTTAACTACGACAGTAACTTTAAACCCGCTCTTCGATGCACAAAATTACACATTTTGAAAGATGTTATTTATGATAATAATTTGTTTCTATTTTAATGCAGTACATTGTGTATCAAAATTTATTGAAAACTTTTTTTAATATATAATTATTTTTATGAATTGAAGCCAAAACTATAAGTTTATGTAAATAGATGTTTGTTTTTATTATGTTAATTTTTTTATAAATAATTATGTTGAACCCAGTTCAACTGTATATTAATTTGTTTTTTTTTTTTTTTTGTTTTCAAAAGATCTCATATTTTCTTATTGTTTAATTTGATTCAATGAATTTTTTTTGAGTGTACAAATTTGTTAAGTTTTTTTTTTGATTAATTTGAGTGGACATGAAGTCCTATGAAAAATTGCCATTTTGAATTGTTTCTCTTTTTAACGAAGAGTTGAGTTTATTTTTCTTATATACTTTTTCCTTTTTTTATATTTTCTTTAAAACCCCTCATGGTTTAGTTTTAAGTCTGTTATATTTAGAACTCCAAAGAGAAAACAGCAAGAAGCTGTAATAAATTGTAAACCTCATTTTTTAAGAAAACGTTCCTGGATTTTTTTTTTTATTTAACTTTCTTGGAAAGTAATCTTGGCGAGGGTCAACACACGGACTAACCCACATGAACATTTGGTCCTTCGAACAGTCCTAGAAGACTAGGATTAGATTGATCCGGTGGAAATTTGTCCACTATTTGACTTCGGCAGCTGTTTGCAACAAACAACAGTTCCAAGATGCAGGCAAGAGGTCTGTTACGTAACATTGGTGTCTTCATCGTGCATCACGTGCTAGTGAAGAAGACGTCATCTAAGGCTTTACGTGTGCATCCAGTCACAATAAAGTAAAAGTTCATCCCGGCACAAAATTATAGAAGTGCATCCCGGCACAAGAAGGAAGAAGTTGATTTTGTCACTACAAAGTCTCTAAGACAAACACAACAATAAGTGGAAAAATTGATTGGGTATGTACAGTGTATGAAATATATTTTGTGCGATTGCTCAATTTCTCTGTACAAAAATTGTGTTAAAACTCCAAAAAAATCCACTTTAAACAAAAAATATATTTAATTAATAACCATAACCTTAAAATATAATGTTAAGGTCATTAGTACAACATCTGAACATTTTCCTTGTGTTGTGCTCGCGAAAGAATCTGTAGTCTTTGTTCCTTTTTTCTTGCGCTTCTTCAGATAGATCTCCTATTGGTAGCATATTGTTTTGAATTATTTGCTCCCCATGGTACAAAATTTTATGAACTGTGGTTGGTATATACCTCCAAGAGTATTTTTCATTATAAAGTATAGCATCGTATTATTACATCGTCTACATCATTTCGTTGAAAATAAATATCTGCCAGATCTCTGTAACAGTACTTAGCCATTGCACAAATTGTAATGAATAATAATTGTGGAAACATTATTATAAATACTCTTTCTTGCAATTATGTAAAATAAAAATTTTTATCTTTTATTACCACTTTTAGAAGCATAAAAAACCCACACCCTAACCCCTTTTAAAAGGTGAAGCATACCTGCTCATATCTTTAAGGGCTATGTCGCAATAGTTTTTTTCAATATTTACAAATTTTTATCTTTTATTACCACTTTTAGAAGCATAAAAAACCCACACCCTAACCCCTTTTAAAAGGTGAAGCATACCTGCTCATATCTTAAATTGTTATTTAAATTGTTTCCCATTTTGACAGGTATTTAAACTATAAAACTCTAATTCAGACTATTAATGTTTTTGAAAGATACCTATGTAAATGTACCTGTAACAATTAAGCGCATTTTATCTCAACCCTTTTTTATAAGTATATAAAAACTCCTGACAACTCTACCGACATGCAAAAAAATACACCGCGGTGCACCGGTACGACCAACTTTTGTATTCATAACACTCAGACGGACGGACGGACATCGTTTAATCGACTCAGAAAGTGTTTTTGAGTCGATCCGTATAATAAAAGATGGATAAAGGTCCAATATTTTTGGCAGTTACAAACATCACCTCAAACTAAATATATCCAAACCACATAGTGGACAACTTTTGTATTCATAAATTTTGCAGAAAATATCTAATCTTGGGTCAGAAAAATTGTTCTGGTGCACACGGGCGGAAACTGGCGGGTATATAATGGGGTATAGGAGTATAGGGGAGGGTTCGGACTATAGAAGAGTGGAAGATTTTTTCTGACTGCTTTTGACTGGCAGGAGTTATGCTCTATTAAGTAGGAGATTTTCGGAAAATTTTGACCTTTTTTAAAATTTTTTTTTTTTTTTAAATCGGAATGACTCAGTGATTTTACATTTTTAACATTAATAGTATGGAAGCCACAAAATTATACAAAATTTACTTCACTTCAAAATCTTTTAAATCAAAAAAGTTACAGTCATTCAAAAATAAAAATTTACAAAGAAATTTTTAATTTTAGCAAAATACTGAGAAAGCCCATTTTCGAAGACCCTGTTCGCTGTGATATAGTTGAGATAGAGTCGCAATTTTTTGGCTCCCGAGGTTTACTAGTCTTTACTTTCAAATGAATAACATAACTTTAAAATCGGTAACAAAAAAAAAATGATTTTTGACCGCCTTCTCAAAATATGGTCCACTGTGCGTCGCCAAAAATCATTTTTTTAAAACACCTTTTAAAAGGGGTTAGGATCTGGTTTTTTTATGCTTCAAAAAGTGGTAATAAAAGATAAAAAATTGTATTTAACATAATAGCAAGAAAGAGTATTTATAATAATGTTTCCACAATTATTATTCATTACAGTTTGAACAATGGCTAAGTACTGTTATAGAGATCTCGCTGATATTTATTTTCAACAAAAAGATGTATACGATATAATTTTGCACCTACTGAGCAACAATTTTTTTAAGAATTGTAACCTGCATAAAATTGAACTACACAAAGAAAAATTCACAACAACAAAAAAAAATATTTTAAAAAACGGTACATTGAATGCTCTCATAGCAAGGCAGATATGTACAAACGTCACCAAGGCTGGATATTAAAGGAACTTATTTTTGAGAGTTCATCTACAACTGCCAACGAAAGTGGAAAAAAGGGTCGACCAGCAAAACCAATTGATGGATGTAGTGAAAGATCTCGAAGGCGCAAGCAGGAGAACATCAATGAAGAAATTTCTCAAAGAATTATTAAGGATTCATTTTTGCACCAAATTCAACTAACACAAAATAAGAAAAATAAAATCGAAATAATTTAAAAAATAGTAGAAGCGAGCCCAAGGCGCACAAAGAGGATTTTGAAAAGCATTTCTACACCAACTGAAGATAAGAAATTTACTCCAGAAGCAGTGTTCGCCATATATTTGGATTTGAAGTTGACCAAAAGTCAATATAAGGAATTGCGGAAGCGAACCAATGAAAATAATTGTGGGATTTTTCTAGAGTATCGAGATTTAGTTTCTGCCAAAAAAAGAATGCTTTCCTTCACAATCTGCTATTAGTATCACTTCAAGTTCAACAGAAATAAAATTGCAAGACGAGGAGCGGAAAGATCATTCATTGGTACAAACCTCAATTCGGATTCACCAGAAAAGACATGACCGAAAATATGGACAGATTGATTAAAGATGAGTCAGTAGAGTATTGGAAATTGGAAAAAACAAACACTACTACAACACTCGAAAAAATTCTTGCATCGAAGCGAAAAAGGAGCAGGGATGCCCTAATATTTTATAAATCCCGGCCAAGACTTCTATGTGGGGCACTCACAGGGTAGTATGTGTGCAATTACATCCTTTAAAAAAATGCATTTGGCTGAAGATAAAATGTCCAGATATTGCCCGGAGGACGATGAAACCATGTAACGTATACTGGCAAAATCTCCAGCGTTTGCATATCCATATAAGAGTTGGCAACCCCAACTAAATATACAAATAGGCTTTTTCAATAAATTAAATAATAATAAATAATGATAGCAATTTTATAAAATACAATGAATAAAGCCCGTCGCAGCATTAAAAACAACCATAAACTATGTGGCTATTGTAAATTTGAGGTAAAAGAAGAGGAAGATGACTTTATTGAGTGCGACAAGTGCATAAAAATATATCACGTATTTTGTACAACTTTAGACAAACTTTTTAATGAATTCTTTTTTATTGTTTTAATTTAATTAATTTAATTTTTGATTTGTTAATTTAATTTTTCCCCATTTTTAATTGTTGTATAAGTATGATTCAATTTTGGTTTCATTTAAACCTATTTTATTATTTTTTATACATATATATATTTTTATTTAATTGATGTGGCAGAAGATATTCGTGGATGTATTGGTGATGGTGATATACGTTTTCTTGTTCTGCTGGATCACTCTAAAGCATTTGACACGGTAGACCACAATGTTTTGTGTATGAAACTATCAACAATGTTTAATTTTTCGTCCTCGTCTACCAAACTTATTTATTCATATCTTACTGAACGTTTTCAATCTGTATTTCCTAACAACATAAATTCTCGTGCTTTACCTGTAACAAAGGGCGTACCTCAAGGTCCAATTTTAGGTCCGCTTCTTTTTACTCTATATATTAAAGACCTAATTAAACAACTATCATATTGTAAGATTAACCTGTATGCGGACCTGTATGCGGACGATGTACAGATATAAAGGTAAGGAAAAAAGTATATGGTACAGGTGACTAATTGAAAGATCTTTTTTAGAATTATTTTAAGCTTTGAGTTAATACCTTTTATAGTTTCTATAGACAGGTAAAAAAAAATTCCCGATAAATTTTAAGTATTAATTATTTTTCTTTATTTAATAATAAAAAAATAAGAAACTTCAGTGTGAAATATATATATGGTACAAACTAAATTAAAAGAGAAGATAATAAAAAATTAACAAAATTCATACAAACTAATGGTGTTTTCTTTTCTGAAATAAAATGTTACACCTTTATTATGTACATTTTTTTAATGTTTACCCCACACTTTTAAGATGTCGCATTTTTAATGGTCAGAATAGAACATAAAATCACAACTTTGTAAAACTTTTTTCAATGAACAGCTGTTTTTTGTTGACATTTTTCTTGAATATATTTCAACAAATAAACACAAGAAGCCAAAGCCAAAAGTAGAAATATAAATACTAACAATTAAAATGGAAATAGAAATGGAAAATTTCGAACATTTAATGTTTAACAATGATAGTGATGAGAGCCTAAGTAATAGTAAAACAGTGCAGTGTAAGTATATGAAGAAAATCATATAAAAATTATAATAATGTATAAATATAACAATTTTTTTAGTTTGGACAGATGGAGAGATCCGGCTGTTACTGGAACTATACGGAAACTATATGCCAGTAATTGGGCCAATGAAAAAACAAAAAATGAGAATAGGTATATTTTATGGAACATCTTTCAAAATGTGTAATTTTGTTAATCGATTTGCGGGTTTAAAGCTACTGTCGAAGTTAAAATTGCTAATTAATTTTTTAATAAAAATTCATCGACAGGCATTAATTATAAATTTTTATTGATTTTTAAAAAATTAAATCTAAGATAATGATTCTGAATAAGAAATAACATCATATCAATATTTAACTACGACAGTAACTTTAAACCCGCTCTTCGATGCACAAAATTACACATTTTGAAAGATGTTATTTATGATAATAATTTGTTTCTATTTTAATGCAGTACATTGTGTATCAAAATTTATTGAAAACTTTTTTTAATATATAATTATTTTTATGAATTGAAGCCAAAACTATAAGTTTATGTAAATAGATGTTTGTTTTTATTATGTTAATTTTTTTATAAATAATTATGTTGAACCCAGTTCAACTGTATATTAATTTGTTTTTTTTTTTTTTTTGTTTTCAAAAGATCTCATATTTTCTTATTGTTTAATTTGATTCAATGAATTTTTTTTGAGTGTACAAATTTGTTAAGTTTTTTTTTTGATTAATTTGAGTGGACATGAAGTCCTATGAAAAATTGCCATTTTGAATTGTTTCTCTTTTTAACGAAGAGTTGAGTTTATTTTTCTTATATACTTTTTCCTTTTTTTATATTTTCTTTAAAACCCCTCATGGTTTAGTTTTAAGTCTGTTATATTTAGAACTCCAAAGAGAAAACAGCAAGAAGCTGTAATAAATTGTAAACCTCATTTTTTAAGAAAACGTTCCTGGATTTTTTTTTTTATTTAACTTTCTTGGAAAGTAATCTTGGCGAGGGTCAACACACGGACTAACCCACATGAACATTTGGTCCTTCGAACAGTCCTAGAAGACTAGGATTAGATTGATCCGGTGGAAATTTGTCCACTATTTGACTTCGGCAGCTGTTTGCAACAAACAACAGTTCCAAGATGCAGGCAAGAGGTCTGTTACGTAACATTGGTGTCTTCATCGTGCATCACGTGCTAGTGAAGAAGACGTCATCTAAGGCTTTACGTGTGCATCCAGTCACAATAAAGTAAAAGTTCATCCCGGCACAAAATTATAGAAGTGCATCCCGGCACAAGAAGGAAGAAGTTGATTTTGTCACTACAAAGTCTCTAAGACAAACACAACAATAAGTGGAAAAATTGATTGGGTATGTACAGTGTATGAAATATATTTTGTGCGATTGCTCAATTTCTCTGTACAAAAATTGTGTTAAAACTCCAAAAAAATCCACTTTAAACAAAAAATATATTTAATTAATAACCATAACCTTAAAATATAATGTTAAGGTCAGTACCATCACTATTGTACCATTAATAAAAGTACCATCACTATCGTCAAATAATTCCACTTCCAGTAAATACACACAAAAAAGCTCTTTAATTTTTCTGACATGCGCAGTAACAAAAACCTTTTTGTCATGTTCTTCACACTTAATCAACCAACAAGTATTTCGTTTGCAGCTGTTCCTATATCTTCAATGTAAGAACATTCAAGAACAAAGTTACACTTGTTAAACGTTTATTAGCAGCAGCGACGTCATAAAATAAAAGTTAGAAAAGAAAAGGAAAGTGTGTTAAAAAATAGTGTGAAAAGATTAAATAAATAAAATAAATTAAACATTTAAACAATAAAATATAAAAGACAGTGACTCTTCTAAAATAAATATTAAAAAAAAAAAAATAAATTATATTATAAAGAATATTGTGTTGGTGCTTCCTCAAGATAAATGTGTGTGCAGTTTCTAAACGAAGAAAAGAAGTTGAGACATCTTACAACAACAACAACAGTCATCATCAAAGGAAAAGGGTTTGCCGTGCGTGGTATTTTCTGGGGAAAAACGGTGAGTTGGGAATTAAATAAAGTAAACATTTATATAAATTTGGTGGATAGGTGAATGGAAATTAAAATAAATGGTAGCAAAAAAAAAAATAAAAAGGGCGGTATATTTTAAAATTAAAATTAATTAAAACCTGTTTTCAAAATAAAATAAAACATATATCAATTTTTTTGGTGAAAAATTTTTTTTGCGGGTTTTTATTTTATTTATTTGAAGTGGTGCAAAAGGAGATACAAATTAAATATATATATACTCACATGACAGTGCATAGGGCACAATATATTGTACAATTGTCGGTTTGGAGGAATATTGACAAACATTTCTGGAAAAATTTTTGTTTTTAATAAATATCCACACGATAATAAGACATCGTGGACATTGGCGATTTTTTGAAAATTTTTACAAATTCTTTGGTAGAGAAATTTCAAACCTGTCAGTTAGCTGGAAATCATAGTAACTACAGGTAAAAAAGGTAGTAAAGGTGGGATAATTTTATTTGAAGTTGAGGGTCAAATAATTAGACGCGATAATGGCTTTACGTAGAAAGTTTAAATTCGACATCTACCAGGTGAATTCGTACTGTCAGAAATTTGAGATGATGACAGACGGTAATCTTACATTGGGTCAACTGGAAATTAAGCAAGGCGAGTTAGAGCGAAGGTGGAGTAAATAAATTGATTCCTATGAAGCTTACATCATGCAGGAGGAAAAAGAGCCACAGTCAGAGGACTTCAAAGACGACATGTCACTCCAATTTGATAACGTTAGCGAGCAGTATCAAAATATAATGGCAAAAATTTCATAAAATCAATGCATTAAAGGGAAACGTAAACGCAGAAACAACCATCGTTCACCATGCACCTCCAGCGCTTAAGTTACCACCTTGTGACACACAAAATTTTGAAGGGGGTTATTCCAAATGGCCTGCGTTTCGGGACATGTTTCAGGCAGTTTTTGGAAATCATCCACATTTAGCTCCAGCCCAAAAACTATATCACTTGCGTAGCAAAACGAGGGGGGAGGCCCACCACATCGTGAAACGGTTTGATTTGGTAGATGAAAATTCTGATTTGGCCTGGGAGGCTTAAAGAAATCGGTATGAAAATACTCGAATCCTTGTTCATCAACAAATGAAACAACTTTTTGGTATACAATCCGCTCAAAACGAAACTCCAAAGTCCATTAGAACAATTCAAAACGCAATTAACGATAGCTTATCAATTTTTAGTTCGTTCAAAATAGAAGTTGCTAATTGGGATCCTATTTTAGTACATTTATGCTCCTCTAAGCTTCCTGAGGAAACTTTACGGTCCTGGGAAGACTCTTTAATTAGCCACAAGGATTTGCCTACTTGGCTACAAATGAACCACTTCCTCACGAAGCGAATCGAAATTCTTGAAACGGTTTCAGACTTACGAAAATCGTCGGGCATAGAACCTCAGTCCTCAAAAACTAATACTTTTCATTCCACATTTGAATCAGATAAGTTTAATTGCAAAAAATGTAAGCAGAACCATCCATTAAGAATCTGCAAATACATTAAATCGCTCTCGGTTAGCGACAGAATCAAATTTGTTTATGCGAATAAATATTGTGCAAATTGTCTTTCGCCCACTCATTTTAAAACAAAATGTACTAGCACTCATCTTTGTACCAAATGTAACCAAGAGCATCATACAATGTTACACCTTGAAGAAAAACCTAGAACTGATTCAAAGACTCCTTGTCCATCACCGCAACGCAATGATGAAAGAATTACTCATTCAAAGCGATTCAACACTCCAAATACTAACCAAGAGGATTCTATTCAAGCGCATTTTTCTCAACATGAAGGAACTACTATTCTTCCGACAGCTCTTGTTCATGTGGAACATCTGGGAGAAAATTTTAGCATTCGAGCATTATTAGATGCAGGTTCGGAAAAGAGTTTTATTTCAAAACGATTTCAAACCAATGGAGGCCCATCGCTACAAAATTTCTGGATTGGGTGGTACAGTAGTCGGAAGTTCAAAGGGCAGGTGTTATGTCACCTTAAAATCAAGAAAATCAGAATTTCGAATTAAACTGAAAGTCATTGTGGTAGGACAGCTCTCACATTTTTTGCCCTCACGACCCGTCAAGGTTGAAAATCAAGAAGAAATCAGAAAGTTAGATCTAGCAGATCCATTTTTTTTCAAACCTGCGTCAATGGATATGATAATTGGTAGCGATTATTTGCCTTTTATTAATTTAACGGGAATAAAATCTAACGTCGGACGAAACCTAGAGGCAAAAGAGTCCCATTTTGGGTGGTATTTATCTGGACCAGAACCTTCTGGCGAGGTCAATGCTTTTTCAACCAGAATTTCTTCTTGCGATAATTTAATTCTACATGAACAATTACAAAAGTATTGGGAACTTGAAGAGGCAGAACCAGCCAGAACTAATTCTGAAAGTGATATATTTTGTGAAAATCTCTATCAACAAACGACAACCCGACAATCTGATGGTAGATACGTAGTCCGACTTTCATTAAAAGAAGAATATCCTCACGACATATTTTTGGGTCCTTCAAGGAACATGGCGCTTGCTCAATATCATCGAATGGAAAAAACGCTTGACAAGACCGCAGACTTGAAGGATCAGTACACAAAAGTTCTTCAAGAATATATAGATTTAGAGCACATGGATCCAGCTGTGCATTTTGATACAAAGGATGAAAAACATTTTTCATTCTTTCTACCACACCATGCCGTTATCCGCCCCGAAAGTAAAACAACGAAGGTAAGAGTGGTATTTAACGCTTCCAAGAAATCCACTAGTAAATTCTCTCTGAATGATGTGTTGCACCAGGGAACAACTCTTCAGACTGATTTGGTAAAAATTATTCTAAGATGGCGAAACTATAAGTATGTCTTCACCGGGGACATTCAAAAGATGTATCGGCAAATTTTAGTGCACAAAGACGATCGACCATACCAACGAATTTTATTTCGACCTGAAGCAGATCAGCCTGTAAAATCATTTGAGCTCAAGACGGTGACGTTCGGTGTAAATTGCGCCCCTTTCCTGGCGATTCGGACTCTCCTCTAGTTAAGTAAAGTTTGTAAAACTTCATTCCCAGAAGCTTCTAATATTCTAAAAAACGAAATATATGTCGACGACATTTTATCGGGCGGACATACATTAGAGGAGGCGAAGCTGAAACAAGGTCAACTGACAAAGGCTTTGACATCGGCGGGATTTCCTATCAGAAAGATAGCAGCAAATGATCGGTTTCTCCTTGAACATGTGGCCCGGGAGGATCTTCTGGATGAAGATTTTTTAAAGCTTGATCAGTCCAGCACACTTAAGACGTTGGGGGTCCGCTGGAATGCGATGTTCGATTATTTTTACTATGAGGTAGAACCGATGAAAGTTGCCCCATCTGCAACAAAAAGACAAATCTTGTCAGTAATAGCAAGGCTGTTTGATCCACTCGGTTGGGTAGGGCCAATTGTCATAGTTGCAAAAATACTAATGCAGGAGTTATGGGAAGCAAAGTCCGATTGGGACGAGGGTGTCCCACAAATCATACTCATAAAATGGAATTCATTTCTCGAAAACTTACCAAATATATCTAAAGTTACAATTCCTAGATATGTAGATTTAACACCGCACTGCCATATACAAATACATGGCTTCTGTGATGCCTCAGAGCGAGCATATTTTGGGGCCGTATATATCGGAACAGAGAGTCCACACGGCGTTATAAAGTTCCTCCTATTAAGCCTACTACGTGTCCCAAACTCGAATTATGTGGTGCCGTATTACTTACTAAGATGATACAAGGGTTGACTATGAACGCAAATTACCCCTACGAAATGTTTTTTTGGACCGATTCTTCAACAGTACTTGGCTGGTTACAGAAACCACCCCATACTTTAAAAACTTTTGTCTCGAATCGCGTATCAAAAATCATCAACGCCGCCAGCATCAGCCATTGGAGACATGTAAAAACCGAAGACAATCCAGCCGATCTCGGTACACGAGGCTGCTCTCCTAGCGATCTTGCGAATAATTCACTGTGGTGGCATGGGCCCACCTGGCTTCAACAATCAATAACACTCTGGCCAAAACCACGAGTTTTTGATCCAACTGATCTCGAAACGAAAAAGACTCTAAACTTGCACTTAAAAACGGATAACATTGATGCGTTAGAACAATTTTCAAGCCTGGACCGTGCGCTCCGAGTTATCAGCTATATATTTCGACACATTCACCGAGTTCTCAAAAAACCATTTGCTAGCGAAAAATTTATAACGGCTACTGAAATTAAATTTGTTAAAAATCGACTTATATTTATCACCCAAAATTTTCATTTCTCCAAGGAGTATTTATGTCTCAATTCTGGATTAAGTTACGATGAGCGGCATCCAATAATTATACCAGAAAAGTCTCAATTCGCCGAACTTCTAGTGAAATATACGCCCCAGATTTTTCTTCATGCAGAACATCATATTATGCTGCGAGCAATACGACAAGGATTCTACATGCCAAGACTTAAAAATCTGATACGAAAATGCATTCGCGAATGTAAAGCATGTACGATTTATAAACACAAGTTCCAGCATCAAGTAATGGCCTCACTCCCCCCCCTGACCGGGTAAGATTTTCCCTACCGTTTACATATACCGGTGTTGGCTTCGCTGATCCCTTTAATATAAAGTCCTCCACTCTGAGAAATGCAAAAATTCTAAAAGGTCATGCTGCAGTGTTCGTTTGCTTTTCAACTAGAGCTGTACATCTTGAAACCTGCTCGGATCTTTCGACTGATGCCTTCCTTGCCTGCTTCAACAGATTTACTGGGCGTAGAGGTCTCCCAAAGACTATGTTCTCCGACAATGGCAGAAATTTTCTGGGCGCAAGCTACGCTCTACTAAAACTACACAATGAGTTCTTAAAATCAGCAGAAAAGGCTTTGATCGAAAAATACAGTATTTTCGGATTAACGTGGTCCTTTATACCACCCTACGCACCCCACATGGGTGGCCTTTGGGAGGCCGCGGTCAGAAGTATGAAGTCACATTTGAAGAAAGTTACCCACAATCTGTCGTTTACGTTTGAAGAATTCACCACACTTCTCGTCCGTATAGAAGCCGTATTGAATTCAAGACCATTATCTCATTTAACCGAAAATCCCAATGAAATACTACCTCTGACTCCAGGTCATCTTCTTCGCGGTGCTCCAATCATCGCCCCACCAGAAGGCCCAGCAGAACCCCAACTTAAAGAGGTTTCATTTTTGAAACGCTGGGAGCGTTTGAAGGCTTTGCAGCAGATCTTCGCCCATAGGTGGAAAAGTGAATCTATCACCGAATTGCAACGTCGCTTTAAATGGAAAAAAGAAAGAGACAACCTAAAGGAAAACGATGTCGTTATTGTCAGAGACGATTTTTTACCTCCCACCGAATGGCGTCTTGGTCGCGTCAAGAATGTAATCTACGGTAAAGACAATAAAGTTCGAGTGGCTAATAGCTGCAACTTTTCTTATGGAAATAATGTCTTCTGCAACGCCAGACATCACACCATGTTGCATAGACAAACTCGAGACCCTATGTCTTCTAGCTTTGAAGACCTGGGTCCACCATCCTCGGAAGATGACGAAACCGAGAAAAGCGGTTCCCAATTTTCAGCTGATGATGAACGAGAGGACGACAGCATGAAGAAGGACGATAGTCATCTACACGATGCACCCACAACCATCCCAGCCATTGAGACGCTAAGCTTAAATGGTAACTTTGGCTCATCCATCACCAACCCCGCCCATAAAATACAGGGCAAACTTGCTGACGAGATCCCTCTCCCTGAGGTCCGCAGTGTAGTCCCCAGCATAGTGCTAATTCACCAGGCAACTCAAACTGCAGTTTCAACGAAGACACTGGTTAATCAGTCTACCCAAACTGACTGTCATGATTATGCAGTACCATGTTCATCGATTTTGCCATCAACGTCAAAGAGTGCACTTGGGGGTACAGAGCCCACTTGGCCAATACCTCCACTTGTTCAGGTAAACTGGAATTTTCTGGGTCAGAAGATGTATACCACTTTTATTATCGACCCCAACGAACCCAAGTCATATATTCTGCGGAATGTTGCTAGATTGCTGCCTGATTTAGCCCCGTAACTAACAAGGCTGGAGAAACATGTGGCCGATTTATTCTCGAGCCCCATTTTCCACATAAAGAATCCCACAAAATCATGTCTTTTTGCCTCTCCGAGAGCGTATTGACTACAATGTGCCAGATTCGGTTCCTGACAACAATTTACTGACACATTCTAAGCAGTTTGATCCACTTGGACACCCCCTATTTAATACCTGGCGTACAATTGATGGTTTAGTTTTAAGTCAGTTATAATTAGAACTCCAAACAGAAAACAGCAAGAAGCTGTAATAAATTGTAAACCTCATTTTTTAAGAAAACGTTGCTGGTTTTTTTTTTTATTTAACTTTCTTGGAAAGTAATCTTGGCGAGGATCAACACATGGACTAACCCACATGAACAATTATATACATTAATTTGTTGTTGAATTAAAAAAAATTTAATTTGATTTCTTTATTGCTGCATATTTCACCAATATCTTCAGGAAAATTTTCATCCCTATCGACACAAATGTTGTGAAGAACACAACATTTTAATACACCAAATGCATTCTCGATCTTAACACGTGTTCTGCAAAATCTTAAATTATATTTTTTTTTCAAATCGCTCATGTTGCCATAATCACGATATGGTGTCAAAAGATATCCCATTAAGGGGTATGCAAAATCTTCCAGTAAATGATAATCAGGAAAGCATAAACGCTGCAAATCTTTCCCTATAAATGATAAATTTAATATCCGAGTCGTGGATTTTGCTGGGGATTCCAATGTATACGCCTAGGAATCGTAACTTCGAATCACAAATACCCTACATGGTTATTGAAACACCATCATGCCTGTTCGCATACGTTGAGCGAATTTTATGTTTTGGTGTCCTTACTGAAATGTAAATACAAATGTAAAACAGTTATTGAAGCTGTTTTAATAAAAATTTTTTTATAGCAATAGAGATTCTCATACTTTTTCAAACTCTTTCGCAACAGCTTTTTCATCGCCTGATTGAGGAAACTTTATTGCTTCCGGCGCTATATCTTCCATAATGAATTGTAAAACCTTGTTGAAGAAATTGTGAAGGTTTGACAATGAAATGACGAAAAGGTTTGCCACTTCTCTAAAGGTGGTTTTATTCCCGCTAAACATACAAACAATATTTTTACTTCTTGAATTTATTGAATTTGGCCAAGCTTACCACAAAAATGACAAGATATGGGTTTCAACAGTTGTCTGTTGTCTTCCTCCCTGGTAGGATCGCTTGAAGTAACACCATGAATATATCTCAAAAAGAACAATGGCACGTTCCCGACTAATACGCAAATTGTTCTTAAACTATAAAAATAAGTACATATACATATATACATATATTAGAAAAAGGAGTTATTGTCCTATGAAATTAAACATACATCAACTTCAGAGCATTCATTAATAACGTTCTCCACAAATCATTTCACTCGCGGATTTCTTCCCATAATCATATAATATATTTCATCATCAGATGATGATCTAAAAATGTTTTTAGCACATAAAAGCGTAGTGATATTTTCCATGTTAATTTATTTTAAACAAAATAAAAATTGAACTTTCTTTCATTTCTTCACACAAATACACATTAATAAAAACAAATGTCAGCTGTTTTAACGTGCGAAAGATGCAATATTTTCACATATTTATAGTGCGACATTTTTAGAAAAGAACACGTTACCCTTTCGCAAGGTTGACACTTTTTTAGAAAAGAACACAATAAGAGAAAAAAAAGTGCGAAATGGGAAAAACATGCAACATTTTTTTTCAGAAAAGAAAATGCCATAAGTGACGCTTTTTATTTCTTATAATGTGTATGACCTCCACCGTTAGAAATAACTTCATTTAAACGGAGAGGCATTGAGTTGACGAGATTATGAAGTTCATTTTGCGGAATTTTAGACCATTCTTGCATTATAGCTGCTTTTAACTCGGTTAATGAATTATAACAACGTCCATTTTTATAGACTGCTTGGGTAAGCATTCCCCAAAGATTTTCCAATCCAAAACATTGATGTTTTTTCTTCGAAAAAACGTTTTGTTTTTCTTGCCGTGTGTATAGGAGCGTTGTCCTGCTGGAAAGTAAAATAATTTCCATAATTTTCTTCTACAAAGTCTATGAGCACATTGTCTAGCAATTCTACATAGTTCTCCGCATTCATTTTATGAGATATAAAGCAAATCGGAGAACGTTCTTTGCAACCAAACGTTACCCAAGTCATCCCAAGGATCCTCCTTTAAAATTTCGGGCTACTCAATAACCTTGAAAACCATCAGGACCGTCAAGGTTAAACATTTTTTCATCACTGAAGAGCACATTTTTCCATTCTTCTTCCCAGAATTTATATTTTTCTGCAAATGCCAATCTTGCTCCCTTGTGTCTTGGCGTAAGCTTGGGTTTGGTAAAGTTTTTTGTTTGGTAATGTGTAAATCATTATTTAAAATTTGGTTTATTCGCCGGGAAGTAATATTTAAACTTAGCTTTGCTTTTTTGACCACAACTGAAATTGTTTGTGACTGCTAGGCGTTATAGTGCCGTATGATGTTGGATTTTTGACATAATTTTGAATTGTTGTTTTTGATCTATTAAGCGTAAAGGCAATATCTCTTATTGTGCGCCCAGTTTCGCGATATAAATCTATTTTTGTACGCTCCGCAAGAGACAAATGGCTTCCTCTGGGCATTTTGATCTGTCATTAGTTTTATTTAATAAAAAACAAGTAAGAAAATTATAGTCGGTCTAGACCGACTATACGATACCCTATACCATGCGTTTAGAGGCCCTATCTCTCAGGCCCAACTAAATGGATATAGAAAATAAGCATAAACCAAATTTGAGTGGGATTTTTATTAATATTTTTGGCTGCAGATATGAAAAAGTTCATATCGGTTGTTATATCTATGTATATGGGGACTATGCCCCAAAATGGACCGATTTTGACCATGTTTGGTAAAGTCTCTTGTATCTTGCAAAAATATACGGACGGACGGACGGACGGACATCGTTAAATCGAATCAGATAGTGATTCTGATTCGATCGGTATAATTAAAGATGGGTCTAGGTCAAATATTTTTGGTAGTTACAAACAGCAGCACAAAGTCATTATACCCAAACCACATAGTGGTATAGGGTATAATTAAAGGAACCTCTGGTTTTTGCGATATTTATTCACTCAAATTTCCTATCCCAGAAAGCAAATACACAAATCTTCTTAACAAATTCAATTCATTTAGATTCTTAGATTTTCTCAGTTATGAGATATCCTCAAAGGGAATCCAACCAAAAGTTGTATTCATTATGAACTGGCTTGCCAGAGACGTGATACAATGGCCTATAACCTACCTCCAAGTGGTGCTCCTGGGCAACGCTAAGCAAAGCCAGTTAATTCTGGTGATTATTCCTAGCGGCTAAAGTTAAGGAAGAGAAATGTCTGCCAGTGCAATCCCGTTCGGGGGATAACTGGTAGTTACTAAATTTGCCAACTGGTAGCGAAGCCTAACCAAAAGGCGCTAAATTTGGTACTGCGGGGAGATCGAATAGCCCAAAAAGAGGACTCTTCGACTTCTTGCGGAGAATAAGCGAACCATAACATAGGGATCTGATGGCTAACTGGTGGATCGTGAAACATCCAACCAGATGAAAAGGTTGTCACACCCCTTTAATATATGTGAATCCAAGTTGAAATGTTGGTATTGTTGGACCACATTACGAACGTGGCACTAGAGGCTTTCGAATCTGACGTGCAGAGGAGATCGCTGTGTGTGACTAGTAGGGGTGGTAAGAGCTGGTATATGCGTTGTATGGGAATGCTGGTATATGCGTTGGTTGGGTGGCATGAGTGGAAGATGAGTCGCAAGATGAATCGGATGCAAGAATGTCGGATGTAGCATGAGTAGAAGTCTTTTGACGATACAAGAGTGCGTGAAAATGGATCAGAAAACTATGTTATGGTAAGCAAGGTCAATGCAGAGGTCTTTGACGAATCTTTTACGATCTCATTGGGAACAGCCCCTCGGGGAATTTCGCAGTGGCTGTGGTGCCCATATCGCGGGCAGATCACAGATCGATGTGGAGGTGCATTCACCCAGGTGTTGCTACCTCTAAAGCAAAAGGGTTTTAGATAGGCCCGACCACAATGTAAACAGTGACGACAGCTCGAAAAATACAACACTGTATTTTTGTTTTAACAATCAAATCAGGGTTGCATTTTGTAAAGAAATCGGAAGCAACAGCTATATTAAAAAGTATATGCTATCACCTTTATACACGTTGTATACATTGTTTTTATTTATTTGTGATTATTACTGTCAAAAATTCTTATTTGGGAAGAAATTTTTTTTAAACTTTGAAAATTCCACAGCACAGTTTATCACAAATAAAATTTTTGAAATAAATATAAAAAATAAATAATAATGGCATTAAAGTAAGTAACATAATATACATTATAGTTTCAAAAGAAAATGTGTAAATACTAATGTACAGAAAAAAGCTAAGCAACAGGTACACCAATGGTTGTTTGCCCAACAAATCTAGGTGTGACAAATGTCCACCATGAAAACTTAAGTGTTAGAGGAACCTCCTGAGGCGGACAAATAGAGGGATGTAAGGATTCTGCAGAGTTAGAACATGTCAGAGGAATTACAGAAACAAAGAAGAGCGCACCAATTTTCATGGCCAATTCAAATTTCAGGCAAGTTAATGCTGAATTAAAGAATGTATTGGTCGGTACGGTTGGAGAAGCTCTTTTAACAAGAGAAAATATATTAACCGAAGACAAGTTACAGTTAACACCCACTACAATTTTAATGTATTCGCTTTGTGGTTAGGGTATAATGACTTAGTGCTGATGTTTGTAACCATCTTTAATTATACCGATTGGCTCAATCACTTTGTGAGTTGATTTAGCAATGTCCGCCCGTCCGTCTCTGTGTCCATGTAAACCTTGTAATCAAACTACAGCTCGCAAATATGAATATATTTTAATGCAATCTAGTATATAAGCGTCTATCGGCCATAGAATGAACGCTATTTAAATTGGTGAAAATCTGTCCATGTTCAAATTTGATTTATGCTTATTTTCTATATCCAATTAGTTGGGCCTTAGAGATAGGGCCTGTGAACGCATGGTATAGGGTATCGTATAGTCGGTCTAAACCGACTATAATTTTCATACTTGTTTAACTATAAGCTTCTAAGTGGGTATTTATACATTTTTCTCCTAAAAATTATAATGCATATAAGTAGATACGAACTTGAATTAGTAAAAAATTAAACAATGTTATTTATATATATATATTTTTTTTAATATAGTGTGTGTTTAATGGGTTGTGATCTTGGGGAGGCAAGACTCCATACGTTACCGAGGGATCCGAACCGGTATGTCTATATTTATATATTTTTTGTACCTATATTCTAAATTTGTTATTTTTTCTATATTAAATTGATATTCAGATCTTGTTCTTACATATTTATAACATATAATAAACATCTTTTACAAAAGTCAATATAGTGTTTTTTATTAAAATCCAATGGTTTTTTTTAATAACTTTTACAATTAGGTGGTCGATTTACAACAAAGTTGCTAGCTTTACAAAGTTACACAACATATTTACCTTTATATATCCTAACAAACTTTGTACATCAAATGCTGTAAACTATAATCTGGCTGTAAACTATATCCAGCAAAATACATTCAGATTTAAAACCAGATAGTTTTCTTATGGTTAACGGCCGTTGTTGTGTGGTGTGTTGTGGGTCGGAAGGGCTATATGCGCTGTTAGATTGTCCAGATTTGTGACTACTACAAATTTGCGATTGCTGTCTAATCTGAGTTGTGAAGACCGGTTCTATCCATTGATTTAAAGGTACTGATAGGGCTGTGCCAGCACAAGCTTTTACTGCCTCTGGACACAAACGTTTAGGCACATCCCGCAAGTCTTTTTGATCTATTCCTTTATCCGAAAAACTGCCTCCAACAGCAGCTTTGCTTATTGTACTCAACAATTTTTCCTGTTGCTATAAGTACACAAATTTAAAAAATAAATACAATCAATACTAAATATCTTAATAAACAATGATTATCATATCATGCACAGAAGAGGCAGAAAAATATATTGAAGCAAAGAAAACTGGAAGAGTTTGGCTTAAAACTTTAATTATATAATCGTCACTGTAAGGTTTAAAAACAAATGCAGTGCATATATGAATATCAGTGATTTCAAAATGTTTATATATATTATTAACTTATATTGTTTTTCTGCTTTTGGTTCTTGCAATTGTTACAACAAATCCTTTTCTATGCCACTGAAATTTTCTGCTACCTTTTCAACTTTAAGTTGGGCTTTCTTAGCTAGTTCTGCTTGTAATCCATCCAATAATTTTTGTAAGTCATTTGTTGTTTTGTCTGTTTTACATTTTACTGAAGTTGTTTTTCTTTATACTTCAATCCCATTTCCAAATACTCAATCAATTTTTGTAGTTCTTGGTGGTTTTGTATTTGTTGTTCGTAATTGTTAATTTTTGGAAATCACATTTTTTAAGGGTTTACTAGCCTTTATAAAATTAAATCTGTTCAACAGGCTGTTGTTTAGAAGCGTTCTCAATTGTAGATATCTGTTGTTATATTTGAGATTTTGTTTCTTCAGTTGCGGCTAATTTTTGTTCCTTTTCAGCTAGATGTCTACTTATAGGAGTAAAAAAAAGTGCCAATTAATGTTTTACTTATAAAGCCAATGGTATAGTGCCCAAAGCATTGAATAATACCGGACAAATTTAGATTTAGGACCACTCACGCGCAAGTCATAATCCAAAGCATTAATACCACAATTCAACTTGCGAAAAGTTTCGTGACTCGCCATCAGCAACTGGACCAATAGTTAGCTCAACTATAGTAATTTTTGATTCCTTCCTTTCGGCCCTGGGTTGAGCAGTGGTGAATGTAACTGGCAAATTTACCAGCATTTATACCAACATTACTGGTATTATCACAATCACAAGCTTTAGGTTTTAATATGCACCTATTATACCTTTTATTTCTGAAAAGGAAATACCACAGATTACTAAATTAAATGTTAATTTGTCAAAAATACAATTTTATGAATTTTTTTTCAATGTTTATACTCACTAAATTTCCATTGTTTTTATTTTTTATGCTGTCAGTGGTTGAAAACATGTTCTATAGCTGTTCACTTGCATACATTATATTTTGTATATTCTATTTTTTTAAATCTCTTTCGCACTTCTTTACCAAAACAAAATGGAGAAAAAGGTAAACAAAGCCATACGGTTCGAGATTGCTTTTTTGACAGCTGTCAAGCTGTCACAACTGGTATAAACTGTGGGCCCGACACAATAACAAAGTGTGGAGTGATGCCGAACACATCACTCCAGCTTGTAACCGTCTTATGGCGGGGCGAAGGCAAGACGCATAGTATCTCTCCATGTGCTAAAAAAATGCAAACACATGCACTTTACTAGAAAATGAGGTGAATTTCGTTGTTACAAATTTGGAGATTACCAGTTGGAGCAAGTAAATAAAATCCTGGATCTGGGTGTTCTTTTAGATGCCAAATTAGAGTTTGTTCAACACATTTCGATGATAATTATTAAAGCACGTGGTGTACTGGCCTTCATTAAAATATGGGCAAAGGAATTCAATGACCCTACAGTTACCAAACAACTATACATCTCCCTAGTAAGACCAAATTTAGAATTCGGGTCTGTTATTTGGGATCCACTATCTAATATTCGCAGTGCCAAAATTGAATCGGTCCAGAAGCAATTTCTCCTTTTCTGCTTAAGACGTTCTTATCCAAGTTTTGTCAATCTGCCATCATATACAATTAGACTTTCTCAAATTAAACTGCCGTCTTAAAAAAGCCGAAGAACAATGCTTAATGTTATGTTTTTATTTAACTTAATTCGAGGCGACATATGCTCAAACTTTCTTATGGACAACATCTCCATGAACGTTCCGGCACGGTCAACACGTTTTTACACTCCACTGTTTATCCCAATCTGTCGTCAAAAGTTTGCCGATGCTGATCCATTTAGAAGAATTTGCCATGATTTCAATGATCTATACAATTTAATTGATTTTTCTTTAAATGATGATATTATTAAACGCAATATTATATTATTTTTAAATACATAATCTCAAATTTGTATATATTATATTTTTTTTCTCTGTATTATACTTAACAGTCTGTAAGGTTTTACCATAGACTTAATAAAAAAAAAATAAAAAAAGACCACCGTGTGGTTAAGTCGACAAGACAGGCACGCACGTAAAACCCGTATGACATACCCAAACCACATCGTGGTATAGGGTATAACAAATAAACAATCTAAGAAACACTAATAAATGTTATAATTAAGAATTATACTTACAGTGTATTTGATTTTTTATGTTAAATTAAATTATAAAATCAATCACTTTCTTCTTATGTAGCATTTACTTATTTCATACGATGTATAAAAAATTATAAATTTAAATAACGGTTAATCTGTGAGATAAATATGAGAGTAGTTAATGTTTTTTAATAGAGGATAAATGAAGCTTTGTAAAAAATTAGTATTCAATTGGATATGGAATCTTACTATTTACTACAGTATCATTATTACTTTGTACCATATACTTTTTTTCCATACCTGTATATAAACTGTAAAATAAATCAAATTACGAGTTGTGTAGATAAAGTTCACACTTGGGCAACATCTAATGGCGTCTGTCTAAATCATTTAGATGGATTTAGACAGATTATACCAAATTATTAAACGTAAATCAGTAAACCTGAGTATTGAAACAGTTATAACTATAAATAATGAACCAATTCAAAATGTTAATTCAACCAAAAATTTGGGCAACATCTTTAATAATACTCTCACCTGGTCTGATCATATGAATGCCGCATCTGGGAAAAATTTATCTGTGTTACGTGCACTATGGACAAATCAACACTGAACCCCACTGAACATACGAATACCTTGCGAAAACATATCTCATCCGTACTTTACTGTACGGAAGGTTGTGAAATATTTGCAAACGTGGATTCTACATGTAGAAAAAACTTATCGGAACTTACAACGCAATATTAAGATACGTCTTCAAACTAAGAAAATATGATCATATTTCAGCATACTCCAAAAGCCTTTATGGAGTCAACATAGATGACCTTCTAAAAATAAGAACATTGATAGTCATGGAAAAAATTATTTTTACGCGTGAGCCAGGGTACCTAAATAACAGATTAATCCCTACTCGCTCTAGCCGCTCTAACGACATGATACAAATCAGATACGGAACCTCTTTTTCGGAACATCAATTTTATGTCTTTGCAATTCGTCTTTGGAACATGCTGCCATTAAATATACAATCACTAATCAACGCTTTGCAATTCAAAAAAGCTATTTTTCAATATTATAATTAAATTTACAAATACATATTTATTTTTTCATATTTATTTGATTTACGTATATTCATTATTCATTATGAACTGTTGGTTTTTATTTTTGCTAACTTTATTTTTATTATTTTTTTTTCAATTTTTTTAATTTTTTTTTTCAATTGTAATATCTTTATATTGTTTTCAAATTTTAATTATGTTCAATGTAATGATTCTGTGCGATAATAATAAGATTTTAAGTATTGTAGCACGGAAAACCGAAATAAATAAATAAAAAAAAAATAAAATAAATGGACAAAATTTTAAATTTTACTTGTAAATGTTTTAACATCATTGCTCATTACCAGAGACAGGAACTTCATGCACTAAAAAAGTGTGTTTTAGGCGCCTAAATATGCGCTAAAAATCTTAAAATATGCACTAAAAATTAAAAAAATATGCACTTAAAATTTTTTTAAACTTTTATTTAAATCATATTTAAATTCAGACTCTTTGTTCACTTAAAGATAAATACACTGGCGTTCATGAAAACCGCACGACTTCACCTCAGGTACGTAATAAAACGTAAAGCTACTGATCAAAAACCCGAAAACAAAAAATTTATTTCAGCCTTACAATGCGTATGGTACAGCGTTATTAACGAAGAAACCATGAAGGTCCTTGCTGACTCCTTGCCAGCAAGGATAATGGCTGTAAGAGGAGTAAAATCGTACTAATGTACTTTTTTCGTAATTTGATGTTACTTTTAGTAAAAAAATTGATTATTAAGAGATATTAAGCAATTCCATACTAAAAATGAATTTAAAAACAAACTTATAAAAATTTTGATTCTTCCAGAAATATATTTCTTATTTTTTACCTTGTACATGAATTGAATTTTCTTCAAATTACATAAAATATAATTTTTTTAACAACAATTAAATTAAATTTTTATTTACAGAGATAAATAAATGTTGCTTTATGTTTTCAAAAGTAAAATTCAACATATTTGTTCTTAAAAAGTTTTTAAACATCGAAAAAGACCGCTCAACATCCACGGATGTGATTGGTGCATTTTTAAATGACGACAATTCTTTTAAGCAAAATTCTTTTTTTACGTTTTCATCGCAAGGGCTTAAAGAAAAAATACAAGAAATTTGTTTGATAGTATTAAATCCATAATTTTTTTTGATGAACTTATCCAATTTTCGCCGAACTGTTTCACCAACTTCGCCTCCCACCGCATTAATTTTGTTAATAGCTTCGTCAATTAGTTTTACTTGGCTTGATAATGAATTACATTCTTGCAGTTTACTAACTGTGTTAACAAGGAATGAATAATTAGAACTAACAAATACCAACTGATCTTTAATGGACTGCAAATCTAAAATCTTTTTTTATTTTCTTTATGGCTACTGCATCTTCTTCGTTTAAAGTTCCCACAACATCCTTGAATTGATCAAAGTTGTTGGCGTAGTAAACGACAGCCTCTATGTTCCCCATCTGGTTATTACAGGTTGAGGTGGAAGATTAAGTTCTGGATACATTTCTTTTAATATAGCAACTCGTGATGGTGCTTTAAGAAATATTTTTTTTCCATAAGAAGTCAAAAGGTCTATGTTTTCAAATTAATTTCTGATTTCCTCTGCAACGCGGTGCATGGCATGGGCCAAACAAGTAACGTGAATCATTTTAGGGTAAAAAACTTTTAAAAAAGGCTCGAGCAATTGTAGCGTGAGCCTCTCTCTTCATCTGCATCTAAAATACCAACGATTATGTTAGCAACAAACCGGCCTTCAATGTCTGTAGTCTCATCGATGGAGACCCATAGATAATTTGGTTTTAATATTTCAATTACTTCACTAAGTTTTTTATTATATATTCTGTTAACATATGTTTTTCTAATAGTACTTTCAGATGCAATGGTCTCATTGGTATACTTTTTTAAAAAATTAGTTAATTGTATGTTGTTTAATTTATGTAAAGGGATATCGGCAGAGACAAATGCCTCACATAAGTCCATATTAGACTGACTTGTTTTATGTCCATATGACTGGCTAGTGATTAGACCCTGCGAAGCTTTTTCAATTTTTTGGCTGTATTTATCTTTATGTTTTTGGCTATTAAGATGTTGATCCAATAAAAACTTTTTTTGGAACGTTATTGATTGATCGCATGTTTTACAGAATAGTATTTCTCCATCTGTTTTAAATACTTCGTTTTCCGCCACGTACTTTTTTAATAAACTTTTGGTCGATGACTTGATTTTCGGCATTTTTCCTACAAAATATTCACTGAATTAAAAATAAAAAATATATCTATATATTTCAATACCAACATAATACTGACAATAAATAGTAAACACGTAAACAATGCTAATACTTACTTGTATATTGTATGATTTAATAAACAATATAAAATTTAGTTTGCAATGGAAAAACTTTGGATAAATTATGTGATCGTTATTTTTGACTTTATTTTGTTTTTATAAAAAAGCGACAAACAAAACGTCAAAAAATATTTCTTTTTGTATCTGTTGTTCTTCACAGTTGTTGTAAATCGGAATACATTTATTTCAATTTTATGATGGTTGGTATAAAATGTAAAAATGATTAACATAGTTAGGCACTTTCCTACATTGTTACTATTACTACAACCATGTAGAAAATTGAATTGTAAGAGAAGATAACATAGTTTTAAGCGTTCTAAAAAAAAATGCAACTATGTAAAAACGTAAAAAATACATTTAAATGAAATAATAGAAAAAGATATCGCAAAACTTGAATTTTACACAAAATAATGCGAAATATGACACAAAAATATGCACTTATAGGGGAATATGCAAAAATATTAATTTTCAGCAAAATATGCAAAAATATGCACTAACGAATCGCTGCCATTTTAACGTAAATTCTTTGATTCGCAAAGATATTTTGTTTATACTGTGCTTAGACTAACGACAAAAAACATGCATTTGCATGAAGTTCCGCTCTCTGCTCATTACTATTACTCCTCCTTTACTCTAATCATAAGACTATAAGTCTTGTTGTATAGGAAATCAAAATAAATAAAAAATTAATTAAAATAAAATAAATATGATCATCTACTAAAGCATGAAAGTGAAGAATTTGTTTGTCATCTGTGTAATGGTAGTGGTACCCTTAAATCGGAGTTAAATGAGATTAAAGAGAAATTAAAGAAACTTGATCAGCTGTCTGTTTTGAACGAAACAATGACTTTTATGTCCAAACAGTATGATGACATTTTAAATGGTGTTGCCGAAAATAAAAGAAAATTGGAAGTAGTACAAAAGGAGAACAAATTATTAAAAGTTCAAGTGGAAAATCTTAAAAGTTCTGTTAAATATTTAAATGATCAGAGAGTTAAAAATTATTGTTTGATAAGAGGAATAGAAGCAACTAATGAAATGTCTGCAGTAGAAAGTGTCTACTCTGTCGGAGTCTATTGATGATGCTTATTTTATTAAAAATAAAAATAAGTCAATGAAAAACAATACAAAACGAATGGTTGTTGTGAAATTCAACTCGAAGCAATCAAGAGAAAAACTGATGTCAGTAAAATCAAAATTGAAAGATAAGGAATTTACAAAAGACGTTTTTGTTAATGACTACTTGAGTAAGGAAACATTAAGCCTAGTAAATTATGCTAAATCGTTGCTTAAAGTTGGTTACCGTGCTGTATATCCTGTTGGTGGAGCATTCATAAAAAGAAGTGAGCTTTCTAGACCAAAAATTATAAGATGTGAAGCCGAAGTTGATGAGCTTTTAGTAGAAACTACAAAAAATCAAAATTGAATGATAAGGAAGTTACAAAAGATGTTTTTGTTAATGACTACTTGAGTAAGGAAACATTAAGCTTGGTTAATTATGCTAAATCGTTGCTCAAAGTTGGTTACCGTGCTGTATATCCTGTTGGTGGAAGAGCATTCATAAAAAGAAGTGAGCTTTCTAGACCAAAAATTATCAGATGTGAAGCCGAAGTTGATGAGCTTTTAGTAGAAGCTACAACAAAGAAGTTTACAAATCGAAGATTTCCGCAAGCAGCAATCAATGATGAAGATGAAATATATCGGTCACCGTAATAATGTAATGTATTTTATATATTGTAATTTTAGATAAAAAAAATGTTTCTCTTATGGATAATCATTATTTTTCTGATATAAATGCTTTTAATAATTTTGTAAGTAATTCAAACTCACTTTTTAATAAAATATCTATTAACATGACAAGTATTTCATCAATTGTGAAGTTCAGTAAATTGAAATCTTTAATAACTATGCTACCACGGCTACCTAATATAATTGCTATATAAGAAACATGGATTGAAAGGAATTTAGTTCAATTGTGTAATATTGCTGGCTACTCTTCTATACATTGTTGCAGAGATGATGGATATTGAGGAACATCTGTTTTTGTGAGTTGCGATTTGGATTACAATATTGATGCTTGTTCAAGTAATGATTTCTTTGATGTGGTGGCGTTGACATTGACAAATCCTAAAATTAATGGCAAGCCTATGAAATTAATATCGTTCTATAGATCACCAAAATGAACTTTAAATAATTTTTTCCCACTTCTTGAGAATTTACTCCGGTCTTATTGTCGCAGCCCATGTATCATGTTTGGTGAGTCAAATATTGATTGTCTAAGCCCAGATTTACCTGAGGAACTTTTTAATTTATTAAGAAATTATGACTTTATAAATTGTCATATGTTAATTACTCGTCCAGAAAGTAAAAAATGTATTGATCATGTCTACAGTAATATTGAAAATACCTTGCTTATAGACAGTGTGGAATGCAAATTATCAGATCATAACACTATTTCTTGTAGAGTGAATATTAAGGTTCAAAATAAATTTTTTGCTGAAGAAGTACGTTTACATTGTAACTACGACCAAGTAAAAGAATATGTTTGTGAACATTTCCCACAATTATGTGAAACTGGAGATCCGTCCGTAGATACACAGGCTCTGATTACATGTAATGCTGAAAAAATTCTACCGTTGAAAGAAAACTGAAAAGAAATTTTAAACAAGAAATAGCACCTTTTGAGAATGAGAAGGAAAAGGCCGAATGATGTGGATATACAAAATAGGTTCAAAAGGATTAGCAAAGTAATAAAAAGAGCATGCAAAGAGCCAATGAATAACTTTTATATTAATAATTTAAATGAAATGCAGCAGAATTCAAAAAAATGTTGAACATTTATAAATGATACCCTTGGTCGAACCAAAACAAAGATTTAATTATGGATGATTTACAGAAAAGTCAATTATTAAACCGACATTTTATTGAGTCAGTTAAATGTTTAAAGCTACAAATAAAACAATATTCTAGAGATACGTGCTATTCTTTAAGGACACTCGTTCAGCATAATGATCGGTTTCGTTTTGAACACACCACATATGATGAAATGTAGGTCGAATTTAGGGACAGGTAAGAGTTCAGGTCATGATAACATATCTCCGAAAATACTTTTAAAATGTGTTAATGAGTTAACACCTAATTTAGTTAATATCTTTAACAATATTGTTAATAAAGGTGTATATCCAGATGCCTTAAAAATACATAAGGTTATTCCAATTCCTAAGGAGAAAAATGCTTCTACGGTTGATATGTTTCGACCAATAGCAGTGTTGTATGTTATTGATAATGTATTTGAAAGAAAATTGCATAAACAATTGTTACACTACTTGCAAAGCCAAAGTTTACTCAATGATTATCAATATGGATTTAGAAAAGGTTGTGGTGGAAGCAGTTGTAAACGTAGTTAATTTTATCTGCAAAGGCTTAGATGAGGGGCAGAAAAGCGTCGCTAGAATTTTTTATGATTTTTCCAAAGCATTTGATCTTATTAATCATACTCCTCCTTTACTCTAATCATAAGACTATAAGTCTTGTTGTATAGGAAATCAAAATAAATAAAAAAATAATTAAAATAAAATACATATGATCATCTACTAAAGCATGAAAGTGAAGAATTTGTTTGTCATCTGTGTGATGGTAGTGGTACCCTTAAATCGGAGTTAAATGAGATTAAAGAGAAATTAAAGAAACTTGATCAGCTGTCTGTTTTGAACGAAACAATGACTTTTATGTCCAAACAGTACGACGACATTTTAAATGGTGTTGCAGAAAATAAAAGAAAATTGGAAGTAGTACAAAAGAAGAACAAATTATTAAAAGTTCAAGTGGAAAATCTTAAAAGTTCTGTTAAATATTTAAATGATCAGAGAGTTAAAAATTATTGTTTGATAAGAGGAATAGAAGCAACTAATGAAATGTCTGCAGTAGAAACTGTCTACACTGTCGGAGTCTATTGATGATGCTTATTTTATTAAAAATAAAAATAAGTCAATGAAAAACAATACAAAACAAATAATTGTTGTGAAATTCAACTCAAAGCAATCAAGAGAAAAACTGAAGTCAATAAAATCAAAATTGATAGATAAGGAATTTACAAAAGAAGTTTTTGTTAATGACTACTTGAGTAAGGAAACATTAAGCCTAGTAAATTATGCTAAATCGTTGCTTAAAGTTGGTTACTGTGCTGTATATCCTGTTGGTGGAAGAGCATTCATAAAAAGAAGTGAGCTTTCTAGACCAAAAATTATCAGATGTGAAGCCGAAGTTGATGAGCTTTTAGTAGAAGCTACAACAAATCAAAATTGAAAGATAAGGAAGTTACAAAAGTCGATTTTATACCCTATACCACTATGTGGTTTGGGTATAATGACTTTGTGCTGCTGTTTGTAACAACCAAAAATATTTGACCTAGACCCATCTTTAATTATACCGATCGAATCAGAATCACTTTCTGAGTTGATTTAACAATGTCCGTCCGTCCGTCCGTCCGTCCGTCCGTCTGTGTGTCCATGTAAAGCTTGTAATCAAACTGCAGGTCGCAAATATGAATATATTTTGATGAAATTTGGTATATATGCTTCTATCGGCCATGGGATGAACGCTATTGAAATTGGTGAGAATCGGTCCAGACCTAGCCCCCATACAAATTACCCATATGAAATCGACATAAATTGCCATAAGATCCAAATTGTCATATAGATCTTACTCAAATTGGGTTTATATGCGTTCATTACATCCACTAATGAGTAGTCCAAAAATGATCCCTTTGACCCCATATAGAGCTGCTTCCCGATCTTCACTTAAATCTATTAAAAAACAAAAATATTGCACTGATTCTTCTCAAATTTTGTTTGTACATATTTTTGCAAAATAGAAGAGACTGTACCAAACATAATCAGGATCGGTCCATTTTTGGACCTAGTCCCTTTATAGATATAGCATCCGATATGAACTTTTTCATATCTGCAGCCAAAAGAATTAATAAAAATCCCACTCAAATTTGGTTTTTGCTTATTTTCAATGTCCAGTTAGTTGGGCTTAAGAGATAGGGTTTCTAAACGCATGGTATAGGGTATCGTATAGTCGGTCTAGACCGACTATAATTTTCTTACTTGTTGTTAATGACTACTTGAGTAAGGAAACATTAAGCCTAGTTAATTATGCTAAATCGTTGCTTAAAGTTGGTTACCGTGCTGTATATCTACAGTATAAAATTAATGGCAAGCCTATGAAATTAATATCGTTCTACAGATCACCAAAATGAACTTTAAATAATTTTTTCCCACTTCTTGAGAATTTACTCCGGTCTTATGGTCGCAGCCCATGTATCTTGTTTGGTGAGTCAAATATTGATTGTCTAAGCCCAGATTTACCTGAGCAACTTTTTAATTTATTAAGAAATTATGACTTTATTAATTATCATATGTTAATTACTCGTCCAGAAAGTAAAAAATGTATTGATCATGTCTACAGTAATATTGAAAATACCTTGCTTATAGACAGTGTGGAATGTAAATTATCTGATCATAACACTATTTCTTGTAGAGTGAATATTAAGGTTCAAAATAAATTTTTTGCTGAAGAATTACGTTTATATTGTAACTACGACCAAGTAAAAGAATATGTTTGTGAACATTTCCCACAATTATGTGAAACTGGAGATCCGTCCGTAGATACACAGGCTTTGATTGCATGTAATGCTGAAAAAATTCTACCGTTGAAAGAAAACTGAAAAGAAATTTTAAACAAGAAATAGCCGCTTGGATAAATGGGAATTTGCAAAAGTTGATAATGTTTGAAAACAGTCTTTTGAGAATGAGAAGGAAAAGGCCGAATGATGTGGATATACAAAATAGGTTCAAAAGAATTATCAAAGTAATAAAAAGAGCATGCAAAGAGTCAATGAATAACTTTTATATTAATAATTTAAATGAAATGCAGCAGAATTCAAAAAAATGTTGAACATTTATAAATGATACCCTTGGTCGAACCAAAACAAAGATTTAATTATGTATGATTTTCAGAAAACTCAATTATTAAACCGACATTTTATTGAGTCAGTTAAATGTTTAAAGCTACAAATAAAACAATATTCTAGAGATACGTGCTATTCTTTAAGGACACTCGTTCAGCATAATGATCGGTTTCGTTTTGAACACACCACATATGATGAAATGTAGGTCGAATTTAGGGACAGGTAAGAGTTCAGGTCATGATAACATATCTCCGAAAATACTTTTAAAATGTGTTAATGAGTTAACACCTAATTTAGTTAATATCTTTAACAATATTGTTAATAAAGGTGTATATCCAGATGCCTTAAAAATACATAAGGTTATTCCAATTCCTAAGGAGAAAAATGCTTCTACGGTTGATATGTTTCGACCAATAGCAGTGTTGTATGTTATTGATAATGTATTTGAAAGAAAATTGCATAAACAATTGTTACACTACTTGCAAAGCCAAAGTTTACTCAATGATTATCAATATGGATTTAGAAAAGGTTGTGGTGGAAGCAGTTGTAAACGTAGTTAATTTTATCTGCAAAGGCTTAGATGAGGGGCAGAAAAGCGTCGCTAGAATTTTTTATGATTTTTCCAAAGCATTTGATCTTATTAATCATACTCCTCCTTTACTCTAATCATAAGACTATAAGTCTTGTTGTATAGGAAATCAAAATAAATAAAAAAATAATTAAAATAAAATACATATGATCATCTACTAAAGCATGAAAGTGAAGAATTTGTTTGTCATCTGTGTGATGGTAGTGGTACCCTTAAATCGGAGTTAAATGAGATTAAAGAGAAATTAAAGAAACTTGATCAGCTGTCTGTTTTGAACGAAACAATGACTTTTATGTCCAAACAGTACGACGACATTTTAAATGGTGTTGCAGAAAATAAAAGAAAATTGGAAGTAGTACAAAAGAAGAACAAATTATTAAAAGTTCAAGTGGAAAATCTTAAAAGTTCTGTTAAATATTTAAATGATCAGAGAGTTAAAAATTATTGTTTGATAAGAGGAATAGAAGCAACTAATGAAATGTCTGCAGTAGAAACTGTCTACACTGTCGGAGTCTATTGATGATGCTTATTTTATTAAAAATAAAAATAAGTCAATGAAAAACAATACAAAACAAATAATTGTTGTGAAATTCAACTCAAAGCAATCAAGAGAAAAACTGAAGTCAATAAAATCAAAATTGATAGATAAGGAATTTACAAAAGAAGTTTTTGTTAATGACTACTTGAGTAAGGAAACATTAAGCCTAGTAAATTATGCTAAATCGTTGCTTAAAGTTGGTTACTGTGCTGTATATCCTGTTGGTGGAAGAGCATTCATAAAAAGAAGTGAGCTTTCTAGACCAAAAATTATCAGATGTGAAGCCGAAGTTGATGAGCTTTTAGTAGAAGCTACAACAAATCAAAATTGAAAGATAAGGAAGTTACAAAAGTCGATTTTATACCCTATACCACTATGTGGTTTGGGTATAATGACTTTGTGCTGCTGTTTGTAACAACCAAAAATATTTGACCTAGACCCATCTTTAATTATACCGATCGAATCAGAATCACTTTCTGAGTTGATTTAACAATGTCCGTCCGTCCGTCCGTCCGTCCGTCCGTCTGTGTGTCCATGTAAAGCTTGTAATCAAACTGCAGGTCGCAAATATGAATATATTTTGATGAAATTTGGTATATATGCTTCTATCGGCCATGGGATGAACGCTATTGAAATTGGTGAGAATCGGTCCAGACCTAGCCCCCATACAAATTACCCATATGAAATCGACATAAATTGCCATAAGATCCAAATTGTCATATAGATCTTACTCAAATTGGGTTTATATGCGTTCATTACATCCACTAATGAGTAGTCCAAAAATGATCCCTTTGACCCCATATAGAGCTGCTTCCCGATCTTCACTTAAATCTATTAAAAAACAAAAATATTGCACTGATTCTTCTCAAATTTTGTTTGTACATATTTTTGCAAAATAGAAGAGACTGTACCAAACATAATCAGGATCGGTCCATTTTTGGACCTAGTCCCTTTATAGATATAGCATCCGATATGAACTTTTTCATATCTGCAGCCAAAAGAATTAATAAAAATCCCACTCAAATTTGGTTTTTGCTTATTTTCAATGTCCAGTTAGTTGGGCTTAAGAGATAGGGTTTCTAAACGCATGGTATAGGGTATCGTATAGTCGGTCTAGACCGACTATAATTTTCTTACTTGTTGTTAATGACTACTTGAGTAAGGAAACATTAAGCCTAGTTAATTATGCTAAATCGTTGCTTAAAGTTGGTTACCGTGCTGTATATCTACAGTATAAAATTAATGGCAAGCCTATGAAATTAATATCGTTCTACAGATCACCAAAATGAACTTTAAATAATTTTTTCCCACTTCTTGAGAATTTACTCCGGTCTTATGGTCGCAGCCCATGTATCTTGTTTGGTGAGTCAAATATTGATTGTCTAAGCCCAGATTTACCTGAGCAACTTTTTAATTTATTAAGAAATTATGACTTTATTAATTATCATATGTTAATTACTCGTCCAGAAAGTAAAAAATGTATTGATCATGTCTACAGTAATATTGAAAATACCTTGCTTATAGACAGTGTGGAATGTAAATTATCTGATCATAACACTATTTCTTGTAGAGTGAATATTAAGGTTCAAAATAAATTTTTTGCTGAAGAATTACGTTTATATTGTAACTACGACCAAGTAAAAGAATATGTTTGTGAACATTTCCCACAATTATGTGAAACTGGAGATCCGTCCGTAGATACACAGGCTTTGATTGCATGTAATGCTGAAAAAATTCTACCGTTGAAAGAAAACTGAAAAGAAATTTTAAACAAGAAATAGCCGCTTGGATAAATGGGAATTTGCAAAAGTTGATAATGTTTGAAAACAGTCTTTTGAGAATGAGAAGGAAAAGGCCGAATGATGTGGATATACAAAATAGGTTCAAAAGAATTATCAAAGTAATAAAAAGAGCATGCAAAGAGTCAATGAATAACTTTTATATTAATAATTTAAATGAAATGCAGCAGAATTCAAAAAAATGTTGAACATTTATAAATGATACCCTTGGTCGAACCAAAACAAAGATTTAATTATGTATGATTTTCAGAAAACTCAATTATTAAACCGACATTTTATTGAGTCAGTAAAATGTTTAAAGCTACAAATAAAACAATATTCTAGAGATACGTGCTATTCTTTAAGGACACTCGTTCAGCATAATGATCGGTTTCGTTTTGAACACACCACATATGATGAAATGTAGGTCGAATTTAGGGACAGGTCATGATAACATATCTCCGAAAATACTTTTAAAATGCGTTAATGAGTTATCACCTAATTTAGTTAATATCTTTAACAATATTGTTAATAAAGGTGTATATCCAGATGCCTTAAAAATACATAAGGTTATTCCAATTCCTAAGGAGAAAAATGCTTCTACGGTTGATATGTTTCGACCAATAGCAGTGTTGTCTGTTGTTGATAATGTTTTTGAAAGAAAATTACATAAACAATTGTTACACTACTTGCAAAGCCAAAGTTTACTCAATGATTATCAATATGGGTTTAGAAAAGGTTGTGGTACTGAGGAAGCAGTTGTAAACGTAGTTAATTTTATCTGCAAAGGCTTAGATGAGGGGCAGAAAAGCGTCGCTAGAATTTTCTATGATTTTTCCAAAGCATTTGATCTTCTTGATCGTACTCCTCCTTTACTCTAATCATAAGACTATAAGTCTTGTTGTATAAGAAATCAAAATAAATAAAAAAATAATTAAAATAAAATAAATATGATCATCTACTAAAGCATGAAAGTGAAGAATTTGTTTGTCATCTGTGTGATGGTAGTGGTACACTTAAATCAGAGTTAAATGAGATTAAAGAGAAATTAAAGAAACTTGATCAGCTGTCTGTTTTGAACGAAACAATGACTTTTATGTCCAAACAGTATGACGACATTTTAAATGGTGTTGCAGAAATTAAAAGAAAATTGGAAGTAGTACAAAAGGAGAACAAATTATTAAAAGTTCAAGTGGAAAATCTTAAAAGTTTTGTTAAATATTTAAATGATCAGAGAGTTAAAAATTATTGTTTGATAAGAGGAATAGAAGCAACTAATGAAATGTCTGCAGTAGAAACTGTCTACTCTGTCGGAGTCTATTGATGATGCTTATTTTATTAAAAATAAAAATAAGTCAATGAAAAACAATACAAAACAAATGGTTGTTGTGAAATTCAACTCGAAGCAATCAAGAGAAAAACTGATGTCAATAAAATCAAAATTGAAAGATAAGGAATTTACAAAAGACGTTTTTGTTAATGACTACTTGAGTAAGGAAACATTAAGCCTAGTAAATTATGCTAAATCGTTGCTTAAAGTTGGTTACCGTGCTGTATATCCTGTTGGTGGGAGAGCATTCATAAAAAGAAGTGAGCTTTCTAGACCAAAAATTATCAGATGTGAAGCCGAAGTTGATGAGCTTTTAGTAGAAGCTACAACAAATCAAAATTGAAAGATAAGGAAGTTACAAAAGACGTTTTTGTTAATGACTACTTGAGTAAGGAAACATTAAGCCTAGTTAATTATGCTAAATCGTTGCTCAAAGTTGGTTACCGTGCTGTATATCCTGTTGGTGGAAGAGCATTCATAAAAAGAAGTGAGCTTTCTAGACCAAAAATTATCAGATGTGAAGCCGAAGTTGATGAGCTTTTAGTAGAAGCTACAACAAAGAAGTTTACAAATCGAAGATTTCCGCAAGCAGCAATCAATGATGAAGATGAAATATATCGGTCACCGTAATAATGTAATGTATTTTATATATTGTAATTTTAGATAAAAAAAATGTTTCTCTTATGGATAATCATTATTTTTCTGATATAAATGCTTTTAATAATTTTGTAAATAATTCAAACTCACTTTTTAATAAAATATCTATTAACATGACAAGTATTTCATCAATTGTGAAGTTCAGTAAATTGAAATCTTTAATAACTATGCTACCACGGCTACCTAATATAATTGCTATATAAGAAACATGGATTGAAAGGAATTTAGTTCAATTGTATAATATTGCTGGCTACTCTTCTATACATTGTTGCAGAGATGATGGATATGGAGGAACATCTGTTTTTGTGAGTTGCGATTTGGATTACAATATTGATGCTTGTTCAAGTAATGATTTCTTTGATGTGGTGGCGTTGACATTGACAAATCCTAAAATTAATGGCTAGCCTATGAAATTAATATCGTTCTATAGATCACCAAAATGAACTTTAAATAATTTTTTCCCACTTCTTGAGAATTTACTCCGGTCTTATGGTCGCAGCCCATGTATCTTGTTTGGTGAGTCAAATATTGATTGTCTAAGCCCAGATTTACCTGAGGAACTTTTTAATTTATTAAGAAGTTATGAATTTATAAATTGTCATATTTCATTACTCGTCCAGAAAGTAAAAAATGTATTGATCATGTCTACAGTAATATTGAAAATACCTTGCTTATAGACAGTGTGGAATGTAAATTATCTGATCATAACACAATTTCTTGTAGAGTGAATATTAAGGTTCAAAATAAATTTTTTGCTGAAGAAGTACGTTTACATTGTAACTACGACCAAGTAAAAGAATATGTTTGTGAACATTTCCCACAATTATGTGAAACTGGAGATCCGTCCGTAGATACACAGGCTTTGATTACATGTAATGCTGAAAAAATTCTACCGTTGAAAGAAAACTGAAAAGAAAGAGTCAATGAATAACTTTTATATTAATAATTTAAATGAAGTGCAGCAGAATTCAAAAAAATGTTGAACATTTATAAATGATACCCTTGGTCGAACCAAAACAAAGATTTAATTATGGATGATTTACAGAAAACTCAATTATTAAACCGACATTTTATTGAGTCAGTAAAATGTTTAAAGCTACAAGTAAACAATATTCTAAAGATACGTGCTATTCTTTAAGGACACTCGTTCAGCATAATGATCGGTTTCGTTTTGAACACACCACATATGATGAAATGTAGGTCGAATTTAGGGACAGGTAAGAGTTCAGGTCATGATAACATATCTCCGAAAATACTTTTAAAATGCGTTAATGAGTTAACACCTAATTTAGTTAATATCTTTAACAATATTGTTAATAAAGGTGTATATCCAGATGCCTTAAAAATACATAAGGTTATTCCAATTCCTAAGGAGAAAAATGCTTCTACGGTTGATATGTTTCGACCAATAGCAGTGTTGTCTGTTGTTGATAATGTATTTGAAAGAAAACAAGTAAGAGTGTTAAATTCGGCTGTGCCGAATCTTTGATACCCTCCATCTCGGTTTGAGTATTGATAATAAATGTAAACAAAATATTGGAAAAAGTAAACAATTTGTTAAACTTAATACCAAATTATTTCAGAAAATTCTTTAGGTTGGTTTTCGTCTTTTCTTTTATTTCGGATTTATTTCAGTGTGTGCTTTTTGGTCATTGTGGTTGCTGATCGGCATGCATTTTGGTTATATACCTATATGCATGCGTTTCCGGTTATATGACATAACTTCTCGTTTAATTTAGTTTTTGCTAATTAAATAGCTCGCCCTAACCTCCATTGCAAAGGTAATGATTGTGTAGGGTGGCTACATGCATTAAATCGTGCTAAATTGCTAATTGGCCTAATATTTCTTCATTGTGGCCATATAGGTCGGATGGAGTAACAAAATAATAACCAAAAAAAAGCTCTCTCAACTTTTTTATTAAAATATTGCCATATTTTGAAAACATAGAGAATAAATTTATGATATTAAACAATCAAATTAGGGATGCCAAACGCAAAAAACCAAAAGCCCCAAACATTTTAAATAAAATGATTTGTTATCTTTATTTTCTGAAAAACATTAAATTTTCATCCAAAAAAAAAAAAAATTGTGAAAATTTATATATAAATAACATTCTCATCAAATTGCGTTTATTTATGTAGCAATTTTTATGTTCGCAATTCTTAAATATCATTTGAGGTTTTCTAAAATTCATTGAATTTAAATAATTGTTTTCTGTAGTCCGATTCTGTAAATTTCAACGATCCGACAATCGCAAAATATATCGACAGCTATTGTTGTTTGCACTAAGGATTAAGTGATTCACTAAAGGTGATATTACACGATGTGTTTTTTACATATGTACTGTCACTTTTTATTATTACCACAACGACCACAAAAACAACAAGTCCAGCTATGACAACAATGCAAAATTTAAAATAACAAGAACAATATGGAAACATCATGTTTTTCATTTTTTTTTACTTTTTCAGAGATTTCCCTGGACCTGTTCCACCGATTTTAATGATTTTTGAAGTAGAAATCTTCCCACGAATTTGGTGAATCATTCTCACTAAAAATGGTCACCCTAGCTGTCCTATTGAGGGCGTGATCGTGACAAGAACAACATAGAAAATTATATTTTTTCAAGACTTTTTTTAGTTCTTCATTCAAATCTCGGGCCCTGATCGACCGATTTGGACGATTTTAAATAGCAAACTTTTCAGGATGTTAATGAATCATTTTTTATGCCAACGAGCACCCTAGCTGCCCGATTGATGCCGTCATCGTGATTTCCACAGACGGACAGACGGACATCGCTATATCAACTCAGGTTGTTATAAGGATCACAAATATATATATTCAATGGGGTCCAAAATTTTTTTTCTAATTATTATAAACGGAATGACAAACTTATATATACCCTCTGCACACTGGAGTGGAGGGTATAATTACATAAACAATTGTTACACTACTTGCAAAGCCAAAGTTTACTTAATGATTATCAATATGGATTTAGAAAAGGTTGTGGTACTGGGGAAGCAGTTGTAAACGTAGTTAATTTTATCTGCAAAGGCTTAGATGAGGGGCAGAAAAGCGTCGCTAGAATTTTTTATGATTTTTCCAAAGCATTTGATCTTATTGATCATAGTATATTAATTCAAAAACTGGGATACTATGGCATTTGTGGGAAAGAATTATTACTTTCAACAAGTTATCTAACAAGTCGGAAACAATTTGTACAAATTAATTTTCAAAAAAGTTTTGTTGGCCTTGTAGAACATGGTGTCCCTCAAGGCAGTGTATTGGGTCCATTGCTATACACAATATGCCTCAACGGCATTAAAAACCTTGGTTTATCTGGAAAAATTTTTACAAATGCAGAAGACATTTGCTTGTTTTACCCCTACAAGCATGAAATAGCTGCCAAAGTTTACATAGAACGAGATGCTGCTCTATTAACTGAATTCGCAAGAGTTAATAAACTTGTCTTAAATGCCAATAAAACCAAATGGTAAGATAAAGACCAAAGAATCATGTGAGTAATAGTTTCCGTATATTTGTAGATGGATAGGAGATAATGGAAGTAGATTCTATAAAGTATTTAGACATGCATCTACAGACTAATCTTTCTTGGTGTCAACATATTAAAAATCTTAAAACAAAAACAGCCCAAGCTGTTGGTTTGTTATATAAATTTAAAAATAAATTTGATCGTAACACAAAGTGTCTGATTTAAATTGCTCTGATTCAAAGTCATTTAAATTATTTAGCTGTTACCTACGGCTATAAGAACACAGCTGAATTGAAGTCTCTTTAAAGGATGCAGAATAAAGCATTGAAGGTAGTATCAAACCTTCCCATTACACATTCAACAATTTTGCTGTATATGATGTATTTAAGACAGTTTCGCTGATTTATGGACTTTATAAAATGCAGCTTTTAACATATGTTTTCAAATGTGTGCATAATATTGGGTATCACACACGAGGAATAACAGCAATTTAGCAGCTGCTAGATGTAGGTTAGAAATGACTAAACAGCGAATTGGGCATAAAACTATTGAGCAATAAAACTATCTTTTACAACATTAAGATGAATTACTTTGTAAATAGTTAAAATTTTATTTAATATTCCATTTTATACTTTAAATTTTTTACTTTTTTTGTACCATTTAATTTTTGTAAAAAATTTTAAATGCTATTGTAATTTTTGCCAACTCGCCTCAATAATGCCTTTAAGGCGCTGCGGCTACACAAATTGTTATTTTATATGTATAAATGAAGTAAATAAAAATATACAAATATCCAAGGAACAAACTATTTGGCGAATCTGAAATGAGGGAGGAAACATACAAATCATTGGCGGTGAAGGACATTATCAAGTTCCTAAACGCTGTAATGGATGAGAATAAACAGGAAAGAAAACAATACTGTAAGAGGGTGCAAAATAGATATATTTGGTCGCAATGCATGAGGAGATAACACTGAACCCGAAGACATCGTTAATCGTTGTAGTCATTTAAAAAATTTATGCTTTTGAATTTTAAATATTTTTTTAAAAGCTATTTTTTGGAACATTTCCCACCGGTTTAAATAAACAATTATAAATAAAAATTATACTGTTTAAAACCAATCAGACAGTTTTAAGAATTTAAAATCAGTATTTGCATTCAAACAATCATATTTTGAATGAATATTTGTTTAAAATCGGGGTTTTAAAAGACCAAATTGAGGGTCATTCCATTCAAATCACCTAATATTAGAAAAATTTGTTGCTCCATAGTAATATATTATTTAAAAACATTACCACTGAAACTTATCGTGATGAAACCCTCATATATCAATTAATTTTGCCCTTTTTGGCCAAGATATGGACATTTGAAAAATGGTAATTTTTAACAATTTTCGGCCATCTTGGATTTGGCACTACTGTGAAAAACTGCATTAACTTGAGAAATTATGGTTCAAATTAAACAATTCTAGTATCGATTTGAAGCTATTTATATGAGGTGTCGTATATGTAGCGCATTTACTTATGCATATATGTATGCAAGCACATGAAGTGCCCATAACAACAAAACGATCAAAACAAACTAACCTACATATACCCACACGTACATTCGGATAGCGACAAATATAAATGAAATGAAAAAAGTGTCAAGTGGATACTTGGGGTAGGTCACAAACGGTTGTTGACAAATGACTCAGTATGTTTGTTGGCTGAGCGGGTTATTGTGCAAAGCAATGAAATTGAATAGAGTTGGTTGATCGATAAGTAGAGCAACCAGATTTGATTTTATGTGCCCACTATATAGAATACACATTCCAATGTATTGTATTCGGTTTGCTTAACCATTAAAATTCCACTCGTTATTTAGAATTGTACTCATGTATGAAATTATGAGTAATTATTAAATACAAAGAAACCACCCTATTTTCATGATCGCCTAATACAAATGTACATAGCTAATATTGGAATTATTATGAATGGGAACATGTATTGATTAAAGAAAATAAATTTTAGTTATAGAGTGACTTTAACAAATCACTCATTCTCTTCATTTAAGTATTTACAACTTTTATATATAAGCAAGAACATTGTCAATAAAGGGGAGTTCTATTTGACAGTTTGGATGAAGAGGTTTGATAAAGAACAATTCTTGCCCAATCATATCGACAGGACTTAGTTCAAAATTTAAATAAAAGTGTTATTTTGATTTGAACAAGAAGGTAGATATCATGTGGTAATCCTGCCAGGATAACAACACCATTTCATGGCGATCCTGCCAATTTAAAAGAACCAGAAAAATTAACAGATCCTGCCAATTTAAAAAAACCAGAAAAATTAACAGATCCTGCCAATTTAAAAGAACCAGAAAAATTAACAGATCCTGCCTACACCATCCTGCAAACACCAAATCCTGCCGACCATAAGAACATTTAACAACATTTCAACAACATATCCTGCCAACATTTCAACAACAGATACTGCCAACATTTCCACACAGATCCTGATGATGCAGAACTAAAGGAATAATCAATACAACAAAGATGACAAACCTGCAAATAAATCCTGACAACTTGGAAAATTCTGACAACAAATAATTTGGTTCGTATAAAAGTTGTAAAGAAATAACCAACAGACATCGCATTGGCGAGGTTAGAACAATTTCTAAAAAAAAAAAAAAATTATTAAATTGTGAAAATTTTGTGGAAAAAAAGTGTAATATTTAAAAAAAAAATGTTAAAGAAAAATTGTAGAAAATTAAATAAATTTAAAAAATTCTGAAGATTATCAAATTCAATACTAAATTAAGAAGTAATAAATTAAATTTCGTTTAAATGAGAAATAGTAGAGAAAATTTTTTATGTACTTTTGATAAAAGTGGTTTTGAATAAATTTTTTTTACGCGTATGAGTGCATTTATATATCTGCGTGAATGGATCATTTTTGCGTTAAACACCACAGATAAAGAACAACAAGAATTTACCGAACAATTTTTTTCAAGAAGTGACAAATGGAAGAAACTTGGGAAGAGCTTGTAGAGGGCATGAAGATTGCAGAACGTCATTGGAAACAACAGCTAGAGGAATACCAAAAAGAGATACCAAAGCCGGACATATTGAAATTGGGTCCGAAGCCGATTATAATTAAAAAGGTGAGGATAGAAGAACCGAAATACGAAATATACCCGTTGCCGAAGGTTCGTAAATCCAGAGGTGATATTGTCAATCGCAAAAAGAAAAAGTTAACGATGATAAATTCACAGCTATCGTATGCCGAGAACACAGAATTGAAAATAAAGCTACAGGAGCGAATAGCTAAAATAAAGTTAGAAATAAAAGAATTCAGCAAAACAAGCTAACAAAGAAACAATGGGGAGTACCCAAACAAAAATAAATGAAGTAATTACGGCCACAGCACAAGCCCCAACAGCAATAAGCGTCAGCATCGAGATAGTAAAACTTATCTGTGTGGTGGTAACAGTAGGCGTAATAACACTGTGGAACAAATTCAGGTTAGCAAAAGTTAGGTCGATTCTGAGAGTAAGAGTAAATTAGAAGACCCGTATCGCGGCGTTTGTTTATGTTAGTTCGAATTTTTTTTTTTAATCGACCTTCGAACTTTGCAGTCAAATAACGATTTTCAATATTGTTTAATATGGTTTTTTGGCTATAACTCTTCGACTAATTGATATTTTTCAATCTCTAAAAGCCACGTTATTGCTAGAGACCTGTGCAACAATTAAAATTTTTTTAAAAATGATTTAGAAAATTTTTGTGGTGCTTATGAAGCAAAATCTTGGAAAAATTATTTTTTTTCATGCTTTTTGAAAATATTTTCCACAAAACTAAGTCTTTTTTGCTTTCTGTTTGATCTATAATATGCTTCTCAGTATCTTCAATAAATTTCATTTCAAAAGAAAATGGTCTTAGTCGATAATTTGCGTTAAAAATCCCAAAACCATTAAATAAATAGCGATTTAGGTAGAATTAATTAAAAAGGGAAGTTCCAAGAATTAGGAATTAGTAAAACAACTTTTTTGTTTTCAACCACCGGGCAGGTAGCGATTTTTTTTTTATTTCGAACAAGCGAACTAATTTCAAAAATGAAGATTCAGTTAAGACTCGAAACTCAGCCGAAGCTGATGTGTTTTAATTTTCGCTCGGTCGTGATAAAATTCGCTATTAATTTTTTTGGAACTTATTTAATTTTGTGAGTGATTTAAGTTAAGTGCATCGGTTTCATAAAAATACCAAAAAAAACATTGTATGATATATATTGTATTAAAAATGTCGGAACCAAAATGTAAAATGGACCATTTTTGTAATGTTTGTGGACGTTTCATAGCAAGCGATGAAAAATGTGGCAATGCGAGTGATTTTTTTTTGGAAGCCTATAAACAATATTCCTCGCAAGAGTTTATCACTGACGTAAACTATGCCCCCAAAAAAGTCCGCTTTAATTGTTATTCAACTCTTATGCAATGGAAAAGTGAAAAGAAGAAGGTTATGCCTTTTGGTATACCAATGATGTGGTTAGACAACAGCCCGCATCAAGAAGAAAATAGCTATGGATGTATCAACTACCATAAAACTTTGAATAGAAGGAAAGCAAAGAATAAAACTTATGTAGCAATGCCAGGTGTCCAATTACCATTACCGCACTCAGAATTCGTTCCAGTATCAACATACCGAAGTATTGATCTTCAAACAGCTATCAGTACTACAACCGCCGCTGCTACATCCATGGATTTTTTCTCAGAATACGACCCTGGTGAAGGTACATTCTATGAAACATCAAAGGACCCAATCCTCGTCACACAAAACCAATTGGATGGAATTGTTGCAAATTTGTGTTTGACTCAGAAAAAATCGGAACTACTGGCTTCATTTTTGAAAGGAAATAATTTGCTGGCGAAAGGTACCAAAGTAACAGCATATCGAAAACGCCAAAAAGAGTTAGAAAAGTTCTTCAATGTGAATGATGCAAAAAATTTCGCTTATTGCAACGATATTGAGAAGTTAATGGAGACGATAGATAGGGTTAACCTATAAAAAAGGTGATTGGCGTTTATTCATCGATAGTTCACTAATCAGTTTAAAATTTGTGCTTTTGCACAAGACAAATAGAATGCCTTCTATTCCGATTGCGTATAACACTGACACTAGTGAAAATTTCGATAATTTGAAACACATTTTGGGAGTAGTCAAATATAACGAACACCAGTGGCGCATTTGCTGCGACCTCAAAATAGTTTCATTGATTACAGGCTTAACAGCATCTGGCCGTCCAAAATATCCGTGTTTTTTGTGCGATTGGGATTCACGATACGGAGAAGGTATTAAAGGATAAAACCAGTCCAAACAGTATAACTGGAATAGTCGCATTGGACGGAAATGGCCTAAAGACAATAGGCTACACGAAAGTCTTGTTCCTGAAATGAAAATTTTGTTGCCGTTGCTCCACATTAAACTTGGCATTGCTAAAAATTTTTTGAAATGTATCGCAAAAGACCAGCAGTATTCAACCGCTTAAAAGACATTTTCCCAAGACAAAGTAACGCCAAAATTCAGGAAGGGGTTGTTAGTGGTCCCGACATACGGTTTTGAAATGAGAAAGTAAATGAGAAGTAAATTAATATTAAGCTGGAAAACGCCAGTTTTGTACTATGATTGTTTTCTTTTCAAATCAAATTTATTGAAGAAACTGAGAAGCATATTATAGATCAAACAGAAAGCAAAAAAGACTTAGTTTTGTGGAAAATGTTTTCAAAAAGCATGAAAAAAAAATAATTTTTCCCACATTTTGCTTCATAAGCACCACAAAAATTTTCTAAATCAATTTTTGTAAAAATTTTAATTGTTGCACAGGTCTAGCAATAATTTGGCCTTTACAGATTGAAAAATTATCAATTAGTCGACGACTTATAGCCAAAAAACCATATAAACAATATGCTGAAAATCGGCATTTGACTGCAAAGTTCGAAGGTCGATTAAAAAAAATTCGAATTAACATAAACAAACGCCGCGATACGGGTCTTCTAATTTAGCCTCTATTTTTACCCCTCATTCTCAGAATCGACCTAACTTTTGCTAACCTGAATTTGTTCCGCAGTGTAATGAGATATTTACGCAAATATGTAAGAAAGCAGATACGTAGAAAGAATATTAGAGCTGGACTACAGCAGTAAAAACTTCAAAAACCACAGAAGTGAATAAATTAAATGATTACAGTATACAAAAGTTGAAGAGATAAAAATAAACTGAATAATTTTAAATTATATTAAAAATATATCGTAAAATAAAAGAAATATAAAATAAATTCAATTTCATTTTGTAAAATGTTACATAGGAAATAGAAAAGAAATTATTAAATGAACTTTGAGGAATATTTGTGAAGATTTAACAATAAATAAGAAAAAAAAATTTTTTTTTTTGATAAATTGTTAAGAAATATTTTATATAAAATGGTAAAGCCAAAGGGCACACGAAAGAGTACATGTAAGGAAGATGAGATGAAGAAAGAAGAAGAGCTAAAATGCCTAACACAGTGGTGGAAAATTATAGGTATGAAGGGAACTCCGACAGTGGAGGATATTACGAACCCAACCACCAAAGAATTAGAAACTAAATTAATGATAGAAATGACCAAACAATATGAGAAGAAAAAGTTAGATAAACAACGGAACTATAGAAAAGAAAAATTGAATTATAAAAAACAGTAAATGTAGAGATTTAAGTAAAAATAGAATAAAATTGTGAAACAAAATCAATATCAGTAAATTGTATTAACAGAATAATATAAAATGAAATACATGTTCAAAATTAAATATAAATACAAATACAAAATTAAGTATAAATACAAATTGTAAAACAAAATCAATAATATTAAATTGTGTTAACAGAATAATAAAATGAAATACATGTTCAGAATTAAGTATAAATACAAATAAATATACAAGTTAAGGTACAAGAGTACAACTTAACATAAAATAAATTTTACCTTACTAAAAGAATGCAATGGTTAAAACTTCTGCAAAATTGAAATCCAATTTTGCAATACAGGAAATGCAACGGTAAACATTTCTCCAAAATTAGCGCTCCACGCGCGGTGCAAAATAGCAAAATAAAATTATTTATTTCGCAACAGACATTGCGTTGCAATTTTATTTTGTAAATTCCATTCACACGAAGTGTGATAGTAAGCATTTTTTCATTATAATTGTTTGGCCACAAAGAAGGTTGTAGAAATCTTTATAGTTAGTAGATACCTGTCGCTCAACTTTGCATAACTAGTAACGTAAACAAACTAGGGTAGTTTAAGTTTAAGTAAAGCCAACATAGTTGGAAATTAATGTGTAATTTTAAGAAATTAAACTTTAAATAAAGAAGACCAATTAGTTTTGGCAAAATAAACAGCAAAGGCGTTGTTTTAAATAATTTACATAATAAAAAAAAAAATTTTTTTTTGCATTCTAATAAAGAAGGGAAGAATCAATCAATTGTGCACATAGGTTGTCCACACTCTGAGGAACAATTACCACAAGGGAAATAAAAGACCCAAAATCATGACAATAGGAAAAATAGCATCTGAGGGAAATGCATTGCTAGAAACAAATATAAGCAGAACTAATGATACAGTTAGAGATAATAAAGCTGAAAGTGAGGAAAACGGAAATCTAAAAATAAATGTGACAGCAGGCACGGAGTCTGATCAACTCGTGATATGGGACTGTACATAGGTAAAATTGATAAGATGCGCGTGAGGAAATTAAGGAAAAGAAACGATAGAGGACGGATAAAGCGCCTCGATTACAAATGGCCAAAAGACATAGCGATAATCCATATTACTTGGATAATACATTTGAATGTAGATATAAGAATTAAAGATAAAATAAAAACTGTACACAAAAATTTACTTAAGAAATATAATTTAAGACCATAAGTTTATAAGATGAATATACATTGTACACAAAAACAAAAATTACATTGTAACAACAAAAATAAAAATACATTGTAAGCTTTTAGAACATAAAAGTAGATTGTAGTTAATATGAACATAGAACATAAACATGTAAACATAGGCAAAATATATTAAAATGTTAAAAAAATATACATACAATGTAAGAAAACTAATGTATAAAACAAATTTGAAATATCAATTTACGAAATACTTTAAATCATAAAAATCGAATAACTATGTAAACAAAATTATAAGATTTTTCTTTAGGATGAGGGTGTCGTATATGTAGCGCATCTACTTATGCATATATGTATGCAAGCACATGAAGTGCCCATAAGAACCAAACGATCAAAACAAACTAACCTACATATACACACACGTACATTTGGATAGCGACATATATAAATGAAATGAAAAAAGTGTCAAGTGGATACTTGGGCTAGGTCACAAACGGTTGTTGACAAATGACTCAGTATGTTTGTTGGCTGAGCGGGTTATTGTGCAAAGCAATGAAATTGAATAGAGTTGGTTGATCGATAAGTAGAGCAACCAGATTTGATTTCATGTGCCCACTATATAGAATACACATTCCAGTGAATTGTATTCGGTTTGCACTTTAACCATTACAATTCCACTCGTTATTTGGAATTGTATTCATGTATGAAATTATGAGTAATTATTAAATACAAAGAAACCACCCTATTTTCATGATCGCCTAATACATAGCTAATATTGGAATTATTATGCATGTGAACATGTATTGATTAAAGAAAATAAATTTTAGTTATAGAGTGACTTTTACAACTTTAATATATCAGCAAGAACATTGTCAATAAAGGGGAGTTCTATATGACAGTTTGGATGAAGAGGTTCGATTAAGAACAATTCTTGCCCAAACATATCGACAGGACTTAGTTCAAAATTTAAATACAAGTGTTGTTTTAATTTGAACAAGAAGATAGATATCACGTGGTAATCCTGCCAGGATAACAACACCATTTCAGGGGAATATAAATCCAGATTTAATGGGCAGTAAAAAAATGGTCCCTCAAATTTTTTTCTGAAACTCGGTATAAACACTAATCAAAATGTACACTTAAGTATACAAAAAATTGGGAAGGTAATATTTCTTAACAATTAAAACAAAATTTTTTTAACCTATGATATCGAGGTATGAATCTACTCGTTGGTGGTTCGTAAAAAATAATGTTTTTATTTTTATATTAACTATTTTGATTTTAAAAAGCCTCTACTATACTAAAAAAAATAAATACCATGTGATTTCTTGCGTTGTACTTTTGTTTTTTCTCTGCTTCAAATTAAACCAATTATAATGAATTAAATGTTAAAACAATAATAAATTAATATTTTTTATGTAAATGTTAAGAACTATTCGACCTTTGAAATTTATGTAATTTCCCAAAATAAATAAGCTCGAGGTCATCAGCTTTTATAATAATTTTATTATGTCTCAAACCAATATTTCGTCATTCCTTGAATGACATCATCAGGGTTGCTGAAATTTTTACAATAAACATTTATACATAAATAATATTTTAATTTTTAATAAATACATTTATAAATTATTACTAACTTCAAATACATTTATATATGAATACAAACATTACATCAAACACATAATACCAACAAAATTATGTAGCTGACAAGAAAATAAATGCTTACATGAAAAAACAATACCACGTAAAAAAGTACAAACTTAAAAATTTGCCGTTTTATACACGACTGTCGACATCACATTTACCACTGATTGCATTTATCTATTCTCCCTCTCATATTCTCTTGTTTACCAAAAATTTATAGCTCTTTCCAATATGCTCTGTGTCAGTTATAAAATTCATACGTTTGGTTGTTGGTATTTTCATAATATTCAGAGCTTCCAACATATAGCGGTGCCGGTGCCTGCTCCCCACTTGTAATATTTTTACATTATCTAAATTAGGTGTATGATTTTTATTTTTACAATGTGCTGTAAGTGCTGTCTTATTAGACTCATCATTCACATTCCTTAGTTTGATGTCTTATTTATGCCCAGCTAATCTAGTTTTAAGTTTGTTTTTAGTGGTCCCAACGTAGACCATGTCACAATTATCAAAAACACTTTTATTACCATTACAAGATACTCTATATACAACGTTTGACTTTTCCTTGTTATCTATTGTATCCTTGGTTTTACTAAATAATTTCTTCAAAGAGTTGTCCGTCTTATGAGCTATCTTATATTTCGTAGGATCGAATAATTTGGATTTCTCAAATCTCTCAGAAATACCAGGTACATATGTAAGTGATCTGTAATATATTGCCTCCGTTGAATTGTTAGGGGGTTTTATCTTTCCGTAGTCCATTAAAAGTTTTTTTTTACCAATTGTATAGGAAAATTATTTTCCAATAAAATCTTCATTATACTGTGATGATTGGCCTTATGAAACTCCAAATCACTGATATTTAACACTCTCTTCAACAAATTATTTGCCGTATTAATTATTATTCTCTTAGGATGTTTCGAATTGTAATTAATTATCCTACCTGAAGCAGTTGGTTTCTGGTACCAGTCAATTTTCAATGATCCACGGTCTCTTATAACTATTGTATCTAAATATGGTAAACTATTATTGCACTCTTCCTCTTTGGTAAACTTAATCATATGATGGAAGCCATTCAAAGTTGTCAATATTTCATCTATTGCACTATACTGAACTACACAAAATAAATCATCCACGTACTTGGTAATAATTTTAGGTTTAATAGAAAACTTTTCCATACAGGTGTCAAGTAATTTCTCCATAACTATATCCGTAACAATAGGAGGCGCTGATGAACCCATTGGCAGACCCCTTTTTTGGGTATAAATTTTATCATTATACTGGAAATAACGATTGTCTCTAATGCAAAATTTGACAATATCTAAGAATAAGTCTTTAGTCATATTTTCATGTGTATATAATGAGATTTCTTGCCATCTATCTTCAATAATCTTCAAGGCTACATCCACAGGTACACTAGGGAATAACGAAACTACATCAAATTAAATTAATCTTTCATTATCATGTATTGTCAATTGTTTGATCTTACTTCTAAATTGCACAGAATCCCGAACGTTATATTTTGAGTTTTTTTGTGATATTCTTCAAGATATCAGTCACATATCTACAAAGTTCATTAGATGGTGCTTTAACGCATGAACAAATATGCCTCAATGGATATTCTTCTTTATGAATTTTGGGGAGTCCATATATTCTTGGCGCTATTGCCGTATCCGTCTTTAATTTAAACTTCTCCCGGTCTGTTATAATGCCCAAATTATGCATTTTCTCCACAATTTCGTTATTACGTCTTTGCAAAGTATTAGTGGGATCCTTATTCGTTCTCTGATACGTCATCATATTATTGATTATATTCTTCATACGAATATCATAGTCATTCTTATCCATTGCAACCGTTACCTTACCCTTATCAGCATTTAGGATGAGTAAATTGTCGTTTTTCCTTAAAAACTTCTCGGTTTTCTCCGCTATCTGTAACGTAAGTTTATCTCTACTATCTAGTTTTAATTTGTTTAAATGATTGTCTATGATAGATGTGAACCTAGTTCTTGCCATTTCCCGATCATCCTTGTCAGCTAATGATTGAATGATTCGTTATAAATTTAAGCAACGGAAAATCTTTTTTCGTAGTGGGCAAAGCATGTTTCTGCCCTAATGACAAAAGCCACTGAATATCATCCGGAATATCGGTCCCTGTCTTATTGACAAACCATTTACCATTAACCTTAATCCCAGCTTGTAGCCCAGACCCCATGGGTCCCGATTAATATCGGTACGGAGCTCTTCCCATTTGCGCTTCTTGCTAGTCGCAATGGCTATTTTAAGGTTCTTTCTAGCTGCTTTATATTCCAGTGCGAGTTCAATGGCCGGGTCGTTTCTTCTCGCCCTAGTATACCTTCTCCGCTTGTGAAGACATAATTGCCGGAGTTGACCTATCTTTGCAGACCACCAGTATGCCTCTTTTCTGCGAGCCCTACCTCCACTTCTTGGCATTGATGCTTCACAGGCTCGTGTAATGGCCGCCATCGTGCCGTCTACTATGCTTTGAGCGTCATTTTCGCGTTGTTGGAGTGAGAATGCACCATCCAGTTCCGCTAGTAACTCAGTCGGTCTAAGCTTCGATACATTCCACCTTCGAGTTCCCTTTCTGCGGTAGGTGTTACTAATGGCCGCTTCAGTTGCGATGTGGTATGCCAGGTATTGGTAGTCACTGCCCGTGTAGTCCTCCAGCACCTTCCATTCCCTTAAGCTATGTATCAAAGTTTCCGAGACAAAGGTAATATCAGGGATCGTACCCTCGCAACCCGGCCTTCTAAACGTAGTCGTTGTGCCTTGGTTTGCAACCACCATGCCCAGCCTTGCAGTCATATCCAGAATCCTCCTGCCTCTCGAATTCGTAGTGCCCATTCCCCATTCAGACGCCTTGGCGTTGAAGTCACCTGCAATAATCAGTTTTCCTCCTATCGCTTGGGCGGCATCCTCGATACAGTCCAACTTAGCCTGGAAGGTAGCAATGGGGTCACTTGGAGTTAGGTAACAGCTGATTATGGTGTAGTCCCTGCCAGTAACCCATACAAAGCCATCACCTGAGCCATGCGCCTTCGTGCTGAATTTTGCGCCGCTCGTTAGCCATATAGCCGCAGTCTTTGTTGTATCCTCGAACCAAACACCATTATTCATTCTGCTATGCTGTTCGCTGATGATTGCCACCTCCGACTCATGCTCAAGCATAATCTGAGGTAGCAAGGCGCTGGCAGTTATGCTCCTATGAAGATTTGCTTGGAGTAGCTTAGCCATTTTAAAGAACAAGTTTCTTGTAGGCAGTGCAACGGCTCGAACCAGGTATATGGTCGGTTGGTTTGCAGCCTTACTCAGTGCAGATACAGCACTTAGGCGCGTTTCCACATTCTTTCATTTTATGGCCAGTGGCTCCACATCGTATGCATAAGCCCTGACCGCTCCTATCGGGGCCGCTGCAGCGCGCCCGCGTATGTCCCACTCCAAAACACTTATAGCAGCGCCTAATGTCATTTGCCTGCCTGACTCTGCAGTACGTCCAGCCAACCTTTAACCGCTGTGCCTTTAGTATGACATCTGCTATGTCATCCGCCACCGTTATGAATGCGCGGCATTGCTCTCTACTGTTCTTATTCGAGACTCTCACCATGATATCTGCATCATCTTTCTGGGAGATTTCCCTGACTGCAGAGACGATGTCCTCCATTTCCACGAGAGAGTCCAAATCTCTGATCTCAATAATACTCTGAGGTTTCAACTCCGTCACCTTTGCAGCATCTTTTAAGGATCCTTTGATCGCATCAAGGAATTGGTTTCTTCTTCCGCCATCTAGCAGTTCCAGCAGAAGCGAGCCATTTTGAGTCTTCCTAACTGACCTCACAGTGACCCCAGCGTCCTCTGGCTTAACCGACTTCTTAAGTTCCCGGAGAACATTGGCATAACTATTCCCCTCTGTGGGCTTAACCAGAACTGCTTCCAATCACTTCCTAGGCTCCGGTTTCCGTTTACCTCTTTTCCGCGTTCGTATCTTTTTCTGCTGTTTTCTACCCTCGTTTTGGACTTTAACCGCGGTGTCATTGGGCCTGCGTTCATTTTCCACATCAGGCTTCTGCTTCCTGCGAGTCACAGTTTGCCAATCATCTGGCTCCCTCTCTCGTGGTTTCTTCGTCGCATCGGGGACAGCTGGGCTTGTAGCCAGCCTTTTACTGCGAGCTGTCAGAGGTGTCTCCTCCGCTTGCGGCTGGCTGGCAGCTACTTGTGGCCCACTTTTCGCTCGCTCTTCCTCAAACCGTTGCGTTTCTGTTGCCTTCCACCTCTGTCTGTAATGCTTTATTACATCCAAAGCTTCCCAAAGCTCAACAACGCCGTCCTGAACCTCCTTGTTGATGTTCCTCTGTTTTTTAATGGCTTGCTGCATTCTGTTCAGAACCTGCCTGCAGCTTTCCACCGTGCTCTCCTCCAGCTGTCTAAGTCTATATATAGACTCTAAGCGAGGAGAGAAATTTGCATTTAGTGGCGTTTGCGACTGATTTTGGACAGTAAGAGCAGGGGAAGCAACAGCCTGTTGCTGCACTCGCATCGTCGACACTGCTCCCTCGATACTGCCCAAGGAGTCTTCGGTCGATCGAATCATGTCGGCAGTGGCATCGGTGGCCGGCATAGCTTCTAATTCCATTCTTGGGGGCGATCGAAGAATCTTAAGGCTTTTTGAAAGCCTGAAGCGCCTCGTTCATTCTCTACTTCCATTAAATTTTTTATTTTATTTTTTTTTTTCATTTTCATTTTTTTTTTAATTTTCTGTTGTTTTGTTTGTCTTTAGGGGGGGGTTCGTGTTGTATTCATCATGATTCTGTTGGGTCCCCGCTCCGAGCCGCTATCCTTTAACGATTGTACGGTCACCTCAAACGATCCCCGTGGGTCCCTTTGCAAGCAGTGAGGTCCACGCAAGGGTTGACATAGGTCCTTATGGAAGCCTATGTTCAGAGCCAGGATCTCGGCTCAGTGGTAACGTGGTCGGAACGTACTCGGAGCCTCGCCACAGTTTTAACGGGACTGATGCAGCAACAGCATTGGCCTGACAGCCGTTTCAGCTAGGTATCACCCCGCTTACTAAGATGTCAGAATACTGCAACCGTCAGCCCATATCATCAGATCCATATCGTAAATTATTTCCGTTGGCCATATTCGTTCCATTTTCCGTCCAGATTAAGGTTAATGGTAAATGGTTTGTCAATAAGACAGGGACCGATATTTCGGATGATATTCAGTGGCTTTTGTCGTTAGGGCAGAAACATGCTTTACCCACTACGAAAAAAGATTTTCCGATGCTTAAATTTATAACGAATGGTGATGACCTTATTCAATCATTAGCTGAGAAGGATGATCGGGAAATGGCAAGAACTAGGTTCACATCTATCATAGACAATCATTTAAACAAATTAAAACTAGATAGCAGAGATAAACTTACGTTACAGATAGCGGAGAAAACCGAGAAGTTTTTAAGGAAAAACGACAATTTACTCATCCTAAATGCTGATAAGGGTAAGGTAACGGTTGCAATGGATAAGAATGATTATGATATTCGTATGAAGAATATAATCAATGATATGATGACGTATCAGAGAACGAATAAGGATCCCACTAATACTTTGCAAAGACGTAATAACGAAATTGTGGAGAAAATGCATAATTTGGGCATTATAACAGATCGGGAGAAGTTTAAATTAAAGACGGATACGGAAATAGCGCCAAGAATATATGGACTCCCCAAAATTCATAAAGAAGAATATCCATTGAGGCATATTTGTTCATGCGTTAAAGCACCATCTAATGAACTTTGTAGATATGTGACTGATATCTTGAAGAATATCACAAAAAACTCAAAATATAACGTTCGGGATTCTGTGCAATTTAGAAGTAAGATCAAACAATTGACAATACATGATAATGAAAGATTAATTTCATTTGATGTAGTTTCGTTATTCCCTAGTGTACCTGTGGATGTAGCCTTGAAGATTATTGAAGATAGATGGCAAGAAATCTCATTATATACACATGAAAATATGACTAAAGGCTTATTCTTAGATATTGTCAAATTTTTTATTAGAGACAATCGTTATTTCCAGTATAATGATAAAATTTATACCCAAAAAAGGGGTCTGCCAATGGGTTCATCAGCATCTCCTATTGTTGCGGATAGTTATGGAGAAATTACTTGACACCTGTATGGAAAAGTTTTCAATTAAACCGAAAATTATTACCAAGTACGTGGATGATTTATTTTGTGTAGTTCAGTATAGTGCAATAGATGAAATATTGACAACTTTGAATGGCTTCCATCATATGATTAAGTTTACCGAAGAGGAAGAGTGCAATAATAGTTTACCATGTTTAGATACAATAGTTATAAGAGACCGTGGATCATTGAAAATTGACTGGTACCAGGATAATTAATTACAACTCGAAACATCCTAAGATAATAATAATTAATACGGCAAATAATTTGTTGAAGAGATTGTTAAATATCAGTGATTTGGAATTTCATAAGGCCAATCATCACAGGATAATGAATATTTTATTGGAAAATAATTTTCCTATACAATTGGTAAAAAAAACTTTTAATGGACTACGGAAAGATAAAACCCCCTAACAATTCAACGGAGGCAATATATTACAGATCACTTACATATGTACCTGGTATCTCTGAGAGATTTGAGAAATCCAACTTATTCGATCCTACGAAATATAAGATAGCTCATAAGACGGACAACTCCTTGAAGAAATTATTTAGTAAAACCAAAGATACAATAGATAACAAGGAAAAGTCAAACGTTGTAATGGTAGTAAAAGTGTTTTTGATAATTGTGACATGGTCTACGTTGGGACCACTAAAAACACTTAAAACTAGATTAGCTGGACATAAATCAGACATTAAACTAAAGAATGTGAATGATGAGTCTAATAAGACAGCACTTACAGCACATTGTAAAAATAAAAATCATACACCTAATTTAGATAATGTAAAAATATTACAAGTGGAGAGCAGGCACCGGTACCGCTATATGTTGGAAGCTCTGAATATTATGAAAATACCAACAACCAAACGTATGAATTTTAAAACTGACACAGAGCATATTGGAAGGAGCTATAAATTTTTGGTAAACAAGAGAATATGAGAGGGAGAATAGATAAATGCAATCAGTGGTAAATGTGATGTCGACAGTCGTGTATAAAACGGCAAATTTTTAAGTTTGTACTTTTTTACGTGTTATTATTTTTTCATGTAAGCATTTATTTTCTTGTTAGCTACATAATTTTGTTGGTATTATGTGTTTGATGTAATTTTTGTATTCATATATAAATGTATTTGAAGTTAGTAATAATTTATAAATGTATTTATTAAAAATTAAAATATTATTTATGTATAAAAGTTTATTGTAAAAATTTCAGCAACCCTGATGATGTCATTCAAGGAATGACGAAATATTGGTTTGAGACATAATAAAATTATTATAAAAACTGATGACCTCGAGCTTATTTATTTTGGGAAATTACATTAATATTTTTTATTAAATAAGCTGTTAAGAAATTGACAAATAGTTCGTTTAAGCTTATAAGGATCAGTTATTTGCTTATTCCAAACATAACAAGTAAGAAAATTATAGTCGGTCTAGACCGACTATACGATACCCTATACCATGCGTTTAGAAACCCTATCTCTTAGGCCCAACTAACTGGACATTGAAAATAAACAAAAACCAAATTTGAGTGGGATTTTTATTAATTTTTTTGGCTGCAGATATGAAAAAGTTCATATCGGATGCTATATCTATAAAGGGGCTAGGTCCAAAAATGGACCGATCCTGATCATGTTTGGTAAAGTCTCTTGTATTTTGCAAAAATATGTACAAACAAAATTTGAGAAGAATCAGTGCAATATTTTTGTTTTTTAATAGATTTAACTGAAGATCGGGAAACAGCGCTATATGGGGTCAAAGGGATCATTTTTGGACTACTCATTAGTGGATGTAATGAACGCATACAAACCCAATTTGAGTAAGATCTATATGACAATTTGGATCTTATGGCAATTTATGTCGATTTCATATGGGTAATTTGTATGGGGGCTAGGTCTGAACATGGACCGATTCACACCAATTTCAATAGCGTTCATCCCATGGCCGCTAAAAGCTTATATACTAAATTTCATCAAAATATATTCATATTTGCGACCTGCAGTTTGATTACAAGCTTTACATGGACACACAGACGGACGGACGGACGGACGGACGGACGGACGGACGGACATTGTTAAATCAACTCAGAAAGTGATTCTGATTCGATCGGTATAATTAAAGATGGGTCTAGGTCAAATATTTTTGGTTGTTACAAACAGCAGCACAAAGTCATTATACCCAAACCACATAGTGGTATAGGGTATAAAAACATAGGAATGATAATTATTTCTTAAAAATACATTGAATATACACATATGGCCAATGAAATAGGGGCATTTTTATACCCTATACTACTATGTGGTCAGGGTATAACGACTTTGTGCTGATGTTTGTAACTACCAAAAATATTTCACAGACCCACCTTTTATTATACCGATCGCCTCAGAATCCGATGTCCGTCCGTCTGTGTGTCCATGTACACCTTGTAATCAAACTACAGGTCGCAAATGTGAGCATATTTTGATGAAATTTGGTATGTAAGCTTCTATTAGCCATAGCATGAACGCTTTTGAAATTGGTCAAAACCGGTGCATATTCTCCCTACAATTGACACCTATGAAATCGGCTTAAATTGCCATATGATCCAAATTACCATATAGATCTCGGTAAAATTGGATTTTTGTGTGTTCATTAAACCCATTAATCAGTAGTCCAAAAATAAACCCTATAGGACAATTCTTAGTCGTAGCCCCCATATAAAGCTTCTTCCCGATTTTCACTTAAATTTATCAAAAAACAAAAATATTGCACAGATTTTTCTCAAATTTGGGTTGTATATGCAAAAAATAAGTGACTACCAAATATGGTCAGGATCGGTCTATTTTTCGACCTAGTCGCCATATAAATATAGCATCAGATATGAACTTTTTCATATTCAAAGGAAAAAAATTGATAACAATGCCACTCAAATTTGGTTTATGCTTACTTTCTATATACAACTAGCTGGGTCTAAGAGGTAGGGTCACTAAACGCATGGTCGTATAGTCGGTCTAGACCGACTATAATTTTCATACTTGTTTTATATTAAAGAAATGCTGCGTACATTTGATATTTTTCGGCTGGCAATACTGTCTGCTTATGGAATTTAAATGAACCGTTGTCTTAGTTTGTTTCGATAATTAAGGGGGTAAGGTTTTTAAGCTTTTTTATTCTTTTTTTTCTGAATATACAACATGTCGAGTGTCAAAATTTCAAGTATATCGGAGCAAAACTAACGAAGATACAGCGACTGGCCCTCATATGGTATAATGTACAGTGATGGCCATAACAAATGCAACTAGCAACATAACTTTACAAAAGTTTTCTAAACAAGTTTTAAAAGTAAAACAAGTGATTCATGTTATGTTCTTATATTAGTTTTTTATAATTGCCTTAAAAATGAGAAAATAAAATTTAATCCGGTATTATTTACATTGAAAACAACAAAATACAAAAGACTACGTATACGCTGCAGGAATATCACTCCAAGAATCTACCAATATTTGAAACAAAATATCGGAACTAGTGAAATTTTCACGATCAATTCTTCGATTCACTATTTCCCAAAGGTTCTCAATGGGGTTAGGATTCGGTGATTGTGGTGGCCATTGCATTACCGAAACTCTTTTCTCTGCTAACCACAATTGAACAAATTTTGAAGAGTGCATCCCTACACCATGTTTCACCGTCTTTTTACAATATCGTGCTTGAAGCGGCTTATTAACTGGTCGTCTTATTTCGTCACTGCCGATATTAAATTTGGATTCATCGCTAAATAGGACAGTCCTCCATTTGTTTTCTGACCAATTTAAATGATCCGTAGCAAACTTCTAACGCTTTTTTATTACGTTTGAATATAAGCGGTGTTTTGCTGGGCGGCGTGCACGTGGGATGCTTCTATGAGTCGCCTACGGATAGTTCGAGCTGAAATTGGTAATGGGATCTTTGACGAAGTTATAAATGGATCTTTCCTCTCCTGCTGAATTATAAAATTATCCGACCTATGGCTTGTCGACCGTGGTCATCCTCTGCGATGGGTTACTAAAATTTCATTACTTCTCTTAAATTTTGCAATAATGCGTGCAACTGAACTTTTATGTATATTATGCTTTTCGGATATGTTTCTTTGTCATATTCCATCAGAATAATCACTCACAAATTGCTTTCTCAGCTCAAAACCAAACTTACCGCGTGCCATTATAAAAACGAATTTGTTTTAAGTTCTGCTGAAAATATTTAACTTTTATTCCGTTTTATGCAGGTTAAAACATAAAAACAACACATAATATTTAAAAAAATAACAACACATAAAAAGGAAATGGTAAAAACTCCGTTATTTAAGAAAAACATTGTCGAGTTGCATTTGCTTTGTCCAGACCAATACTTCGTGTATTGATAAAAGTTACAAAAATATGGCAACATTGGCAAAAAAACTTATTTTTTTTTATCGATTTCATTTCTTGGAATGTAATTCACTAATTTGGAGTTCATTACAGATCATTTTAGCCTTATAGAATTAAAAATTCTTCGTGATAAATTGTGATACTTCTTAAATATTTTCGAAAAAAATATTAAAAAGGTATGTTTTAGTATCGTAGATATAATATTAGCAAAAAATAATATACATTTTAATGCCAGTTGGGCCATCGCACAGTGGCGCCCTTAGAACAAATGAGGTTGCAAAAATCAAAAATTTCATGTGCGCTTACGATATTTTGAGTAAACTCCTCTTATAGGATATTGTTCAAAGATTATAAAATTTGCTACCTTCAATAAAATCAGATTTTTGGTTTAGAAGATATAACCCTTCAAAGTTGACCGATTTGGTCCAGTTTCAGGTAGAATATACAAAAAAAACTAGATAACTAATCGTAATTTTTTTTATTTCCATTGATTTATATATTTATTCAGTATATTATAGAAAAGGAATTTTACTGTTGCTTTTTGTTTCTCCAGGTAAATCGCTATTTACAAACTGTCTATTTTTTCACTATTTTTCAACCTTGATGGAAAATACAAAATTTATTGTTTTTTATATCTGCCATATTCAAAATATGTTCTCTGATTATTCCTTTACCTAATTTAACAAAGTCCAGCTGCTCCTAGCTGCTCGTTCGACTGCTAGTGGTAAAAAGGTTAAAAAAGACATTGTTCTAGTTTAAAATCTTTATTTCTATTGATTTATGTATTTATTCAGTAGATTATAGTAGTATGTTTATGCCGTTTCTAACTCAGTTTTCCCATACAAAAGCGAGCAACGAGGTTTACACCGACTATAGGATACCTTATTCCCCATACAAAACTAAAAGCTCAGCCATACTGTGGTAGGTAGCAAATTTACAAACCTCCCACAAGCTTAAATATTCACCTAAAAAGTTTAACCATACTGTGGTATGTAGCAAACCCCCACAAACCTAAAGCTTTACTTATTGCTGTTTACTAACACAAACATATTTTTTATTGTTCACATATGGTCATTTCCACAGAAATGTCAACCGAAGCCAAAAAATTCAAAGTCTATAAAACTATGTTGTTTTAACATATTTTTATAGGGAATCTATCAAATTTAACTAATGTAAACAAATTTTACATGTATTCATAACACATTTTGAAATATACAAATGCAAAGTCAAACAAGTGAAAAACTTTTATTTTAATTTTTTTTTTAATAATAATTTATTTAAATTTAGATATAAAAATATTCATTACAGTAGTAGTGCCTCAGCGTCCATTGGACATTATTGAGGCCAGTTGGCAAAAAAAATTACAATTTACAATATTTGAAGCTCAAAATAATAATAATAATTATATAAAAAAAAAGATGAAAAGAAAAAAAAATATACTTAAAAACAAGAGTTTGAAAAAAAAATCATAGAACAATGAGATAACTTACAATAGAAGCATTTCTAGATTTTCCAATATATAATCTTTAATATTTTTTTTAAAAAATCGAAATTCTTTGAATGTTTCTTATAGTTTCTGGGAGATTATTATATTCCGAACTTCCAACGTGGTCCACCCTCTGCTTCGATGTTTCCAAACGACTTCTAGCAATCCTTAAATTCATCGCATTTCTTGTATTAAATACAGTTTGATTCCTCCTGAATGAAATACTATGATGACCAATGTTGTTAATAGATTTGAAAACATAAAGTAGAAGTTGCATTTTATATAATCCATACACAGGAAGAATTGTTGCGGATACATCTCTATATAGAGTAAATGTTGAAAAAGTTAGTGGAAGATTAAAAACAGTTTTCAGCGTTTTATTTTGAGATCTTTGAAGTGATTTCAATTCAAGTGGTTTCAATAATAGCTAAATAATTTAAGTGACTCTGAATTAGAGATTGGTAAATTATTAGTTTTGTTTTTATGTTAAACTTATTTTAACATTTATAAATCAAACCAATACAATCTTAGATTTAAAATTTTGAATATGTATATACCATGAGATATTTCTTTTTATTTTTATTTATTAAGTCGATGGATTAAATCCTTACAGACTATTTAATTGTGTTTAACTTAAGCTATTTACAAAATATTGTGTAAGAAACAAATAAATCATAAAATTCAGAAAAATAATTATGTTACGTTTAATTACATATGTATTCAAGGAAAAGTCAATAAATTGAGAAAGATTATTATAATTATTGCATAATCTCCGAAAAGGATCAGCAATGGAAAAATTTGATCGGCAAAATGGAACATAAAGCAGGTTGAAGTGGCGGGAAAAACGTTGAGGAATATTATATACGATGCTGTTAACAAGAAACTCAGAGCAAACTTCTCCATTGATGAGGTTTATCATAAAGGTTACATTCAGCATGGTTCGACGACTTTTTAAACTTGGTAATTTAATTAAAGAAAGTCTATTAGGGTATGACGGAAGATTAAGGCAGGACTCCACTGCATATCACGTAAACAGAATAGAAGGAATTGTTTTTGAACAGATTCAATATGTTGGCTATGGATGTTATAGTGAGGATCCCAAATGATAGAGCCATATTCCATATACTAAGGATATGAACAGTTGTTTGGTAATGTAGGGATCAACAAATTCCTTTGCCCAACGCTTAATAAAACCAAGAACACCTCTAGCTTTATTTACCTTCATGGTTATGTGAGGAACAAAACTCAGTTTAGCATCAAGTAATACACCGAGATCCAAAAAATTATCGAGTAGCTCCAACTGGTATCCACCCAGAGCATAGTTAACTGCAATAAAATTTCATCTCGAAAAACACATGCATTTGCACTTTTTCAGATTCAGCTCCATTAAATTATGATTGCACCACTTAAAATAGCGTACATCAATATATAGCAGAAGTGTATAACTTTTGAAAGATCATTAATAAAGAGGGAAAATAAAATTGGTCCAAGATGGCTGCCTTGCGGAACACCAGAAATAACAGCAATGTATTCTGAAGTATTATTATTGAATTTAACACTTTTTTTTCTTCCCAAAAGATATGATTTTATCCAGTTTAAACTGTAAGGAGTTAATCCCAATAGATTCAATTTAATGAGAAGGAGTTCATGGTTGACTTTATCAAACGCCTTGCTAAAATCAGTATAAACAGCATCAGTTTGTTTCTTTTCAGTAAAACCGCGATTAATTAAAGTTGTTAGATCAAGACCATTAGTTGTAGTAGAACAACCTTTCCTAAACCCGTGTTGAAATGGTGACAGAATTGAAGATGTATGATGGCATAGATAATCCGTAATAAATTTCTCAAATAGTTTAGGTAAAGCACTTAATTTGGCAATTCCTCTATAGTTCGTAACATCAGACTTGTTTCCAGATTTAAATAAGGGGATAATATAAGATTCCTTCCATAATTTAGGAAAATAACCAGATCTGATCGATGCATTAAACAATAATGATACAGGCTTTGCTAAGTTATCAGCACAGCCATTTAAGATGCAGCTGGGTACACCATCTGGTCCGTGATAAAAAGAAAGTTTTAGTTTGTTCATACTAAGTAAAACATCACTTGAATTAACTTTGGGAAAAGATATTGGTTGACTTGAAGTTATAGGAAAATGATAGTCGTTAGAGTTGTCATATTGAGCATCCGAATAAGTACTAGCAAAAAAATCAGCAAACATATTACTTATAACGGTATCATCACTAGATTCGAGTTCAAGAAATTTCATAACTGAAGGATATCCTTTAGATTTTCTTTTATAATTAACGAAATTGTAGAACGATTTAGGATCACTTTTAAAATTGTGTTTCATTTTGTTTAGATAATTATGGTATAAAGAGTTATTGAGTATATTGTAATCTGCACGATAAATAGAGTATTTTCCATAATCTATAAGAGAACCAGATTTTTTATATTTTTTATAATGTTTATTTTTAAAATTTTTAATCCGAGACAACTGCCGAGAGTTCCAGGGAGGACCAGTATGTTCATAGACAGTATGCTTTGGTACACATTTATCAAAAAAAAAAGAATAAATAGTTTTGTAAAAGCAATTAAGCATTACATCCAATGAATGTTGAGAATTATCAGAAGTCGATAATAACTTGTACCAGTTAGTTCCATTAATTAATTTTTTTAGTTCAGCATAGTTGGTTTTTTTAAAACAAAACACTTTATCATTTTTAATACGCATTTCAGGTCCATATTGAAAGGGCAGTGAGTAGTTAATTTCAATTGTAGGATTATGGCGATCCTCGGGCAAAGTGATTGGTTCAGAACGAAATAATTCACAATCAAACGGATCATTGACGAATACTTAATCCAATAATTTACCACAGTCGTTGTAAACATTATTTATTGAATGAAGACATAGATAAAATAAATCGTTAATGAAATTGTAGTGCCACTTTTTAGTTTTTATTGGGATCAATTCAGGAGCTTCCAGAGAATACTTCCATGATATAGAAGGTAAATTGAAATCGCCTACAACAAAAATTGTATCGTTTGGATCTACAAGTAGTGAAACAGATTTGATAGCTTCAGCATGTATATTGTACATTAGTTCACTAGAGTTAGGAGGTAAGTAAGAGCAGGTGAAGTATATTTTTTTGCATCTAAGCTTGATGACAACACTGACAAATTCAATAGTTGAAGAATTAAGTGGAGAGAGAACTTCAGATGGGAAAAGACATGAGACTGCAATAAGAACTCATCCCCCATTACGGTCTTTACGATTACATCTATAAATTTGATACTTATTACATAGAATTTCAGAGTTAAAAACATCATCCTTCAGCCAAGTTTCGGTGAAAATAATAACGTGATGATTGAAATCAAAACTTTCAGCAAGCAAATTGGACATCTTAGTATTTAAACCGCGAACGTTCTGGTAAATAATATTTATGTGATCGACAGCATTTTCATTCAGTTTTTTGAATTATTGATTTGACGTGGTGGAAGTTGGGCAATGTGGTTCTTTCTTGGATTTTCTTTAAATATGTATTCCCGAACTAATTAATTATTAATTATTAATTATTATTATTAAAAGATGTAATACTTCTAGGTTGAGAATATGAAAATTTATTTGTTACGATATCGGCTTCATGATTGAGTTTTGATTTAATATAATAGGTAATATCATCAGCGGTGGTTTCGGATGCAAATCGAGAAATAAAGATTGACTTTTTTGGAGGGATGACTTTTAATTGATTCGTGACAACATTGTTAGTATTTTTTACGGTAGAATACGGCGGATTGGATACACTTTCATTATTGATAGGAAAAACCACATTTTGAAAATAACAGTCATCAGTAGGCAGATTTGTTCCAGAAGGGTTTGAAAAATTTGTTAAATTTGTTAATGGCAAACAGGGAGGATTAATAATGGGATCAATTACATTAGAAGTAGACGGGCCAAGATTCAGACCAAGATTATCTTTATTTTTATTTCATGATGACTTTCGACGTTTTGGAGATGAATGCGGAGAAGAATTTAGATTGTTTAATTGTTTGAATTCATCAAATAGATTTCCGTATGCAGATATTTCATTAGATAGTACTGACATTTTCTGTTGAATATTAATAAAAGTATTTTTTGTACTTTGAAATAAGCGATAGAATTCACCACCAACTTGTTGACAGCCATTGCAGCACCAGTGTAGGCCCTTGGTAGTAAGAAGAGCTTCAGCAACCAGCGTTTTTAGTCCACTACACTTAAAATGACATAGACCATGACAAAGCCAACAAACCACCATTCTCTCATTGTCACTAGTTAAAATACAGCTTTTGTTTAAACATTTGGTTGTATCAGACATGGTAATTTCTATGGTAATATTAATTTGACAAAGTTAACAAATATAACACAGAAAACAGAGATTTTACACAATTTATTCAATTATATTATTATTCTGTAATTGATAATAATTAGATCTAGATTGTTTGTTGGGTAGTATTTGGATAGTTGGAGTTAATGCTATGTGTTGTTGTTAAAAAATTGAAAAAGAGATTAGTTGTTTGTTTGTTATTATTATTAAGTGTAGTTATTGTTAAATGTATGTTGTTGTTGAATGGAGAGTATGCACTTGAATGATTGTTTTTAATTATTGTTTACTTATTTGAATATGGAACTATTGTTGTTATTGTTTTTAACTAAGATTTGACTATTTTCTTTTATGCTTTGTTCTATTGAAATTGTGATTGTTATGTTTGTAATTTTAATTTTATTGATTTTAGTCATTTAAAAAATTTTTTATTACAAATTAAATGATAATTTAATAACTTTATGAAATGAAAATAATACAGTTTTATAGCTATCTATTACAGGCTTATTTTAATAATAAACACAGATCACAATTTTATTTATATATAGGATTATAACACAGGTATACTCCTAAATATTTTGTTGAATTAGATTCATGTACTTCCTTTCCGTCTACAAAAATACTAAAGTTTTGATTATGAACAAGATATGGCCTTAATCTTAGCAGTTTTATTTTTTCAGCATTTAAACACAATTTATTTATCCTTGCATACTCCGCAATCATTGCTGCATCATATTCCATATGAGCTTTTAGAACAGTTTCATGTTTGTATGGGTAAAAAGTACTGATGTCATCAGTAAACATAACCAATTTTCCAAAAAGCTTTAGATTTTTTATATCATTAAGATAAATACTAAAAAGCAATGGGCCCAAAACACTTCCTTGTGGCACTCCATAACCAACAGCACCCATGTGACTCTTATGATTATTCACTTCAACATATTGCTTTCTGTTCTAATTAATTTTTTTATCAAAGCTAATGCTCGTCTATCGACACCGTAATAAGAAAGTTTTTCAATAATAATATTATGATCTACAAGGTCAAACGCTTTCGAGAAATCGTAAAAAATTCCAGCCACGCCAGTAAATCCATTATCTAATCCTTGACATATGGTATTAACCACATTAACTACAGCTTCTTCCGTGCCACTTCCTTTTTTGAACCCATATTGACATTCATATAATAAATTATTTTCATCAAAGTATGTCGATAATTGTTGGTGGAGGATTTTTCAAAGATTTTGTCAAGTATAGGAAGTAAAGTATAGGGTCTAAAGTTCTGTACTTGCGTAGCATTATTTTCCTTAGGTATAGGTATAATTTTAGCTATTTTTAAATCATCAGGATACACAGAAGTACGAATGGTATTATTAAAAATTCTTGAAAGATAAGGCGAAATAATATATTTGGACTGAAATAACATTTTTGGTGAAATACCATCATAGCCACAGCTCTTATTTAAATCAAGTTTCGAAATAATATTAATAATTTCAAAATTGTTTGTAGGGAAAAAGTTAAATACACTTTGATATCGGTTTAGAGTTCTTAGTTGTACATTCAAAGTTTTTGGAATTTTAAGAAAATAGGTGTTAAACACATGACTCTTTTTATCATCAGCAATATGTTTCCATTATCATCACAAATTTTTAATTCACCTCTAAGTTTCCGCCCAAGATTTTCGTTAAAAAATTTGCAACTTTTTTTTGGATCTTGTTGAATATAATTTAAATTATTATAGTAGTAGTTATTTATACATTCTCTACAAGCTTTTCTAATAGCACCACTAACTCTCTTCAGTCTATATTGAACATCACTTTTTTCTTGTTTTCTCATTTTAAGTAACTTGTTTTTATATTCTATTAGTTCCAGTAAATTCTTATTCATCCAAGGGGTCAATTCGTTTTTTATAAACTTTCGTTCACGCTTTTCGGTGGTAGAATTTAAAGCTGCGATTGACATATACTGTATTATTTTTGACGTATCTTCCGATGGATTTCCGGTTTCTTGATGCAAAAGCAAAAAGTTGCTAAGACTATCTCTTGCAAGTTTGTAATCGCAAACTCGTCTAGTTGTTTCAACATACTCAGAACTACTAACCAAAGTTTTAAATTTACATGATATTACATTATGATCAGTCAAACTGCAAGCAATGGTATCTACAAAAATACTCTCTATGATGTTACTATACACATTATCAATGCATGTACCAGATTCAGGACGCGTTGTTAATTTATGGCAATTCTTATAATTAAAGCTCGACAGTATATTTATCAACTCTATAGATAACGGATTTTGTAACACGTTTTGTTTTGCTTAATGTTCTTAATGAGAGACATTATGCATTCGCATTTGCTGTTTTAAATCTTGGTTTATATTTAAAGAATATAAGAAAAATTTAAAAGGAACGATGCGATTGCCAATTACGGTAAATTTTTTTTTTGATTTACCGTATATTTCGATGTCAAGTTCGACATTGAAAAAAAAAAAACATTTTTTATCTGTGTGTCAAAGGTTTTTGTACAATGTTCATCAAATATTATTAAGAAACAGATATTTTTATTGCAAATTAAATAAAAAAAAATTTACTAGAAAATAATCAGCGCTTTGCTCGTGGTACTTATTTAAAGTTTGTAGCGTGCGACAAATGTAAAATGTATTATTTCAAAATATTTTTTTTAAATAAATCTATAATATTAATAGGCTAGGCGATTTTTTGTTACCGATGTAAGTTTCATTGTTTTACCCCGATTTTGACAAAAAATTTGTCATTTGAACGGTATTTCTTTTTAGCTGTTACCCAGATTTACAGATTTTCATCGTCTGAAATATTTTTTGGAGTTATGATCGTTTAAAGTTGCTACTAACACATACATAAAATTATACAACGCTATGTGTGTGTTTATTAAATTTGTTAATGTGTTGAGTTTGTTTTCTTCATTTAAAATTAGTTGAATTGTGAAGCATACCTTTAGGGTCTTTATTATATGAAAAAATAAAATTTCCTAGAATTTGCACTTGAATTTCGAGTGCTGGAATCTGCTAGTAAAATATAAATATAAAACATAAAATTTTTGAATGTGTGTGAGGCTCGCTAAATTGGAGAACTGCTTGACCGATTTACAGACCAATGAATACGTTGGAAAGGTCTACTTTCACTGATGGTTTAAAAGGAAAGAGCATCGAAAAATATCAACGCATATGAGTTTTACGCATAAGTTTTTGCATCAATACATTGTTGATATGAATGCAAAAATTGAAACTGAACGTTTAAATTACATCATTATGGAAGACCTGATTTTTTATAACTTTCACGTTCCATCCACAATGGAAAGAAGTTAAAGAACATTTATTTGAAGGTCAAGAGCCAGCAGACCGACATGATAGAACTGGACGTGTATTTAAGCGAAGTATGAAATCACTAATGGACATGTTGATAACATTAAAAATATTTGGTGAAGTACGTTGCTGGATGTATTCGATTGAATGGCAAAAGGACTACCGCACGCTCATATTTTAATTTGGATGGTTGATAGAATAACACTAAAATAAATTGATAGCATTATATCAGCAAAACTTCTTGATCCTGAATTGTATGAAATTGTTATCAAAAACATGATTCGTGACCATTCGGTACTTTGAATATGAATTCAGTACGTATGCAAGATGGAAAGTGTACAAAAAATTATCCACAAGTTTCTGAAACTATTACTGGAGATATTTTGTTAAGTTTATAATTTTTGTTGTGAAAATAAAAATATTGAATATATTAAAAATCATTTATAATCTTCTTATGCATATCTAGTTACATAAAAAGTAAAAATATAAGCATACAAAAAAATGATGGAACAAATTGTCGCATGCGACATGTAGCGTGCGACAGTGATTAAAATTAAATAAAAAAACTCCTAAATATTTTTTAATCAATTAAAAGACATTATTAAGATGTGTCAATGCATAACATTTTAAAATTAGTCGCACTAAAATATTCCTTCAGGTTTCGCTGAAATAAGTGTTAGAACAGTTCGCCCTGAAAGTGACTTCTGTTTTTGTCGCATGCGAATGCATTGGTTTTTTGTAATTATCTTGAAAACGAACAATTGCCCAAAATCAACCTTAGCACCAATTATCGTGCTAATCAAGAGCTAAAGTTTTGCCTTTTGGCAAAATAACCAAATGTTTTGGCATGATGTTTTTTTTTCACTTGGCATGCGTACGAATGTCGCATTCGACATTGGAGAAATGCCCATATATACAAACAACCAAACTCGCTATACACAAACCTAAAGCTATACTTATTGTTAGCACACAGTTTTTTTATTGTTCATACATACAAACAACCAAATTCGCTATACACAAAACCTTTGTATTGTAGTGATCTACGAGATGACATTAGATTCATGCGATTTGGCAACACTTTTACAACTATTGTAGATACACTATTGTAAATACAACTATTGTAGATATGTCAAAAAGACAACCGCGACCAACTTAATGTTTTGTCACTTTTCTTTTTCCGGTTGATCGAAGAACATTATTAATCAACAAAAAGGGACAACTTTGTAATTTAACATTAAGATTAATAAAATCAGTTTTTTCTAAGATTAACTCGTGAAATTCATTGCAACATCAGGTGTGGTGTCCAACTGTCATATCAATTTTTCTAAGCATGATTACCGAGATATTCGAAGAACAAAAATGGATTTACGTCCCACACGGCAATCCGTTGTGGCATCGCTTGTTGTCGCTGGCATCGAGTTCCCACAATCAGCCACCCTAGGCCAGCTTCGAATGCTGTACGAGGCAGAAACCAACAAAAAAAAAAACTGAAAACATCACCGCTGCTGATATCCCCGCTGCCGACACAGATGTGTCAACAAAAATTATTGTGGAAAAATCTTACGCTGCTGATGCAGACACGCCCGTCACAACTGTTGCGAGGATCTCGGCTGCTCAAGTGCCCTCTGCAGATATTGAAACCACCGATGACAATGATGGCGAAGATGTTGAAATTGAAACACCTGCTGTCAAAGATGTAAGTACTACTCAACAGGCTCAAACCTTGACTGCTGAAAATTTGCCCACCGAAATGCCTGCGGTTAGTGCCACTGCCGCCTCATTATCTTCCGATGCTGTGCCTGATGCCGATTGACGGTTTCAAAACGCGGCCCTGCAGGAGGAAATTAAAAACCTACAACTACGTATGGAAGTATTAAAACTTCAGAAACAGATTAGGATGCTTGAAGAAAATGAATGCCCGGTACAACAGATGCACAGCCTTGATTTGGCAGAGTTAGACGCCGCAATACCGCCGTTTAGTGGCGACGATCACTACGACGTCATAAAATGGTTCACACAATTTGAAGATTACACAGAAACGTGTGGTTACACAGACAAAGAAAACTGTGTACGAATCCGCCGCAGGCTGGAGGGCACGGCTAGAAACCATGTGACCAATGTGGGTTTATTGGGGTATGCTGGATTAAAAGCCAGCCTAACAAAAATGCTTAAGCGTACTGTGTCCCGACAAGACGTATATCGTCAGCTTCGTGCACGAACCATGCGAATCTTGCTTGAGCTATGTGGTCGCAATGCAATCGATAGCGGCATTGGAGAAAAAGAACTTGTCGATATCATAATAGATGGCATACCGGACAGCAGCAATGCGACGAGCTGATAGGACGAATGGATCGGTACGAGCAACGACGCCATCAATTAAAGAACGCCAGGGCAACGAACATGACATCAGCCAACAAGGTGAAACCTGCTGCCGCCAACACCGAGAATGCCGTCAAAGTGCCTGAAGCAGAAATACGGTGTTCCAATTGCTCGCAATTAGGTCAGAGTCGACGCCCCAAACCGAGGCGCCCTACAAATTCATGCTTTGTGTGTGCCGAAGTGGGATACTTACACCAGGACTGCCCAAGGAAGAAGAAAATTACCGCTGCAGTAATGGAGGCAACTGAAGATCATCTAGATGCATATCAAAGGGTAAGTGTTGCCTTCTTTCATATATATAAGCGCACTGAAGTAATAAGTGTTTATTCTTTATTTAATACGGGTAGCCTTATTAGCTGTCTTAGAAGGTCCACCATGCCATTCGTAATTGCAGAAAGAAAAATTGTTACATCTTATCGCGGTATAGGCAACAATAAAATAAGTACGCTTGGTTCAATTAATTGTGAAATTCATTTTTAAGAAAAGAAAGTAATGCATAAATTTCTTATTTTATCAGATGAGGAATCGGTGATACCGCTAATAGGACGGGACTTGCTAAGCAATTTGAACATGCGCCTGTATCAAATAAAACAAACATACAAATTATTTTTATTATTTATTTTATGTAAAATAATAATTTTTATTTTACATTTAATAAAATTGACCAAAAAGCCTTACGTATACTCTATAATACATAAAACAAATGAGTTTGGTCTAAAATCAATATTCTATTAAGCCATCGGAAGGGCCTGCCGATCGAATATTTATAGATTCGCACAAAATGAAGGATTTTTGTAAGCACATACAACTTAGATACAATGGGGAAACTTGCCAAACACTAACACACTACTGCAACCTTATGCAAAACTTACCATAAAAGCAATGCAGACTAAAATTTCTACTAGAATGTCAAAAATATCAAACAATACCAACACATATCACAAACTTAACTTCCAAATTAAAAACATTATTTTATACAGACTACATTCAACAGGAATATGAAAAAACAACATTCAATTTTTCCATAAGAATTAAAAAATTAGAAATCAGACAAACGAATATTTCAATCAAATCACTACAGAACAATATAAAAGCAAAACTTGAACGAATGGAAGAAATGATATCAAAAGAAGAATTCAACAAATTTGTTAAAAAACAAAAAGTAAGCTACAAACAAACACTAAACAATAAATAAAAAATCAACAAATCCAAATTTCTCAAGCTAATGGCAAAGAAAAAACAAAAACTTGGAATAACCTTTAATGAAGATTGGTTTATAAATTTAACTGATATAGAATTCCCAGATGAAATGAAATGGTTGTTATCCCTAGGGAAAAAATTTGGAATTCCCATAGACAAAAATAATTTTTCGCCAATTCACGCAATAGCTGATATTGAGCAGGGGATGCAAGCAATCGAAAACGATATAGACAAAGATATAGCAAGATCTAAATTATCAACAAATATATCAATATTCAAACGCAAGATAAAACAAACTGAGCGAGGAAAATACATATTAACAATATACAAAGATACTTAAAAATTTCTGAAAAAACACAAGAACCAAATTATGGTCACATCGAGAACGATGTGAAGTGAAGTCGAAAATAAAGGAATTGTTACAAGGGGAATAATTCGCCCAAGTGAATCCCCCTATGCTTCACCAATTGTATTGGTAAGAAGGAAAAATGGTGACTTGAGAATGTGCGTAGATTACCGTGCTTTGCACAAAATTAGTTTGAAATATAACTACCCACTGCCAACTATTGAAGATTGTTTAGACTATCTTGGTAACAAAAAATTTTTTTCGACACTCGATTTAGAGAACAGCTTTCACCAAGTACCGATGCATGAAGACTCAATCCAGTACACGGCGTTCGTTACACCACTGGGACAATTTGAGTAATGTTATATATCTTTCGGTCTGAAGAATAGGCTGTATTCCAGCGTTTATTTAGATGACACCAGTATTGTGAGGGAGACATTCGAGGAACATTTAGATATTTTAGGAAACATACTACATGTATTGAAAGAAGCCGGGTTGAGGTTAAACCTCGGAAAGCGTAAATTTGCATATAGGGAATTAGATTATCTAGGTTATCAGGTAAATGAAAACGGTATACGTCCTAACAACGAGCATATTAAGACAATTCAGAAATATCTAACGCCCACGAATGCTGAAGAACTGGAGAGATGTTTAGGTCTATTTTCATTCTTTAGAAGATTCGTTTTCGATTTTTCTAGAATAGCGAAATCATTAAGTAACTTAAGGAACAAGGAGTTCAATTGGACAGCTGAGTGTACGGAAGCTTTTTTGCGGTATATGATCCCCAACGTGAAATGGAGTTACACACTGATGCTAGCATTAAAGGCTACGGTTCACTCCTTTTGCAGAAATAGAAGGACAGAAAGTTCCATCCAGTGGCCTGTTATTCAAAATGCACTTCGCCTGCAGAATGTAGGTACCACAGCTTTGAGCTGGAAACCCTTGCTATAATATATACCTTGAGAAGATTTCGCGTATATCTAGAGGGGATCTCGTTTACGATAGTAACTGATGGTAACTCGCTTGCACTGACGTTAGGCAAAAAGCTGATGAACCCTAGAATAGCACGATGGGCACTGGAGTTATAGAACTATGACTATAATAATAGGCACCGGAAGGGCGAACTAATGGCACACGACGGGAAAATTGAGAAGATTAGAAACAAGTTAGAGGAGGGAGATATAGAGGGATATGTGTTAGACAATGGTTTAATATTTCGCTGCGGTGCACGGGGCCAGACACAAATATATGTTCCCGCGGAGTTAGAACAAAATATTATGAGGCTAATACATGAGAAATATGGGCATGTAGGTACAGAAAAATGTATAGGACAAATACAGAAACATTACTGGTTCCCTAACATGAGGGAGAAATTGAACCGATTCATTAGAAACTGTCTAAAATGTATATATTATTCAACGCCATATAGGAAGAAGGAGAGAAATTTACACACTGTTTTAAAAAACCTATACCTTTCGATACGCTACATATTGACCACTTCGGACCGTTACCATTTATAAAGTCTAAGCGAAAACACGTTTTAGTTGTAATAGATGCATTCACGAAATTCACGAGACTATATGCTGTAAACTCCCCGGGAAAAGAGGCACGTTTCGCATTATAAAAATATTTTAGGAGTTATAGTCGCCCGCGTAGGAACGCAATGTAATACACACGATATGAGTCGGGTCGCCGCAGTCTAATGGGCAAGTTGAAAGACTTAACCGAGATTTAAGGGTCATGCTTGGCAAGCTAACCGAACCTATTGAGCACTCTGATTGGGTCGATAAACTTTCACAGGTAGAATTTAGGTTGAACAATACGATTCAGAACACTACAAAGCAGTCTCCTATTATTATTTGGAACTGAACAGAGGGTGAAACAATGGACGAACTGACCGAATATCTGCAGGACACATATAATGAGATAACAAACGTCGATGATATCAGGAAAAAAGCTTTAGAAACAATTGAAAAGTTTCAGTCATACAACTATATACTATACAAGTATTTTAACCAAAACCACAAGTCAGCGAAGTAGCTCTGTGAGCTTGCCACCCGACTTTTGAAAATCGGTATTTTTTTGCGATTCTTACAGAATTTTGTATGTAGTTGATTGTAGTAATAAATATTTCGTTTGTAGTTGCTTAAAAAAAAGTTGTAGGACTTTGAAAAAAATTCATCCCCCGGATTTGAAGGCACTCCAATCCAATGGTTGATTCTTGTAGAGAATTGTTTGTAGTTGATTGCAGTGAAGGAATTTTCGTTGGTCGTAGCAAGGAAAAAAGTTATAGCCGATAAATTTTTTTTGAATTTTTTTTTTTTCCAAATTGTGCTCGTGCTCTATAATAATTTGTAGTTGGTTGTAGTGACTGCTAATTTTTTTTAGTTTCGCGAAATCTAAGCGGAAGTCTGAATATATCGAGATCTCGCTCGGAAATCATTTGTACTCGATCGAGGTGACCGCTTATTCGTTTGCAGTTTCGCGAAAACTAAGCGGAAGTCAGAATACATCGAAATCTAGCTCGGAAATCGTTTGTAGTTGAATGTAGTGGTCGCTAATTTGTTTGTAGTTCCTCAAAAAGCAACCGGACCTCTTATTCGTTTGTAGTTTCGCGAAAACTAAGGAAGTCAGAATACATCGAAATCTAGCCCGGAAATCGTTTGTAGTTGAATGTAGTGGTCGCTAATTCGTTTGTAGTTCCTCAGAAAGCAACCGGAAATCAGAATACATCGAAATCTAGCTCGGAAATCGTTTGTAGTTGAATGTAGTGGTCGTTAATTCGTTTGTAGTTCCTCAAAAAGCAATCGGAAATCAGAATACATCGAAATCTAGCTCGGAAATCGTTTGTAGTTGAATGTAGTGGTCGTTAATTCGTTTGTAGTTCCTCAAAAAGCAACCGGAAATCAGAATACATCGAAATCTAACTCGGAAATCGTTTGTAGTTGAATGTAGTGGTCGTTAATTCGTTTGTAGTTCCTCAAAAAGCAACCGGAAATCAGAACACATCGAAATCTAGCTCGGAAATCGCTTGTAGTTGGATGTAGTGGTCGCTAATACGTTTGTAGTTCCTCAAAAAGCAACCGGAAACCAGAATACATCGAAATGTAGCTCGGAAATCGCTTGTGGTTGAATGTAGTGGTCGCTAATTCGTTTGTAGTTCCTAAAAAATTAACCGGAAATCAGAATACATCGAAATCTAGCTCGGAAATCGTTAGTAGTTGAATGTAGTGATCACTAATTCGTTTGTTGTTCCTCAAAAAGCAACCGGAAATCAGAATAGTTGAATGTAGTGATAGCTAATTCATTTCTTGTTCCTCAAAAAGCAACCGGAAATCAGAATACATCGAAATCTAGCTCGGAAATCGTTTGTAGTTGAATGTAGTGGTCGTTAATTCGTTTGTAGTTCCTCAAAAAGCAACCGGAAATCAGAATACATCGAAATCTAGCTCGGAAATCGTTTGTAGTTGAATGTAGTGGTCGCTAATTCGTTTATAGTTCCTCAAAAAGCAACCGGAAATTAGAATACATCGAAATCTAGCTCGGAAACTATTCCGGAAACTATTCCGAGCTAGATTTCGATGTATTCTGATTTCCAGTTGCTTTTTGAGGAACTACAAACGAATCAGCGACCACTACATTCAACTACAAACGATTTCCGAGCTAGATTTCAATGTATTCTGATTTCCGGTTGCTTTTTGAGGAACTACAAACGAATTAACGACCACTACATTCAACTACAAACAATTTCCGAGCTAGATTTCGATATATTCTGATTTCCGGTTGCTTTTTGAGGAACTACAAACGAATTAGCGACCACTACATTCAACTACAAACGATTTCCGAGCTAAATTTTGATGTATTCTGATTTCCGGTTGCTTTTTGAGGAACTACAAACGAATTAGCGACCACTACATTCAACTACAAACGATTTCCGAGCTAGGTTTCGATGTATTCTGATTTCCGGTTGCTTTTTGAGGAACTATAAACGAATTAACGACCACTACATTCAACTACAAACGATTTCCGAGCTAGATTTCGATGTACTCTGATCTCCGGTTGCTTTTTGAGGAACAGCAACTGAATTAACGACCACTACATTCAACTACAAACGATTTCCGAGCAAGATATCGATGTATTCTGATTTTCGGTTGCTTTTGAGGAACTACAAGCGAATTAGCGACCACTACATTCAACTATAAACGATTTCCGAGCGAGATTTCGATGTATTCTGATTTCCGGTTGCTTTTTGAGGAACAACAAACGAATTAACGACCATTACATTCAACTACAAACGATTTCCGAGCTAGATTTCGATGCATTCTGATTTCCGGTTGCTTTTTGAGGAACTACAAACGAATTAACGACCACTACATTCAACCACAAACGATTTCCGAGCTAGATTTCGATGTATTCTAATTTCCGGTTGCTTTTTGAGGAACAACAAACGAATTAGCGTACATTCAACTACAAACGATTTCCGAGTTAGATTTCGATGTATTCTGATTTCCGGTTGCTTTTTGAAGAATTACAAATGAATTAGCGACCACTACATTCAACCACAAACGATTTCCGAGCTAGATTTCAATGTATTCTGATTTCCGGTTGCTTTTTGAGGACTATAAACGAATTAACGACCACTACATTCAACTACAAACGATTTCCGAGCTAGATTTCGATGTATTCTGACTTCCGGTTGCTTTTTGAGGAACTACAAATGAATTAGCGACCACTACATTCAACTACAAACGATTTCCGAACAAGATATCGATGTATTCTGATACATTCAACTATAAACGATTTCCGAGCGAGATTTCGATGTATTCTGATTTCCGGTTGCTTTTTGAGGAACAACAAACGAATTAACGACCATTACATTCAACTACAAACGATTTCCGAGCTAGATTTCGATGCATTCTGATTTCCGGTTGCTTTTTGAGGAACTACAAACGAATTAACGACCATTACATTCAACCACAAACGATTTCCGAGCTAGATTTCGATGTATTCTAATTTCCGGTTGCTTTTTGAGGAACAACAAACGAATTAGCGTACATTCAACTACAAACAATTTCCGAGTTAGATTTCGATGTATTCTGATTTCCGGTTGCTTTTTGAAGAATTACAAATGAATTAGCGACCACTACATTCAACCACAAACGATTTCCGAGCTAGATTTCGATGTATTCTGATTTCCGGTTGCTTTTTGAGGACTATAAACGAATTAACGACCACTACATTCAACTACAAACGATTTCCGAGCTAGATTTCGATGTATTCTGACTTCCGGTTGCTTTTTGAAGAATTACAAATGAATTAGCGACCACTACATTCAACCACAAACGATTTCCGAGCTAGATTTCGATGTATTCTGATTTCCGGTTGCTTTTTGAGGACTATAAACGAATTAACGACCACTACATTCAACTACAAACGATTTCCGAGTTAGATTTCGATGTATTCTGATTTCCGGTTGCTTTTTGAAGAATTACAAATGAATTAGCGACCACTACATTCAACCACAAACGATTTCCGATCTAGATTTCGATGTATTCTGATTTCCAGTTGCTTTTTGAGGAACTACAAACGAATTAACGACCAGTATGTTCAACTACAAACGATTTCCGAGCTAGATTTCGATGTATTCTGATTTTCGGTTGCTTTTTGAGCAACTACAAACGAATTAGCGACCACTACATTGAACTACAAACGATTTCCGAGCTAGATTTCGATGTATTCTGATTTCCGGTTGCTTTTTGAGGAACTACAAAGGAACTAACGACCACTACATTCAACTACAAACGATTTCCGAGCTAGATTTCGATGTATTCTGATTTCCGGTTGCTTTTTGAGGAACTATAAACGAATTAGCGACCACTACATTCAACTACAAACGATTTCCGAGCTAGATTTCGATGTATTCTGATTTCCGGTTGCTTTTTGAGGAACTATAAACGAATTAACGACCACTACATTAAACCACAAACGATTTCCGAGCTGGATTTCGATGTACTCTGATCTCCGGTTGCTTTTTGAGGAACTACAAATGAATTAGCGACCACTACATTCAACTACAAACGATTTCCGAGCAAGATATCGATGTATTCTGATTTTCGATTGCTTTTGAGGAACTACAAGCGAATTAGCGACCACTACATTCAACTACAAACGATTTCCGAGCGAGATTTCGATGTATTCTGATTTCCCGTTCCTTTTTGAGGAACATCAAACGAATTAACGACTATTATATTCAACTACAAACGATTTCCGAGCTAGATTTCGATGCATTCTGATTTCCGGTTGCTTCTTGAGGAACTACAAACGAATTAACGACCATTACATTCAACTACAAACGATTTCCGAGCTAGATTTCGATGTATTCTAATTTCCGGTTGCTTTTTGAGGAACAACAAACGAATTAGCGTACATTCAACTACAAACGATTTCCGAGTTAGATTTCGATGTATTCTGATTTCCGATTGCTTTTTGAAGAATTACAAATGAATTAGCGACCACTACATTCAACCACAAACGATTTCCGAGCAAGATATCGATGTATTCTGATACATTCAACTAAAAACGATTTCCGAACGAGATTTCGATGTATTCTGATTTCAGGTTGATTTTTAAGGAACTACAAACGAATTAACGACCATTACATTCAACTACAAACGATTTCCGAGCTAGATTTCGATGTATTCTGATTTCCGGTTGCTTTTTGAGGAACTACAAACGAATTAACGACCATTACATTCAACTACAAACGATTTCCGAGCTGGATTTCGATGTATTCTGATTTCCGGTTGCTTTTTGAGGAACAACAAACGAATTAGCGACCACTACATTCAACTACAAACGATTTCCGAGTTAGATTTCGATGTATTCTGATTTCCGGTTGCTTTTTGAGGAACTACAAACGAATTAACGACCATTACATTCAACTACAAACGATTTCCGAGCTAGATTTCGATGTATTCTGATTTCCGGTTGGTTTTTGAGGAACTACAAATGAATTAGCGACCACTACATTCAACTACAAACGATTTCCGAGCAAGATATCGATGTATTCTGATTTTCGGTTGCTTTTGAGGAACTACAAACGAATTAGCGACCAGTATGTTCAACTACAAACGATTTCCGAGCTAGATTTCGATGTATTCTGATTTCCAGTTGCTTTTTGAGGAACTACAAACGAATTAACGACCAGTATGTTCAACTACAAACGATTTCCGAGCCAGATTTCGATGTATTCTGATTTTCGGTTGCTTTTTGAGGAACTACAAACGAATTAGCGACCACTACATTCAACTACAAACGATTTCCGAGCTAGATTTCGATGTATTCTGATTTCCGGTTACTTTTTGAGGAACTACAAACGAATTTTCGACCACTTCATTCAACTACAAACGATTTCCGAGCTAGATTTCGATGTATTCTGATTTCCGGTTGCTTTTTGAGGAACTACAAAGGAACTAACGACCAATACATTCAACTACAAACGATTTCCGAGCTAGATTTCGATGTATTCTGATTTCCGGTTGCTTTTTGAGGAACTATAAACCAATTAGCGACCACTACATTCAACTACGAACGATTTCCGAGCCAGATTTCGATGTATTCTGATTTCCGGTTGCTTTTTGAGGAACTACAAACGAATTAACGACCACTACATTCAACTACAAACGATTTCCGAGTTAGATTTCGATGTATTCTGATTTCCGGTTGCTTTTTGAGGAACAACAAACGAACTAATGATCAGTACATTCAACTACTAACGATTTCCGAGCTAGATTTCGATGTATTCTGATTTGCGGTTGCTTTTGGAGGAACCACAAACAAACTAACGACCATTACATTCAACTGCAAACGATTTCCGAGCTGGATTTCGATGTATTCTGATTTCCGGTTGCTTTTTGAGGAACTACAAACGATTTAGCGGCCACTACATTCAACTACAAATGATTTCCAAGTTAGATTTCGATGTATTCTGATTTCCGGTTGCTTTTTGAGGAACTACAAACGAATTAACGACCATTACATTCAACTACAAACGATTTCCGAGCTAGATTTCGATGTATTCTGATTTCCGGTTGCTTTTTGACGAACTACAAACGAAGTAACGACCATTACATTCAACTACAAACGATTTCCGAGCTAGATTTCGATGTATTCTGATTTCCGGTTGCTTTTTGAGGAACTACAAACGAATTAGCGACCACTACATTCAACTACAAACGAATTTCGAGCTAGATTTCGATGCATTCTGATTTCCGGTTGCTTTTTGAGGAACTACAAACGAATTAACGACCACTACATTCAACTACAAACAATTTCGAGCTAGATTTCGATGTATTCTGATTTCCGGTTGCTTTTTGAGGAACTATAAACGAATTAACGACCACTACATTCAAGTACAAACGATTTCCGAGCTAGATTTCGATGTATTCTGATTAGCGGTTGCTTTTGGAGGAACCACAAACAAACTAACGACCATTACATTCAACTACAAACGATTTCCGAGCTGGATTTCGATGTATTCTGATTTCCGGTTGCTTTTTGAGGAACTACAAACGATTTAGCGGCCACTACATTCAACTACAAATGATTTCCGAGCTAGATTTCGATGTATTCTGATTTCCGGTTACTTTTTGAGGAACAACAAACGAAATAGTGACCACTACATTCAACTACTAACGATTTCCGAGCTAGATTTCGATGTATTCTGATTTCCAGTTGCTTCTTGAGGAACTACAAACGAATTAGCGACCACTACATTCAACTACAAGCGATTTCCGAGCTAGATTTCGATGTATTCTGATTTCCGGTTGCTTTTTGAGGAACTACAAACGAATTAGCGACCACTACATTCATCTACAAACGATTTCCGAGCTAGATTTCGATTAATTTTGATTTCCGGTTGCTTTTTGAGGAACTACAAACGAATTAGCGACCACTACATTCACCTACAAACCATATCCGAGCTAGATTTCGATGTATTCTGATTTCCGGTTGCTTTTTGAGGAACTATAAACGAATTAGCGACCACTACATTCAACTACAAACTATTTCCGAGCTAGATTTCGATGTATTCTGATTTCCGGTTGCTTTTTGAGGAACTACAAACGAATTAACGACCACTACATTCAATTACAAACAATTACCGAGCTAGATTTCAATGTATTCTGATTTCCGGTTGCTTTTTGAGGAACTACAAACGAATTAGCGACCACTACATTCAACTACAAACGATTTTCGAGCTAAATTTCGATGTATTCTGATTTCCGGTTGCTTTTTGAGGAACTACAAACGAATTAGCGACCACTACATTCAACTACAAACGATTTCCGAGCTAGATTTCGATGTATTCTGATTTCCGGTTGCTTTTTGAGGAACTACAAATGAATTAGCGACCACTACATTCAACTACAAACGATTTCCGAGCAAGATATCGATGTATTCTGATTTTCGGTTGCTTTTGAGGAACTACAAGCGAATTAGCGACCACTACATTCAACTATAAACGATTTCCGAGCTAGATTTCGATGTATTCTGATTTCCGGTTGCTTTTTGAGGAACTACAAACGAAGTAACGACCATTATATTCAACTACAAACGATTTCCGAGCTAGATTTCGATGTATTCTGATTTCCGGTTGCTTTTTGAGGAACTACAAACGAATTATCGACCACTACATTCAACTACAAACGATTTCCGAGCTAGATTTCGATGTATTCTGATTTCCGGTTGCTTTTTGAGGAACTACAAACGAATTAACGACCACTACATTCAACTACAAACAATTTCGAGCTAGATTTCGATGTATTCTGATTTCCGGTTGCTTTTTGAGGAACTACAAACGAATTAACGACCACTACATTCAACTACAAACAATTTCCGAGTTAGATTTCGATGTATTCTGATTTCCGGTTGCTTTTTGAGGAACTACAAACGAATTAGCGACCACTACATTCAACTACAAACGATTTCCGAGCTAGATTTCGATGTATTCTGATTTCAGGTTGCTTTTTGAGGAACTACAAACGAATTAGCGACCACTACATTAAACTATAAACGATTTCCGAGCTAGATTTCGATGTATTCTGATTTCCGGTTGCTTTTTGAGGAACTATAAACGAATTAGCGACCACTACATTCAACTACGAACGATTTCCGAGCCAGATTTCGATGTATTCTGATTTCCGGTTGCTTTTTGAGGAACTACAAACGAATTAACGACCACTACATTCAACTACAAACGATTTCCGAGTTAGATTTCGATGTATTCTGATTTCCGGTTGCTTTTTGAGGAACAACAAATGAACTAATGATCAGTACATTCAACTACTAACGATTTCCGATCTAGATTTCGATGTATTCTGATTTCCGGTTGCTTTTCGAGGAACTACAAACGAATTAACGACCATTACATTCAACTACAAACCATTTCCGAGCTAGATTTCGATGTATTCTGATTTCCGGTTGCTTTTTGAGGAACTACAAACGAATTAACGACCATTACATTCAACTACAAACGATTTCCGAGCTAGATTTCGATGTATTCTGATTTCCGGTTGCTTTTTGACGAACTACAAACGAAGTAACGACCATTACATTCAACTACAAACGATTTCCGAGCTAGATTTCGATGTATTCTGATTTCCGGTTGCTTTTTGAGGAACTACAAACGAACTAGCGACCACTACATTCACCTACAAACCATATCCGAGCTAGATTTCGATGTATTCTGATTTCCGGTTGCTTTTTGAGGAACTATAAACGAATTAGCGACCACTACATTCAACTACAAACGATTTCCGAGCTAAATTTCGATGTATTCTGATTTCCGGTTGCTTTTTGAGGAACTACAAACGAATTAACGACCACTACATTCAATTACAAACAATTACCGAGCTAGATTTCGATGTATTCTGATTTCCGGTTGCTTTTTGAGGAACTACAAACGAATTAGCGACCACTACATTCAACTACAAACGATTTTCGAGCTAAATTTCAATGTATTCTGATTTCCGGTTGCTTTTTGAGGAACTACAAACGAATTAACGACCACTACATTCAACTACAAACGATTTCCGAGTTAGATTTCGATGTATTCTGATTTCCGGTTGCTTTTTGAGGAACAACAAATGAACGAATGATCAGTACATTAAACTACTAACGATTTCCGATCTAGATTTCGATGTATTCTGATTTCCGGTTGCTTTTTGAGGAACTACAAACGAACTAACGACCATTACATTCAACTACAAACGATTTCCGAGCTAGATTTCGATGTATTCTGATTTCCGGTTGCTTTTTGACGAACTACACACGAAGTAACGACCATTACATTCAACTACAAACGATTTCCGAGCTATATTTCGATGTATTCTGATTTCCGGTTGCTTTTTGACGAACTACAAACGAATTAACGACCATTACATTCAACTACAAACCATTTCCGAGCTAGATTTCGATGTATTCTGATTTCCGGTTGCTTCTTGGGGAACTACAAACGAATTAACGACCATTACATTCAACTACAAACGATTTCCGAGCTAGATTTCGATGTATTCTGATTTCCGGTTGCTTTTTGACGAACTACAAACGAAGTAACGACCATTACATTCAACTACAAACGATTTCCGAGCTAGATTTCGATGTATTCTGATTTCCGGTTGCTTTTTGAGGAACTACAAACGAATTAGCGACCACTACATTCAACTACAAACGAATTCCGAGCTAGATTTCGATGCATTCTGATTTCCGGTTGCTTTTTGAGGAACTACAAACGAATTAACGACCACTACATTCAACTACAAACAATTTCGAGCTAGATTTCGATGTATTCTGATTTCCGGTTGCTTTTTGAGGAACTATAAACGAATTAACGACCACTACATTCAAGTACAAACGATTTCCGAGCTAGATTTCGATGTATTCTGATTTCCGGTTGCTTTTTGAGGAACTACAAATGAATTAGCGACCACTACATTCACCTACAAACCATATCCGAGCTAGATTTCGATGTATTCTGATTTCCGGTTGCTTTTTGAGGGACTATAAACGAATTAGCGACCACTACATTCAACTACAAACGATTTCCGAGCTAAATTTCGATGTATTCTGATTTCCGGTTGCTTTTTGAGGAACTACAAACGAATTAACGACCACTACATTCAATTACAAACAAATACCGAGCTAGATTTCGATGTATTCTGATTTCCGGTTGCTTTTTGAGGAACTACAAACGAATTAGCGACCACTACATTCAACTACAAACGATTTTCGAGCTAAATTTCGATGTATTCTGATTTCCGGTTGCTTTTTGAGGAACTACAAACGAATTAACGACCACTACATTCAACTACAAACGATTTCCGAGTTAGATTTCGATGTATTCTGATTTCCGGTTGCTTTTTGAGGAACAACAAACGAACTAATGATCAGTACATTCAACTACTAACGATTTCCGATCTAGATTTCGATGTATTCTGATTTCCGGTTGCTTTTTGAGGAACTACAAACGAACTAACGAACATTACATTCAACTACAAACGATTTCCGAGCTAGATTTCGATGTATTCTGATTTCCGGTTGCTTTTTGACGAACTACAAACGAAGTAACGACCATTACATTCAACTACAAACGATTTCCGAGCTAGATTTCGATGTATTCTGATTTCCGGTTGCTTTTTGACGAACTACAAACGAATTAACGACCATTACATTCAACTACAAACCATTTCCGAGCTAGATTTCGATGTATTCTGATTTCCGGTTGCTTTTTGAGGAACTACAAACGAATTAACGACCATTACATTCAACTACAAACGATTTCCGAGCTAGATTTCGATGTATTCTGATTTGCGGTTGCTTTTGGAGGAACCACAAACAAACTAACGACCATTACATTCAACTACAAACGATTTCCGAGCTGGATTTCGATGTATTCTGATTTCTGGTTACTTTTTGAGGAACAACAAACGAAATAGTGACCACTACATTCAACTACTAACGATTTCCGAGCTAGATTTCGATGTATTCTGATTTCCAGTTGCTTCTTGAGGAACTACAAACGAATTAGCGACCACTACATTCAACTACAAGCGCTTTCCGAGCTAGATTTCGATGTATTCTGATTTCCGGTTGCTTTTTGAGGAACTACAAACGAATTAGCGACCACTACATTCATCTACAAACGATTTCCGAGCTAGATTTCGATTAATTTTGATTTCCGGTTGCTTTTTGAGGAACTACAAACGAATTAGCGACCACTACATTCATCTACAAACCATATCCGAGCTAGATTTCGATGTATTCTGATTTCCGGTTGCTTTTTGAGGAACTATAAACGAATTAGCGACCACTACATTCAACTACAAACGATTTCCGAGCTAGATTTCGATGTATTCTGATTTCCGGTTGCTTTTTGAGGAACTACAAACGAATTAACGACCACTACATTCAATTACAAACAATTACCGAGCTAGATTTCAATGTATTCTGATTTCCGGTTGCTTTTTGAGGAACTACAAACGAATTAGCGACCACTACATTCAACTACAAACGATTTTCGAGCTAAATTTCGATGTATTCTGATTTCCGGTTGCTTTTTGAGGAACTACAAACGAATTAGCGACCACTACATTCAACTACAAACGATTTCCGAGCTAGATTTCGATGTATTCTGATTTCCGGTTGCTTTTTGAGGAACTATAAACGAATTAGCGACCACTACATTCAACTACGAACGATTTCCGAGCCAGATTTCGATGTATTCTGATTTCCGGTTGCTTTTTGAGGAACTACAAACGAATTAACGACCACTACATTCAACTACAAACGATTTCCGAGTTAGATTTCGATGTATTCTGATTTCCGGTTGCTTTTTGAGGAACAACAAATGAACTAATGATCAGTACATTCAACTACTAACGATTTCCGATCTAGATTTCGATGTATTCTGATTTCCGGTTGCTTTTCGAGGAACTACAAACGAATTAACGACCATTACATTCAACTACAAACGATTTCCGAGCTAGATTTCGATGTATTCTGATTTCCGGTTGCTTTTTGAGGAACTACAAACGAATTAACGACCACTACATTCAACTACAAACAATTTCGAGCTAGATTTCGATGTATTCTGATTTCCGGTTGCTTTTTGAGGAACTACAAACGAATTAACGACCACTACATTCAACTACAAACAATTTCCGAGTTAGATTTCGATGTATTCTGATTTCCGGTTGCTTTTTGAGGAACTACAAACGAATTAGCGACCACTACATTCAACTACAAACGATTTCCGAGCTAGATTTCGATGTATTCTGATTTCAGGTTGCTTTTTGAGGAACTACAAACGAATTAGCGACCACTACATTAAACTATAAACGATTTCCGAGCTAGATTTCGATGTATTCTGATTTCCGGTTGCTTTTTGAGGAACTACAAACGAAGTAACGACCATTATATTCAACTACAAACGATTTCCGAGCTAGATTTCGATGTATTCTGATTTCCGGTTGCTTTTTGAGGAACTACAAACGAATTAGCGACCACTACATTCAACTACAAACGATTTCCGAGCTAGATTTCGATGTATTCTGATTTCCGGTTGCTTTTTGAGGAACTACAAACGAATTAACGACCACTACATTCAACTACAAACAATTTCGAGCTAGATTTCGATGTATTCTGATTTCCGGTTGCTTTTTGAGGAACTACAAACGAACTAACGACTACTACATTCAACTACAAACGATTTCCGAGTTAGATTTCGATGTATTCTGATTTCCGGTTGCTTTTTGAGGAACTACAAACGAATTAACGACCATTACATTCAACTACAAACGATTTCCGAGCTAGATTTCGATGTATTCTGATTTCCGGTTGCTTTTTGAGGAACTACAAACGAATTAGCGACCACTACATTCAACTACAAACGATTTCCGAGCTAGATTTCGATGTATTCTGATTTCCGGTTGCTTTTTGAGGAACTATAAACGAATTAGCGACCACTACATTCAACTACGAACGATTTCCGAGCCAGATTTCGATGTATTCTGATTTCCGGTTGCTTTTTGAGGAACTACAAACGAATTAACGACCACTACATTCAACTACAAACGATTTCCGAGTTAGATTTCGATGTATTCTGATTTCCGGTTGCTTTTTGAGGAACAACAAACGAACTAATGATCAGTACATTCAACTACTAACGATTTCCGATCTAGATTTCGATGTATTCTGATTTCCGGTTGCTTTTTGAGGAACTACAAACGAATTAACGACCATTACATTCAACTACAAACGATTTCCGAGCTAGATTTCGATGTATTCTGATTTCCGGTTGCTTTTTGACGAACTACAAACAAGTAACGACCATTACATTCAACTACAAACGATTTCCGAGCTAGATTTCGATGTATTCTGATTTCCGGTTGCTTTTTGACGAACTACAAACGAATTAACGACCATTACATTCAACTAAAAACCATTTCCGAGCTAGATTTCGATGTATTCTGATTTCCGGTTGCTTTTTGAGGAACTACAAACGAATTAACGACCATTACATTCAACTACAAACGATTTCCGAGCTAGATTTCGATGTATTCTGATTTCCGGTTGCTTTTTGACGAACTACAAACGAAGTAACGACCATTACATTCAACTACAAACGATTTCCGAGCTAGATTTCGATGTATTCTGATTTCCGGTTGCTTTTTGAGGAACTACAAACGAATTAGCGACCACTACATTCACCTACAAACCATATCCGAGCTAGATTTCGACGTATTCTGATTTCCGGTTGCTTTTTGAGGAACTATAAACGAATTAGCGACCACTACATTCAACTACAAACGATTTCCGAGCTAAATTTCGATGTATTCTGATTTCCGGTTGCTTTTTGAGGAACTAAAAACGAATTAACGACCACTACATTCAATTACAAACAATTACCGAGCTAGATTTCGATGTATTCTGATTTCCGGTTGCTTTTTGAGGAACTACAAACGAATTAGCGACCACTACATTCACCTACAAACCATATCCGAGCTAGATTTCGATGTATTCTGATTTCCGGTTGCTTTTTGAGGAACTATAAACGAATTAGCGACCACTACATTCAACTACAAACGATTTCCGAGCTAAATTTCGATGTATTCTGATTTCCGGTTGCTTTTTGAGGAACTACAAACGAATTAACGACCACTACATTCAATTACAAACAATTACCGAGCTAGATTTCGATGTATTCTGATTTCCGGTTGCTTTTTGAGGAACTACAAACGAATTAGCGACCACTACATTCAACTACAAACGATTTTCGAGCTAAATTTCGATGTATTCTGATTTCCGGTTGCTTTTTGAGGAACTACAAACGAATTAACGACCACTACATTCAACTACAAACGATTTCCGAGTTAGATTTCGATGTATTCTGATTTCCGGTTGCTTTTTGAGGAACAACAAATGAACGAATGATCAGTACATTCAACTACTAACGATTTCCGATCTAGATTTCGATGTATTCTGATTTCCGGTTGCTTTTTGAGGAACTACAAACGAACTAACGACCATTACATTCAACTACAAACGATTTCCGAGCTAGATTTCGATGTATTCTGATTTCCGGTTGCTTTTTGACGAACTACAAACGAAGTAACGACCATTACATTCAACTACAAACGATTTCCGAGCTATATTTCGATGTATTCTGATTTCCGGTTGCTTTTTGACGAACTACAAACGAATTAACGACCATTACATTCAACTACAAACCATTTCCGAGCTAGATTTCGATGTATTCTGATTTCCGGTTGCTTTTTGAGGAACTACAAACGAATTAACGACCATTACATTCAACTACAAACGATTTCCGAGCTAGATTTCGATGTATTCTGATTTCCGGTTGCTTTTTGACGAACTACAAACGAAGTAACGACCATTACATTCAACTACAAACGATTTCCGAGCTAGATTTCGATGTATTCTGATTTCCGGTTGCTTTTTGAGGAACTACAAACGAATTAGCGACCACTACATTCAACTACAAACGAATTCCGAGCTAGATTTCGATGCATTCTGATTTCCGGTTGCTTTTAAAGGAACTACAAACGAATTAACGACCACTACATTCAACTACAAACAATTTCGAGCTAGATTTCGATGTATTCTGATTTCCGGTTGCTTTTTGAGGAACTATAAACGAATTGACGACCACTACATTCAAGTACAAAAGATTTCCGAGCTAGATTTCGATGTATTCTGATTTCCGGTTGCTTTTTGAGGAACTACAAATGAATTAGCGACCACTACATTCACCTACAAACCATATCCGAGCTAGATTTCGATGTATTCTGATTTCCGGTTGCTTTTTGAGGGACTATAAACGAACTAGCGACCACTACATTCAACTACAAACGATTTCCGAGCTAAATTTCGATGTATTCTGATTTCCGGTTGCTTTTTGAGGAACTACAAACGAATTAACGACCACTACATTCAATTACAAACAAATACCCAGCTAGATATCGATGTATTCTGATTTCCGGTTGCTTTTTGAGGAACTACAAACGAATTAGCGACCACTAGATTCAACTACAAACGATTTTCGAGCTAAATTTCGATGTATTCTGATTTCCGGTTGCTTTTTGAGGAACTACAAACGAATTAGCGACCACTACATTCAACTACAAACGATTTCCGAGTTAGATTTCGATGTATTCTGATTTCCGGTTGCTTTTTGAGGAACAACAAACGAACTAATGATCAGTACATTCAACTACTAACGATTTCCGATCTAGATTTCGATGTATTCTGATTTCCGGTTGCTTTTTGAGGAACTACAAACGAACTAACGAACATTACATTCAACTACAAACGATTTCCGAGCTAGATTTCGATGTATTCTGATTTCCGGTTGCTTTTTGACGAACTACAAACGAAGTAACGACCATTACATTCAACTACAAACGATTTCCGAGCTAGATTTCGATGTATTCTGATTTCCGGTTGCTTTTTGACGAACTACAAACGAATTAACGACCATTACATTCAACTACAAACCATTTCCGAGCTAGATTTCGATGTATTCTGATTTCCGGTTGCTTTTTGAGGAACTACAAACGAATTAACGACCATTACATTCAACTACAAACGATTTCCGAGCTAGATTTCGATGTATTCTGATTTCCGGTTGCTTTTTGACGAACTACAAACGAAGTAACGACCATTACATTCAACTACAAACGATTTCCGAGCTAGATTTCGATGTATTCTGATTTCCGGTTGCTTTTTGAGGAACTACAAACGAATTAGCGACCACTACATACAACTGCAAGCAATTTCCGAGCTAGATTTCGATGTATTCTGATTTGCGGTTGCTTTTGGAGGAACTACAAACAAACTAACGACCATTACATTCAACTACAAACGATTTCCGAGCTGGATTTCGATGTATTCTGATTTCCGGTTGCTTTTTGAGGAACTACAAACGATTTAGCGGCCACTACATTCAACTACAAATGATTTCCGAGCTAGATTTCGATGTATTCTGATTTCCGGTTGCTTTTTGAGGAACTACAAACGAATTAGCGACCACTACATTCAACTACAAACGATTTCCGAGCGAGATTTCGATGTATTCTGATTTCCGGTTACTTTTTGAGGAACAACAAACGAAATAGTGACCACTACATTCAACTACTAACGATTTCCGAGCTAGATTTCGATGTATTCTGATTTCCAGTTGCTTCTTGAGGAACTACAAACGAATTAGCGAACACTACATTCAACTACAAGCGCTTTCCGAGCTAGATTTCGATGTATTCTGATTTCCGGTTGCTTTTTGAGGAACTACAAACGAATTAGCGACCACTACATTCATCTACAAACGATTTCCGAGCTAGATTTCGATTAATTTTGATTTCCGGTTGCTTTTTGAGGAACTACAAACGAATTAGCGACCACTACATTCACCTACAAACCATATCCGAGCTAGATTTCGATGTATTCTGATTTCCGGTTGCTTTTTGAGGAACTATAAACGAATTAGCGACCCCTACATTCAACTACAAACGATTTCCGAGCTAGATTTCGATGTATTCTGATTTCCGGTTGCTTTTTGAGGAACTACAAACGAATTAACGACCACTACATTCAATTACAAACAATTACCGAGCTAGATTTCAATGTATTCTGATTTCCGGTTGCTTTTTGAGGAACTACAAACGAATTAGCGACCACTACATTCAACTACAAACGATTTTCGAGCTAAATTTCGATGTATTCTGATTTCCGGTTGCTTTTTGAGGAACTACAAACGAATTAGCGACCACTACATTCAACTACAAACGATTTCCGAATTAACGACCACTACATTCAACTACAAACGATTTCCGAGTTAGATTTCGATGTATTCTGATTTCCGGTTGCTTTTTGAGGAACTACAAACGAATTAGCGACCACTACATTCAACTACAAACGATTTCCGAGCTAGATTTCGATGTATTCTGATTTCCGGTTGCTTTTTGAGGAACTACAAACGAATTAGCGACCACTACATTCAACTACAAACGATTTCCGAGCTAGATTTCGATGTATTCTGATTTCCGGTTGCTTTTTGAGGAACTATAAACGAATTAGCGACCACTACATTCAACTACGAACGATTTCTGAGCCAGATTTCGATGTATTCTGATTTCCGGTTGCTTTTTGAGGAACTACAAACGAATTAACGACCACTACATTCAACTACAAACGATTTCCGAGTTAGATTTCGATGTATTCTGATTTCCGGTTGCTTTTTGAGGAACAACAAACGAACTAATGATCAGTACATTCAACTACTAACGATTTCCGATCTAGATTTCGATGTATTCTGATTTCCGGTTGCTTTTTGAGGAACTACAAACGAATTAACGACCATTACATTCAACTACAAACGATTTCCGAGCTAGATTTCGATGTATTCTGATTTCCGGTTGCTTTTTGACGAACTACAAACGAAGTAACGACCATTACATTCAACTACAAACGATTTCCGAGCTAGATTTCGATGTATTCTGATTTCCGGTTGCTTTTTGACGAACTACAAACGAATTAACGACCATTACATTCAACTACAAACCATTTCCGAGCTAGATTTCGATGTATTCTGATTTCCGGTTGCTTTTTGAGGAACTACAAACGAATTAACGACCATTACATTCAACTACAAACGATTTCCGAGCTAGATTTCGATGTATTCTGATTTCCGGTTGCTTTTTGACGAACTACAAACGAAGTAACGACCATTACATTCAACTACAAACGATTTCCGAGCTAGATTTCGATGTATTCTGATTTCCGGTTGCTTTTTGAGGAACTACAAACCAATTAGCGACCACTACATTCACCTACAAACCATATCCGAGCTAGATTTCGACGTATTCTGATTTCCGGTTGCTTTTTGAGGAACTATAAACGAATTAGCGACCACTACATTCAACTACAAACGATTTCCGAGCTAAATTTCGATGTATTCTGATTTCCGGTTGCTTTTTGAGGAACTACAAACGAATTAACGACCACTACATTCAATTACAAACAATTACCGAGCTAGATTTCGATGTATTCTGATTTCCGGTTGCTTTTTGAGGAACTACAAACGAATTAGCGACCACTACATTCAACTACAAACGATTTTCGAGCTAAATTTCGATGTATTCTGATTTCCGGTTGCTTTTTGAGGAACTACAAACGAATTAACGACCACTACATTCAACTACAAACGATTTCCGAGTTAGATTTCGATGTATTCTGATTTCCGGTTGCTTTTTGAGGAACAACAAACGAACTAATGATCAGTACATTCAACTACTAACGATTTCCGATCTAGATTTCGATGTATTCTGATTTCCGGTTGCTTTTTGAGGAACTACAAACGAACTAACGACCATTACATTCAACTACAAACGATTTCCGAGCTAGATTTCGATGTATTCTGATTTCCGGTTGCTTTTTGACGAACTACAAACGAAGTAACGACCATTACATTCAACTACAAACGATTTCCGAGCTAGATTTCGATGTATTCTGATTTCCGGTTGCTTTTTGACGAACTACAAACGAATTAACGACCATTACATTCAACTACAAACCATTTCCGAGCTAGATTTCGATGTATTCTGATTTCCGGTTGCTTTTTGAGGAACTACAAACGAATTAACGACCATTACATTCAACTACAAATGATTTCCGAGCTAGATTTCGATGTATTCTGATTTCCGGTTGCTTTTTGACGAACTACAAACGAAGTAACGACCATTACATTCAACTACAAACGAATTCCGAGCTAGATTTCGATGCATTCTGATTTCCGGTTGCTTTTTGAGGAACTACAAACGAATTAACGACCACTACATTCAACTACAAACAATTTCGAGCTAGATTTCGATGTATTCTGATTTCCGGTTGCTTTTTGAGGAACTATAAACGAATTAACGACCACTACATTCAACTACAAACGATTTCCGAGCTAGATTTCGATGTATTCTGATTTCCGGTTGCTTTTTGAGGAACTACAAATGAATTAGCGACCACTATATTCAACTACAAACGATTTCCGAGCAAGATATCGATGTATTCTGATTTTCGGTTGCTTTTGAGGAACTATAAGCGAATTAGCGACCACTACATTCAACTACAAACTATTTCCGAGCGAGATTTCGATGTATTCTGATTTCCGGTTGCTTTTGAGGAACTACAAACGAATTAACGACCATTACATTCAACTACAAACGATTTCCGAGCTAGATTTCGACGTATTCTGATTTCCGGTTGCTTTTTGAGGACCTACAAACGAACTAACGACCATTACATTCAACTACAAATGATTTCCGAGCTAGATTTCGATGTATTCTAATTTCCGGTTGCTTTTTGAGGAACAACAAACGAATTAGCGACCACTACGTTCAACTACAAACGATTTCCGAGTTAGATTTCGATATATTCTGATTTCCGGTTGCTTTTTGAAGAACTACAAATGAATTAGCGACCAATACATTCAACTACAAACGATTTCCGAGCTAGATTTCAATGTATTCTGATTTCCGGTTGCTTTTTGAGGAACTACAAACGAATTAGCGACCACTACATTCAACTGCAAGCGATTTCTGAGCTAGATTTCGATGTATTCTGATTTGCGGTTGCTTTTGGAGGAACTACAAACAAACTAACGACCATTACATTCAACTACAAACGATTTCCGAGCTGGATTTCGATGTATTCTGATTTCCGGTTGCTTTTTGAGGAACCACAAAAGATTTAGCGGCCACTACATTCAACTACAAATGATTTCCGAGCTAGATTTCGATGCATTCTGATTTCCGGTTGCTTTTTGAGGAACTACAAATGAATTAGCGACCACTACATTCAACTACAAACGATTTCCGAGCAAGATATCGATGTATTCTGATTTTCGGTTGCTTTTGAGGAACTACAAGCGAATTAGCGACCACTACATTCAACTATAAACGATTTGCGAGCTAGATTTCGATGTATTCTGATTTCCGGTTGCTTTTTGAGGAACTACAAACGAATTAACGACCATTACATTCAACTACAAACGATTTCCGAGCTAGATTTCGATGTATTCTGATTTCCGGTTGCTTTTTGACGAACTACAAACGAAGTAACGACCATTACATTCAACTACAAACGATTTCCGAGCTAGATTTCGATGTATTCTGATTTCCGGTTGCTTTTTGACGAACTACAAACGAATTAACGACCATTACATTCAACTACAAACCATTTCCGAGCTAGATTTCGATGTATTCTGATTTCCGGTTGCTTTTTGAGGAACTACAAACGAATTAACGACCATTACATTCAACTACAAACGATTTCCGAGCTAGATTTCGATGTATTCTGATTTCCGGTTGCTTTTTGACGAACTACAAACGAAGTAACGACCATTACATTCAACTACAAACGATTTCCGAGCTAGATTTCGATGTATTCTGATTTCCGGTTGCTTTTTGAGGAACTACAAACGAATTAGCGACCACTACATTCACCTACAAACCATATCCGAGCTAGATTTCGATGTATTCTGATTTCCGGTTGCTTTTTGAGGAACTATAAACGAATTAGCGACCACTACATTAAACTACAAACGATTTCCGAGCTAAATTTCGATGTATTCTGATTTCCGGTTGCTTTTTGAGGAACTACAAACGAATTAACGACCACTACATTCAATTACAAACAATTACCGAGCTAGATTTCGATGTATTCTGATTTCCGGTTGCTTTTTGAGGAACTACAAACGAATTAGCGACCACTACATTCAACTACAAACGATTTTCGAGCTAAATTTCGATGTATTCTGATTTCCGGTTGCTTTTTGAGGAACTACAAACGAATTAACGACCACTACATTCAACTACAAACGATTTCCGAGTTAGATTTCGATGTATTCTGATTTCCGGTTGCTTTTTGAGGAACAACAAACGAACTAATGATCAGTACATTCAACTACTAACGATTTCCGATCTAGATTTCGATGTATTCTGATTTCCGGTTGCTTTTTGAGGAACTACAAACGAACTAACGACCATTACATTCAACTACAAACGATATTTCCGAGCTAGATTTCGATGTATTCTGATTTCCGGTTGCTTTTTGACGAACTACAAACATTCAACTACAAACGATTTCCGAGCTAGATTTCGATGTATTCTGATTTCCGGTTGCTTTTTGACGAACTACAAACGAATTAACGACCATTACATTCAACTACAAACCATTTCCGAGCTAGATTTCGATGTATTCTGATTTCCGGTTGCTTTTTGAGGAACTACAAACGAATTAACGACCATTACATTCAACTACAAACAATTTCCGAGCTAGATTTCGATGTATTCTGATTTCCGGTTGCTTTTTGACGAACTACAAACGAAGTAACGACTATTACATTCAACTACAAACGATTTCCGAGCTAGATTTCGATGTATTCTGATTTCCGGTTGCTTTTTGAGGAACTATAAACGAATTAGCGACCACTACATTCAACTACAAACGATTTCCGAGCTAAATTTCGATGTATTCTGATTTCCGGTTGCTTTTTGAGGAACTACAAACGAATTAACGACCACTACATTCAATTACAAACAATTACCGAGCTAGATTTCGATGTATTCTGATTTCCGGTTGCTTTTTGAGGAACTACAAACGAATTAACGACCACTACATTCAACTACAAACGATTTCCGAGTTAGATTTCGATGTATTCTGATTTCCGGTTGCTTTTTGAGGAACAACAAACGAACTAATGATCAGTACATTCAACTACTAACGATTTCCGATCTAGATTTCGATGTATTCTGATTTCCGGTTGCTTTTTGAGGAACTACAAACGAACTAACGACCATTACATTCAACTACAAACGATTTCCGAGCTAGATTTCGATGTATTCTGATTTCTGGTTGCTTTTTGACGAACTACAAACGAAGTAACGACTATTACATTCAACTACAAACGATTTCCGAGCTAGATTTCGATGTATTCTGATTTCCGGTTGCTTTTTGACGAACTACAAACGAATTAACGACCATTACATTCAACTACAAACCATTTCCGAGCTAGATTTCGATGTATTCTGATTTCCGGTTGCTTTTTGAGGAACAACAAACGAACTAATGATCAGTACATTCAACTACTAACGATTTCCGATCTAGATTTCGATGTATTCTGATTTCCGGTTGCTTTTTGAGGAACTACAAACGAATTAACGACCACTACATTCAACTACAAACGATTTCCGAGTTAGATTTCGATGTATTCTGATTTCCGGTTGCTTTTTGAGGAACAACAAACGAACTAATGATCAGTACATTCAACTACTAACGATTTCCGATCTAGATTTCGATGTATTCTGATTTCCGGTTGCTTTTTGAGGAACTACAAACGAACTAACGACCATTACATTCAACTACAAACGATTTCCGAGCTAGATTTCGATGTATTCTGATTTCTGGTTGCTTTTTGACGAACTACAAACGAAGTAACGACCATTACATTCAACTACAAACGATTTCCGAGCTAGATTTCGATGTATTCTGATTTCCGGTTGCTTTTTGACGAACTACAAACGAATTAACGACCATTACATTCAACTACAAACCATTTCCGAGCTAGATTTCGATGTATTCTGATTTCCGGTTGCTTTTTGACGAACTACAAACGAAGTAACGACCATTACATTCAACTACAAACGATTTCCGAGCTAGATTTCGATGTATTCTGATTTCCGGTTGCTTTTTGAGGAACTACAAACGAATTAGCGACCACTACATTCACCTACAAACCATATCCGAGCTAGATTTCGATGTATTCTGATTTCCGGTTGCTTTTTGAGGAACTATAAACGAATTAGCGACCACTACATTCAACTACAAACGATTTCCGAGCTAAATTTCGATGTATTCTGATTTCCGGTTGCTTTTTGAGGAACTACAAACGAATTAACGACCACTACATTCAATTACAAACAATTACCGAGCTAGATTTCGATGTATTCTGATTTCCGGTTGCTTTTTGAGGAACTACAAACGAATTAGCGACCACTACATTCAACTACAAACGATTTTCGAGCTAAATTTCGATGTATTCTGATTTCCGGTTGCTTTTTGAGGAACTACAAACGAATTAACGACCACTACATTCAACTACAAACGATTTCCGAGTTAGATTTCGATGTATTCTGATTTCCGGTTGCTTTTTGAGGAACAACAAACGAACTAATGATCAGTACATTCAACTACTAACGATTTCCGATCTAGATTTCGATGTATTCTGATTTCCGGTTGCTTTTTGAGGAACTACAAACGAACTAACGACCATTACATTCAACTACAAACGATTTCCGAGCTAGATTTCGATGTATTCTGATTTCCGGTTGCTTTTTGACGAACTACAAACATTCAACTACAAACGATTTCCGAGCTAGATTTCGATGTATTCTGATTTCCGGTTGCTTTTTGACGAACTACAAACGAATTAACGACCATTACATTCAACTACAAACCATTTCCGAGCTAGATTTCGATGTATTCTGATTTCCGGTTGCTTTTTGAGGAACTACAAACGAATTAACGACCATTACATTCAACTACAAACAATTTCCGAGCTAGATTTCGATGTATTCTGATTTCCGGTTGCTTTTTGACGAACTACAAACGAAGTAACGACTATTACATTCAACTACAAACGATTTCCGAGCTAGATTTCGATGTATTCTGATTTCCGGTTGCTTTTTGAGGAACTATAAACGAATTAGCGACCACTACATTCAACTACAAACGATTTCCGAGCTAAATTTCGATGTATTCTGATTTCCGGTTGCTTTTTGAGGAACTACAAACGAATTAACGACCACTACATTCAATTACAAACAATTACCGAGCTAGATTTCGATGTATTCTGATTTCCGGTTGCTTTTTGAGGAACTACAAACGAATTAGCGACCACTACATTCAACTACAAACGATTTTCGAGCTAAATTTCGATGTATTCTGATTTCCGGTTGCTTTTTGAGGAACTACAAACGAATTAACGACCACTACATTCAACTACAAACGATTTCCGAGTTAGATTTCGATGTATTCTGATTTCCGGTTGCTTTTTGAGGAACAACAAACGAACTAATGATCAGTACATTCAACTACTAACGATTTCCGATCTAGATTTCGATGTATTCTGATTTCCGGTTGCTTTTTGAGGAACTACAAACGAACTAACGACCATTACATTCAACTACAAACGATTTCCGAGCTAGATTTCGATGTATTCTGATTTCTGGTTGCTTTTTGACGAACTACAAACGAAGTAACGACCATTACATTCAACTACAAACGATTTCCGAGCTAGATTTCGATGTATTCTGATTTCCGGTTGCTTTTTGACGAACTACAAACGAATTAACGACCATTACATTCAACTACAAACCATTTCCGAGCTAGATTTCGATGTATTCTGATTTCCGGTTGCTTTTTGAGGAACAACAAACGAACTAATGATCAGTACATTCAACTACTAACGATTTCCGATCTAGATTTCGATGTATTCTGATTTCCGGTTGCTTTTTGAGGAACTACAAACGAATTAACGACCATTACATTCAACTACAAACAATTTCCGAGCTAGATTTCGATGTATTCTGATTTCCGGTTGCTTTTTGACGAACTACAAACGAAGTAACGACCATTACATTCAACTACAAACGATTTCCGAGCTAGATTTCGATGTATTCTGATTTCCGGTTGCTTTTTGAGGAACTACAAACGAATTAGCGACCACTACATTCAACTACAAACGATTTCCGAGCTAGATTTCGATGTATTCTGATTTCCGGTTGCTTTTTGAGGAACTACAAACGAATTAACGACCACTACATTCAACTACAAACAATTTCGAGCTAGATTTCGATGTATTCTGATTTCCGGTTGCTTTTTGAGGAACTACAAACGAATTAACGACCACTACATTCAACTACAAACGATTTCCGAGTTAGATTTCGATGTATTCTGATTTCCGGTTGCTTTTTGAGGAACTACAAACGAATTAGCGACCACTACATTCAACTACAAACGATTTCCGAGCTAGATTTCGATGTATTCTGATTTCCGGTTGCTTTTTGAGGAACTACAAACGAATTAGCGACCACTACATTCAACTACAAACGATTTCCGAGCTAGATTTCGATGTATTCTGATTTCCGGTTGCTTTTTGAGGAACTATAAACGAATTAGCGACCACTACATTCAACTACGAACGATTTCCGAGCCAGATTTCGATGTATTCTGATTTCCGGTTGCTTTTTGAGGAACTACAAACGAATTAACGACCACTACATTCAACTACAAACGATTTCCGAGTTAGATTTCGATGTATTCTGATTTCCGGTTGCTTTTTGAGGAACAACAAACGAACTAATGATCAGTACATTCAACTACTAACGATTTCCGATCTAGATTTCGATGTATTCTGATTTCCGGTTGCTTTTTGAGGAACTACAAACGAATTAACGACCATTACATTCAACTACAAACGATTTCCGAGCTAGATTTCGATGTATTCTGATTTCCGGTTGCTTTTTGACGAACTACAAACAAGTAACGACCATTACATTCAACTACAAACGATTTCCGAGCTAGATTTCGATGTATTCTGATTTCCGGTTGCTTTTTGACGAACTACAAACGAATTAACGACCATTACATTCAACTACAAACCATTTCCGAGCTAGATTTCGATGTATTCTGATTTCCGGTTGCTTTTTGAGGAACTACAAACGAATTAACGACCATTACATTCAACTACAAACGATTTCCGAGCTAGATTTCGATGTATTCTGATTTCCGGTTGCTTTTTGACGAACTACAAACGAAGTAACGACCATTACATTCAACTACAAACGATTTCCGAGCTAGATTTCGATGCATTCTGATTTCCGGTTGCTTTTTGAGGAACTACAAACGAATTAGCGACCACTACATTCACCTACAAACCATATCCGAGCTAGATTTCGACGTATTCTGATTTCCGGTTGCTTTTTGAGGAACTATAAACGAATTAGCGACCACTACATTCAACTACAAACGATTTCCGAGCTAAATTTCGATGTATTCTGATTTCCGGTTGCTTTTTGAGGAACTAAAAACGAATTAACGACCACTACATTCAATTACAAACAATTACCGAGCTAGATTTCGATGTATTCTGATTTCCGGTTGCTTTTTGAGGAACTACAAACGAATTAGCGACCACTACATTCACCTACAAACCATATCCGAGCTAGATTTCGATGTATTCTGATTTCCGGTTGCTTTTTGAGGAACTATAAACGAATTAGCGACCACTACATTCAACTACAAACGATTTCCGAGCTAAATTTCGATGTATTCTGATTTCCGGTTGCTTTTTGAGGAACTACAAACGAATTAACGACCACTACATTCAATTACAAACAATTACCGAGCTAGATTTCGATGTATTCTGAGTTCCGGTTGCTTTTTGAGGAACTACAAACGAATTAGCGACCACTACATTCAACTACAAACGATTTTCGAGCTAAATTTCGATGTATTCTGATTTCCGGTTGCTTTTTGAGGAACTACAAACGAATTAACGACCACTACATTCAACTACAAACGATTTCCGAGTTAGATTTCGATGTATTCTGATTTCCGGTTGCTTTTTGAGGAACAACAAATGAACGAATGATCAGTACATTCAACTACTAACGATTTCCGATCTAGATTTCGATGTATTCTGATTTCCGGTTGCTTTTTGAGGAACTACAAACGAACTAACGACCATTACATTCAACTACAAACGATTTCCGAGCTAGATTTCGATGTATTCTGATTTCCGGTTGCTTTTTGACGAACTACAAACGAAGTAACGACCATTACATTCAACTACAAACGATTTCCGAGCTATATTTCGATGTATTCTGATTTCCGGTTGCTTTTTGACGAACTACAAACGAATTAACGACCATTACATTCAACTACAAACCATTTCCGAGCTAGATTTCGATGTATTCTGATTTCCGGTTGCTTTTTGAGGAACTACAAACGAATTAACGACCATTACATTCAACTACAAACGATTTCCGAGCTAGATTTCGATGTATTCTGATTTCCGGTTGCTTTTTGACGAACTACAAACGAAGTAACGACCATTACATTCAACTACAAATGATTTCCGAGCTAGATTTCGATGTATTCTAATTTCCGGTTGCTTTTTGAGGAACAACAAACGAATTAGCGACCACTACGTTCAACTACAAACGATTTCCGAGTTAGATTTCGATATATTCTGATTTCCGGTTGCTTTTTGAAGAACTACAAATGAATTAGCGACCAATACATTCAACTACAAACGATTTCCGAGCTAGATTTCAATGTATTCTGATTTCCGGTTGCTTTTTGAGGAACTACAAACGAATTAGCGACCACTACATTCAACTGCAAGCGATTTCTGAGCTAGATTTCGATGTATTCTGATTTGCGGTTGCTTTTGGAGGAACTACAAACAAACTAACGACCATTACATTCAACTACAAACGATTTCCGAGCTGGATTTCGATGTATTCTGATTTCCGGTTGCTTTTTGAGGAACCACAAAAGATTTAGCGGCCACTACATTCAACTACAAATGATTTCCGAGCTAGATTTCGATGCATTCTGATTTCCGGTTGCTTTTTGAGGAACTACAAATGAATTAGCGACCACTACATTCAACTACAAACGATTTCCGAGCAAGATATCGATGTATTCTGATTTTCGGTTGCTTTTGAGGAACTACAAGCGAATTAGCGACCACTACATTCAACTATAAACGATTTGCGAGCTAGATTTCGATGTATTCTGATTTCCGGTTGCTTTTTGAGGAACTACAAACGAATTAACGACCATTACATTCAACTAAAAACGATTTCCGAGCTAGATTTCGATGTATTCTGATTTCCGGTTGCTTTTTGACGAACTACAAACGAAGTAACGACCATTACATTCAACTACAAACGATTTCCGAGCTAGATTTCGATGTATTCTGACTTCCGGTTGCTTTTTGACGAACTACAAACGAATTAACGACCATTACATTCAACTACAAACCATTTCCGAGCTAGATTTCGATGTATTCTGATTTCCGGTTGCTTTTTGAGGAACTACAAACGAATTAACGACCATTACATTCAACTACAAGCGATTTCCGAGCTAGATTTCGATGTATTCTGATTTCCGGTTGCTTTTTGACGAACTACAAACGAAGTAACGACCATTACATTCAACTACAAACGATTTCCGAGCTAGATTTCGATGTATTCTGATTTCCGGTTGCTTTTTGAGGAACTACAAACGAATTAGCGACCACTACATTCACCTACAAACCATATCCGAGCTAGATTTCGATGTATTCTGATTTCCGGTTGCTTTTTGAGGAACTATAAACGAATTAGCGACCACTACATTCAACTACAAACGATTTCCGAGCTAAATTTCGATGTATTCTGATTTCCGGTTGCTTTTTGAGGAACTACAAACGAATTAACGACCACTACATTCAATTACAAACAATTACCGAGCTAGATTTCGATGTATTCTGATTTCCGGTTGCTTTTTGAGGAACTACAAACGAATTAGCGACCACTACATTCAACTACAAACGATTTTCGAGCTAAATTTCGATGTATTCTGATTTCCGGTTGCTTTTTGAGGAACTACAAACGAATTAACGACCACTACATTCAACTACAAACGATTTCCGAGTTAGATTTCGATGTATTCTGATTTCCGGTTGCTTTTTGAGGAACAACAAACGAACTAATGATCAGTACATTCAACTACTAACGATTTCCGATCTAGATTTCGATGTATTCTGATTTCCGGTTGCTTTTTGAGGAACTACAAACGAACTAACGACCATTACATTCAACTACAAACGATTTCCGAGCTAGATTTCGATGTATTCTGATTTCCGGTTGCTTTTTGACGAACTACAAACATTCAACTACAAACGATTTCCGAGCTAGATTTCGATGTATTCTGATTTCCGGTTGCTTTTTGAGGAACTATAAACGAATTAGCGACCACTACATTCAACTACAAACGATTTCCGAGCTAAATTTCGATGTATTCTGATTTCCGGTTGCTTTTTGAGGAACTACAAACGAATTAACGACCACTACATTCAATTACAAACAATTGCCGAGCTAGATTTCGATGTATTCTGATTTCCGGTTGCTTTTTGAGGAACTACAAACGAATTAGCGACCACTACATTCAACTACAAACGATTTTCGAGCTAAATTTCGATGTATTCTGATTTCCGGTTGCTTTTTGAGGAACTACAAACGAATTAACGACCACTACATTCAACTACAAACGATTTCCGAGTTAGATTTCGATGTATTCTGAGTTCCGGTTGCTTTTTGAGGAACAACAAAAGAACTAATGATCAGTACATTCAACTACTAACGATTTCCGATCTAGATTTCGATGTATTCTGATTTCCGGTTGCTTTTTGAGGAACTACAAACGAACTAACGACCATTACATTCAACTACAAACGATTTCCGAGCTAGATTTCGATGTATTCTGATTTCTGGTTGCTTTTTGACGAACTACAAACGAAGTAACGACCATTACATTCAACTACAAACGATTTCCGAGCTAGATTTCGATGTATTCTGATTTCCGGTTGCTTTTTGACGAACTACACACGAATTAACGACCATTACATTCAACTACAAACCATTTCCGAGCTAGATTTCGATGTATTCTGATTTCCGGTTGCTTTTTGAGGAACAACAAACGAACTAATGATCAGTACATTCAACTACTAACGATTTCCGATCTAGATTTCGATGTATTCTGATTTCCGGTTGCTTTTTGAGGAACTACAAACGAATTAACGACCATTACATTCAACTACAAACAATTTCCGAGCTAGATTTCGATGTATTCTGATTTCCGGTTGCTTTTTGACGAACTACAAACGAAGTAACGACCATTACATTCAACTACAAACGATTTCCGAGCTAGATTTCGATGTATTCTGATTTCCGGTTGCTTTTTGAGGAACTACAAACGAATTAGCGACCACTACATTCAACTACAAACGATTTCCGAGCTAGATTTCGATGTATTCTGATTTCCGGTTGCTTTTTGAGGAACTACAAACGAATTAACGACCACTACATTCAACTACAAACAATTTCGAGCTAGATTTCGATGTATTCTGATTTCCGGTTGCTTTTTGAGGAACTACAAACGAATTAACGACCACTACATTCAACTACAAACGATTTCCGAGTTAGATTTCGATGTATTCTGATTTCCGGTTGCTTTTTGAGGAACTACAAACGAATTAGCGACCACTACATTCAACTACAAACGATTTCCGAGCTAGATTTCGATGTATTCTGATTTCCGGTTGCTTTTTGAGGAACTACAAACGAATTAGCGACCACTACATTCAACTACAAACGATTTCCGAGCTAGATTTCGATGTATTCTGATTTCCGGTTGCTTTTTGAGGAACTATAAACGAATTAGCGACCACTACATTCAACTACGAACGATTTCCGAGCCAGATTTCGATGTATTCTGATTTCCGGTTGCTTTTTGAGGAACTACAAACGAATTAACGACCACTACATTCAACTACAAACGATTTCCGAGTTAGATTTCGATGTATTCTGATTTCCGGTTGCTTTTTGAGGAACAACAAACGAATTAGCGACCACTACATTCAACTACAAACGATTTTCGAGCTAAATTTCGATGTATTCTGATTTCCGGTTGCTTTTTGAGGAACTACAAACGAATTAACGACCACTACATTCAACTACAAACGATTTCCGAGTTAGATTTCGATGTATTCTGATTTCCGGTTGCTTTTTGAGGAACAACAAATGAACGAATGATCAGTACATTCAACTACTAACGATTTCCGATCTAGATTTCGATGTATTCTGATTTCCGGTTGCTTTTTGAGGAACAACAAACGAACTAATGATCAGTACATTCAACTACTAACGATTTCCGATCTAGATTTCGATGTATTCTGATTTCCGGTTGCTTTTTGAGGAACTACAAACGAACTAACGACCATTACATTCAACTACAAACGATTTCCGAGCTAGATTTCGATGTATTCTGATTTCCGGTTGCTTTTTGACGAACTACAAACATTCAACTACAAACGATTTCCGAGCTAGATTTCGATGTATTCTGATTTCCGGTTGCTTTTTGAGGAACTATAAACGAATTAGCGACCACTACATTCAACTACAAACGATTTCCGAGCTAAATTTCGATGTATTCTGATTTCCGGTTGCTTTTTGAGGAACTACAAACGAATTAACGACCACTACATTCAATTACAAACAATTGCCGAGCTAGATTTCGATGTATTCTGATTTCCGGTTGCTTTTTGAGGAACTACAAACGAATTAGCGACCACTACATTCAACTACAAACGATTTTCGAGCTAAATTTCGATGTATTCTGATTTCCGGTTGCTTTTTGAGGAACTACAAACGAATTAACGACCACTACATTCAACTACAAACGATTTCCGAGTTAGATTTCGATGTATTCTGATTTCCGGTTGCTTTTTGAGGAACAACAAACGAACTAATGATCAGTACATTCAACTACTAACGATTTCCGATCTAGATTTCGATGTATTCTGATTTCCGGTTGCTTTTTGAGGAACTACAAACGAACTAACGACCATTACATTCAACTACAAACGATTTCCGAGCTAGATTTCGATGTATTCTGATTTCTGGTTGCTTTTTGACGAACTACAAACGAAGTAACGACCATTACATTCAACTACAAACGATTTCCGAGCTAGATTTCGATGTATTCTGATTTCCGGTTGCTTTTTGACGAACTACAAACGAATTAACGACCATTACATTCAACTACAAACCATTTCCGAGCTAGATTTCGATGTATTCTGATTTCCGGTTGCTTTTTGAGGAACAACAAACGAACTAATGATCAGTACATTCAACTACTAACGATTTCCGATCTAGATTTCGATGTATTCTGATTTCCGGTTGCTTTTTGAGGAACTACAAACGAATTAACGACCATTACATTCAACTACAAACAATTTCCGAGCTAGATTTCGATGTATTCTGATTTCCGGTTGCTTTTTGACGAACTACAAACGAAGTAACGACCATTACATTCAACTACAAACGATTTCCGAGCTAGATTTCGATGTATTCTGATTTCCGGTTGCTTTTTGAGGAACTACAAACGAATTAGCGACCACTACATTCAACTACAAACGATTTCCGAGCTAGATTTCGATGTATTCTGATTTCCGGTTGCTTTTTGAGGAACTACAAACGAATTAACGACCACTACATTCAACTACAAACAATTTCGAGCTAGATTTCGATGTATTCTGATTTCCGGTTGCTTTTTGAGGAACTACAAACGAATTAACGACCACTACATTCAACTACAAACGATTTCCGAGTTAGATTTCGATGTATTCTGATTTCCGGTTGCTTTTTGAGGAACTACAAACGAATTAGCGACCACTACATTCAACTACAAACGATTTCCGAGCTAGATTTCGATGTATTCTGATTTCCGGTTGCTTTTTGAGGAACTACAAACGAATTAGCGACCACTACATTCAACTACAAACGATTTCCGAGCTAGATTTCGATGTATTCTGATTTCCGGTTGCTTTTTGAGGAACTATAAACGAATTAGCGACCACTACATTCAACTACGAACGATTTCCGAGCCAGATTTCGATGTATTCTGATTTCCGGTTGCTTTTTGAGGAACTACAAACGAATTAACGACCACTACATTCAACTACAAACGATTTCCGAGTTAGATTTCGATGTATTCTGATTTCCGGTTGCTTTTTGAGGAACAACAAACGAATTAGCGACCACTACATTCAACTACAAACGATTTTCGAGCTAAATTTCGATGTATTCTGATTTCCGGTTGCTTTTTGAGGAACTACAAACGAATTAACGACCACTACATTCAACTACAAACGATTTCCGAGTTAGATTTCGATGTATTCTGATTTCCGGTTGCTTTTTGAGGAACAACAAATGAACGAATGATCAGTACATTCAACTACTAACGATTTCCGATCTAGATTTCGATGTATTCTGATTTCCGGTTGCTTTTTGAGGAACTACAAACGAACTAACGACCATTACATTCAACTACAAACGATTTCCGAGCTAGATTTCGATGTATTCTGATTTCCGGTTGCTTTTTGACGAACTACAAACGAAGTAACGACCATTACATTCAACTACAAACGATTTCCGAGCTATATTTCGATGTATTCTGATTTCCGGTTGCTTTTTGACGAACTACAAACGAATTAACGACCATTACATTCAACTACAAACCATTTCCGAGCTAGATTTCGATGTATTCTGATTTCCGGTTGCTTTTTGAGGAACTACAAACGAATTAACGACCATTACATTCAACTACAAACGATTTCCGAGCTAGATTTCGATGTATTCTGATTTCCGGTTGCTTTTTGACGAACTACAAACGAAGTAACGACCATTACATTCAACTACAAATGATTTCCGAGCTAGATTTCGATGTATTCTAATTTCCGGTTGCTTTTTGAGGAACAACAAACGAATTAGCGACCACTACGTTCAACTACAAACGATTTCCGAGTTAGATTTCGATATATTCTGATTTCCGGTTGCTTTTTGAAGAACTACAAATGAATTAGCGACCAATACATTCAACTACAAACGATTTCCGAGCTAGATTTCAATGTATTCTGATTTCCGGTTGCTTTTTGAGGAACTACAAACGAATTAGCGACCACTACATTCAACTGCAAGCGATTTCTGAGCTAGATTTCGATGTATTCTGATTTGCGGTTGCTTTTGGAGGAACTACAAACAAACTAACGACCATTACATTCAACTACAAACGATTTCCGAGCTGGATTTCGATGTATTCTGATTTCCGGTTGCTTTTTGAGGAACCACAAAAGATTTAGCGGCCACTACATTCAACTACAAATGATTTCCGAGCTAGATTTCGATGCATTCTGATTTCCGGTTGCTTTTTGAGGAACTACAAATGAATTAGCGACCACTACATTCAACTACAAACGATTTCCGAGCAAGATATCGATGTATTCTGATTTTCGGTTGCTTTTGAGGAACTACAAGCGAATTAGCGACCACTACATTCAACTATAAACGATTTGCGAGCTAGATTTCGATGTATTCTGATTTCCGGTTGCTTTTTGAGGAACTACAAACGAATTAACGACCATTACATTCAACTACAAACGATTTCCGAGCTAGATTTCGATGTATTCTGATTTCCGGTTGCTTTTTGACGAACTACAAACGAAGTAACGACCATTACATTCAACTACAAACGATTTCCGAGCTAGATTTCGATGTATTCTGATTTCCGGTTGCTTTTTGACGAACTACAAACGAATTAACGACCATTACATTCAACTACAAACCATTTCCGAGCTAGATTTCGATGTATTCTGATTTCCGGTTGCTTTTTGAGGAACTACAAACGAATTAACGACCATTACATTCAACTACAAACGATTTCCGAGCTAGATTTCGATGTATTCTGATTTCCGGTTGCTTTTTGACGAACTACAAACGAAGTAACGACCATTACATTCAACTACAAACGATTTCCGAGCTAGATTTCGATGTATTCTGATTTCCGGTTGCTTTTTGAGGAACTACAAACGAATTAGCGACCACTACATTCACCTACAAACCATATCCGAGCTAGATTTCGATGTATTCTGATTTCCGGTTGCTTTTTGAGGAACTATAAACGAATTAGCGACCACTACATTCAACTACAAACGATTTCCGAGCTAAATTTCGATGTATTCTGATTTCCGGTTGCTTTTTGAGGAACTACAAACGAATTAACGACCACTACATTCAATTACAAACAATTACCGAGCTAGATTTCGATGTATTCTGATTTCCGGTTGCTTTTTGAGGAACTACAAACGAATTAGCGACCACTACATTCAACTACAAACGATTTTCGAGCTAAATTTCGATGTATTCTGATTTCCGGTTGCTTTTTGAGGAACTACAAACGAATTAACGACCACTACATTCAACTACAAACGATTTCCGAGTTAGATTTCGATGTATTCTGATTTCCGGTTGCTTTTTGAGGAACAACAAACGAACTAATGATCAGTACATTCAACTACTAACGATTTCCGATCTAGATTTCGATGTATTCTGATTTCCGGTTGCTTTTTGAGGAACTACAAACGAACTAACGACCATTACATTCAACTACAAACGATTTCCGAGCTAGATTTCGATGTATTCTGATTTCCGGTTGCTTTTTGACGAACTACAAACATTCAACTACAAACGATTTCCGAGCTAGATTTCGATGTATTCTGATTTCCGGTTGCTTTTTGAGGAACTATAAACGAATTAGCGACCACTACATTCAACTACAAACGATTTCCGAGCTAAATTTCGATGTATTCTGATTTCCGGTTGCTTTTTGAGGAACTACAAACGAATTAACGACCACTACATTCAATTACAAACAATTGCCGAGCTAGATTTCGATGTATTCTGATTTCCGGTTGCTTTTTGAGGAACTACAAACGAATTAGCGACCACTACATTCAACTACAAACGATTTTCGAGCTAAATTTCGATGTATTCTGATTTCCGGTTGCTTTTTGAGGAACTACAAACGAATTAACGACCACTACATTCAACTACAAACGATTTCCGAGTTAGATTTCGATGTATTCTGATTTCCGGTTGCTTTTTGAGGAACAACAAACGAACTAATGATCAGTACATTCAACTACTAACGATTTCCGATCTAGATTTCGATGTATTCTGATTTCCGGTTGCTTTTTGAGGAACTACAAACGAACTAACGACCATTACATTCAACTACAAACGATTTCCGAGCTAGATTTCGATGTATTCTGATTTCTGGTTGCTTTTTGACGAACTACAAACGAAGTAACGACCATAACATTCAACTACAAACGATTTCCGAGCTAGATTTCGATGTATTCTGATTTCCGGTTGCTTTTTGACGAACTACAAACGAATTAACGACCATTACATTCAACTACAAACCATTTCCGAGCTAGATTTCGATGTATTCTGATTTCCGGTTGCTTTTTGAGGAACAACAAACGAACTAATGATCAGTACATTCAACTACTAACGATTTCCGATCTAGATTTCGATGTATTCTGATTTCCGGTTGCTTTTTGAGGAACTACAAACGAATTAACGACCATTACATTCAACTACAAACAATTTCCGAGCTAGATTTCGATGTATTCTGATTTCCGGTTGCTTTTTGACGAACTACAAACGAAGTAACGACCATTACATTCAACTACAAACGATTTCCGAGCTAGATTTCGATGTATTCTGATTTCCGGTTGCTTTTTGAGGAACTACAAACGAATTAGCGACCACTACATTCAACTACAAACGATTTCCGAGCTAGATTTCGATGTATTCTGATTTCCGGTTGCTTTTTGAGGAACTACAAACGAATTAACGACCACTACATTCAACTACAAACAATTTCGAGCTAGATTTCGATGTATTCTGATTTCCGGTTGCTTTTTGAGGAACTACAAACGAATTAACGACCACTACATTCAACTACAAACGATTTCCGAGTTAGATTTCGATGTATTCTGATTTCCGGTTGCTTTTTGAGGAACTACAAACGAATTAGCGACCACTACATTCAACTACAAACGATTTCCGAGCTAGATTTCGATGTATTCTGATTTCCGGTTGCTTTTTGAGGAACTACAAACGAATTAGCGACCACTACATTCAACTACAAACGATTTCCGAGCTAGATTTCGATGTATTCTGATTTCCGGTTGCTTTTTGAGGAACTATAAACGAATTAGCGACCACTACATTCAACTACGAACGATTTCCGAGCCAGATTTCGATGTATTCTGATTTCCGGTTGCTTTTTGAGGAACTACAAACGAATTAACGACCACTACATTCAACTACAAACGATTTCCGAGTTAGATTTCGATGTATTCTGATTTCCGGTTGCTTTTTGAGGAACAACAAATGATCAGTACATTCAACTACTAACGATTTCCGATCTAGATTTCGATGTATTCTGATTTCCGGTTGCTTTTTGAGGAACTACAAACGAATTAACGACCATTACATTCAACTACAAACGATTTCCGAGCTAGATTTCGATGTATTCTGATTTCCGGTTGCTTTTTGACGAACTACAAACAAGTAACGACCATTACATTCAACTACAAACGATTTCCGAGCTAGATTTCGATGTATTCTGATTTCCGGTTGCTTTTTGACGAACTACAAACGAATTAACGACCATTACATTCAACTACAAACCATTTCCGAGCTAGATTTCGATGTATTCTGATTTCCGGTTGCTTTTTGAGGAACTACAAACGAATTAACGACCATTACATTCAACTACAAACGATTTCCGAGCTAGATTTCGATGTATTCTGATTTCCGGTTGCTTTTTGACGAACTACAAACGAAGTAACGACCATTACATTCAACTACAAACGATTTCCGAGCTAGATTTCGATGTATTCTGATTTCCGGTTGCTTTTTGAGGAACTACAAACGAATTAGCGACCACTACATTCACCTACAAACCATATCCGAGCTAGATTTCGACGTATTCTGATTTCCGGTTGCTTTTTGAGGAACTATAAACGAATTAGCGACCACTACATTCAACTACAAACGATTTCCGAGCTAAATTTCGATGTATTCTGATTTCCGGTTGCTTTTTGAGGAACTAAAAACGAATTAACGACCACTACATTCAATTACAAACAATTACCGAGCTAGATTTCGATGTATTCTGATTTCCGGTTGCTTTTTGAGGAACTACAAACGAATTAGCGACCACTACATTCACCTACAAACCATATCCGAGCTAGATTTCGATGTATTCTGATTTCCGGTTGCTTTTTGAGGAACTATAAACGAATTAGCGACCACTACATTCAACTACAAACGATTTCCGAGCTAAATTTCGATGTATTCTGATTTCCGGTTGCTTTTTGAGGAACTACAAACGAATTAACGACCACTACATTCAATTACAAACAATTACCGAGCTAGATTTCGATGTATTCTGATTTCCGGTTGCTTTTTGAGGAACTACAAACGAATTAGCGACCACTACATTCAACTACAAACGATTTTCGAGCTAAATTTCGATGTATTCTGATTTCCGGTTGCTTTTTGAGGAACTACAAACGAATTAACGACCACTACATTCAACTACAAACGATTTCCGAGTTAGATTTCGATGTATTCTGATTTCCGGTTGCTTTTTGAGGAACAACAAATGAACGAATGATCAGTACATTCAACTACTAACGATTTCCGATCTAGATTTCGATGTATTCTGATTTCCGGTTGCTTTTTGAGGAACTACAAACGAACTAACGACCATTACATTCAACTACAAACGATTTCCGAGCTAGATTTCGATGTATTCTGATTTCCGGTTGCTTTTTGACGAACTACAAACGAAGTAACGACCATTACATTCAACTACAAACGATTTCCGAGCTATATTTCGATGTATTCTGATTTCCGGTTGCTTTTTGACGAACTACAAACGAATTAACGACCATTACATTCAACTACAAACCATTTCCGAGCTAGATTTCGATGTATTCTGATTTCCGGTTGCTTTTTGAGGAACTACAAACGAATTAACGACCATTACATTCAACTACAAACGATTTCCGAGCTAGATTTCGATGTATTCTGATTTCCGGTTGCTTTTTGACGAACTACAAACGAAGTAACGACCATTACATTCAACTACAAACGATTTCCGAGCTCGATTTCGATGTATTCTGATTTCCGGTTGCTTTTTGAGGAACTACAAACGAATTAACGACCACTACATTCAACTACAAACGATTTCCGAGTTAGATTTCGATGTATTCTGATTTCCGGTTGCTTTTTGAGGAACAACAAACGAACTAATGATCAGTACATTCAACTACTAACGATTTCCGATCTAGATTTCGATGTATTCTGATTTCCGGTTGCTTTTTGAGGAACTACAAACGAACTAACGACCATTACATTCAACTACAAACGATTTCCGAGCTAGATTTCGATGTATTCTGATTTCCGGTTGCTTTTTGACGAACTACAAACGAAGTAACGACCATTACATTCAACTACAAACGATTTCCGAGCTAGATTTCGATGTATTCTGATTTCCGGTTGCTTTTTGACGAACTACAAACGAATTAACGACCATTACATTCAACTACAAACCATTTCCGAGCTAGATTTCGATGTATTCTGATTTCCGGTTGCTTTTTGAGGAACAACAAACGAACTAATGATCAGTACATTCAACTACTAACGATTTCCGATCTAGATTTCGATGTATTCTGATTTCCGGTTGCTTTTTGAGGAACTACAAACGAATTAACGACCATTACATTCAACTACAAACAATTTCCGAGCTAGATTTCGATGTATTCTGATTTCCGGTTGCTTTTTGACGAACTACAAACGAAGTAACGACCATTACATTCAACTACAAACGATTTCCGAGCTAGATTTCGATGTATTCTGATTTCCGGTTGCTTTTTGAGGAACTACAAACGAATTAGCGACCACTACATTCAACTACAAACGATTTCCGAGCTAGATTTCGATGTATTCTGATTTCCGGTTGCTTTTTGAGGAACTACAAACGAATTAACGACCACTACATTCAACTACAAACAATTTCGAGCTAGATTTCGATGTATTCTGATTTCCGGTTGCTTTTTGAGGAACTACAAACGAATTAACGACCACTACATTCAACTACAAACGATTTCCGAGTTAGATTTCGATGTATTCTGATTTCCGGTTGCTTTTTGAGGAACTACAAACGAATTAGCGACCACTACATTCAACTACAAACGATTTCCGAGCTAGATTTCGATGTATTCTGATTTCCGGTTGCTTTTTGAGGAACAACAAATGAACGAATGATCAGTACATTCAACTACTAACGATTTCCGATCTAGATTTCGATGTATTCTGATTTCCGGTTGCTTTTTGAGGAACTACAAACGAACTAACGACCATTACATTCAACTACAAACGATTTCCGAGCTAGATTTCGATGTATTCTGATTTCCGGTTGCTTTTTGACAAACTACAAACGAAGTAACGACCATTACATTCAACTACAAACGATTTCCGAGCTATATTTCGATGTATTCTGATTTCCGGTTGCTTTTTGACGAACTACAAACGAATTAACGACCATTACATTCAACTACAAACCATTTCCGAGCTAGATTTCGATGTATTCTGATTTCCGGTTGCTTTTTGAGGAACTACAAACGAATTAACGACCATTACATTCAACTACAAACGATTTCCGAGCTAGATTTCGATGTATTCTGATTTCCGGTTGCTTTTTGACGAACTACAAACGAAGTAACGACCATTACATTCAACTACAAACGATTTCCGAGCTCGATTTCGATGTATTCTGATTTCCGGTTGCTTTTTGAGGAACTACAAACGAATTAACGACCACTACATTCAACTACAAACGATTTCCGAGTTAGATTTCGATGTATTCTGATTTCCGGTTGCTTTTTGAGGAACAACAAACGAACTAATGATCAGTACATTCAACTACTAACGATTTCCGATCTAGATTTCGATGTATTCTGATTTCCGGTTGCTTTTTGAGGAACTACAAACGAACTAACGACCATTACATTCAACTACAAACGATTTCCGAGCTAGATTTCGATGTATTCTGATTTCCGGTTGCTTTTTGACGAACTACAAACGAAGTAACGACCATTACATTCAACTACAAACGATTTCCGAGCTAGATTTCGATGTATTCTGATTTCCGGTTGCTTTTTGACGAACTACAAACGAATTAACGACCATTACATTCAACTACAAACCATTTCCGAGCTAGATTTCGATGTATTCTGATTTCCGGTTGCTTTTTGAGGAACAACAAACGAACTAATGATCAGTACATTCAACTACTAACGATTTCCGATCTAGATTTCGATGTATTCTGATTTCCGGTTGCTTTTTGAGGAACTACAAACGAATTAACGACCATTACATTCAACTACAAACAATTTCCGAGCTAGATTTCGATGTATTCTGATTTCCGGTTGCTTTTTGACGAACTACAAACGAAGTAACGACCATTACATTCAACTACAAACGATTTCCGAGCTAGATTTCGATGTATTCTGATTTCCGGTTGCTTTTTGAGGAACTACAAACGAATTAGCGACCACTACATTCAACTACAAACGATTTCCGAGCTAGATTTCGATGTATTCTGATTTCCGGTTGCTTTTTGAGGAACTACAAACGAATTAACGACCACTACATTCAACTACAAACAATTTCGAGCTAGATTTCGATGTATTCTGATTTCCGGTTGCTTTTTGAGGAACTACAAACGAATTAACGACCACTACATTCAACTACAAACGATTTCCGAGTTAGATTTCGATGTATTCTGATTTCCGGTTGCTTTTTGAGGAACTACAAACGAATTAGCGACCACTACATTCAACTACAAACGATTTCCGAGCTAGATTTCGATGTATTCTGATTTCCGGTTGCTTTTTGAGGAACTACAAACGAATTAACGACCATTACATTCAACTACAAACAATTTCCGAGCTAGATTTCGATGTATTCTGATTTCCGGTTGCTTTTTGACGAACTACAAACGAAGTAACGACCATTACATTCAACTACAAACGATTTCCGAGCTAGATTTCGATGTATTCTGATTTCCGGTTGCTTTTTGAGGAACTACAAACGAATTAACGACCACTACATTCAACTACAAACGATTTCCGAGTTAGATTTCGATGTATTCTGATTTCCGGTTGCTTTTTGAGGAACTACAAACGAACTAACGACCATTACATTCAACTACAAACGATTTCCGAGCTAGATTTCGATGTATTCTGATTTCCGGTTGCTTTTTGACGAACTACAAACGAAGTAACGACCATTACATTCAACTACAAACGATTTCCGAGCTAGATTTCGATGTATTCTGATTTCCGGTTGCTTTTTGACGAACTACAAACGAATTAACGACCATTACATTCAACTACAAACCATTTCCGAGCTAGATTTCGATGTATTCTGATTTCCGGTTGCTTTTTGAGGAACAACAAACGAACTAATGATCAGTACATTCAACTACTAACGATTTCCGATCTAGATTTCGATGTATTCTGATTTCCGGTTGCTTTTTGAGGAACTACAAACGAATTAACGACCATTACATTCAACTACAAACAATTTCCGAGCTAGATTTCGATGTATTCTGATTTCCGGTTGCTTTTTGACGAACTACAAACGAAGTAACGACCATTACATTCAACTACAAACGATTTCCGAGCTAGATTTCGATGTATTCTGATTTCCGGTTGCTTTTTGAGGAACTACAAACGAATTAGCGACCACTACATTCAACTACAAACGATTTCCGAGCTAGATTTCGATGTATTCTGATTTCCGGTTGCTTTTTGAGGAACTACAAACGAATTAACGACCACTACATTCAACTACAAACAATTTCGAGCTAGATTTCGATGTATTCTGATTTCCGGTTGCTTTTTGAGGAACTACAAACGAATTAACGACCACTACATTCAACTACAAACGATTTCCGAGTTAGATTTCGATGTATTCTGATTTCCGGTTGCTTTTTGAGGAACTACAAACGAATTAGCGACCACTACATTCAACTACAAACGATTTCCGAGCTAGATTTCGATGTATTCTGATTTCCGGTTGCTTTTTGAGGAACTACAAACGAATTAGCGACCACTACATTCAACTACAAACGATTTCCGAGCTAGATTTCGATGTATTCTGATTTCCGGTTGCTTTTTGAGGAACTATAAACGAATTAGCGACCACTACATTCAACTACGAACGATTTCCGAGCCAGATTTCGATGTATTCTGATTTCCGGTTGCTTTTTGAGGAACTACAAACGAATTAACGACCACTACATTCAACTACAAACGATTTCCGAGTTAGATTTCGATGTATTCTGATTTCCGGTTGCTTTTTGAGGAACAACAAACGAACTAATGATCAGTACATTCAACTACTAACGATTTCCGATCTAGATTTCGATGTATTCTGATTTCCGGTTGCTTTTTGAGGAACTACAAACGAATTAACGACCATTACATTCAACTACAAACGATTTCCGAGCTAGATTTCGATGTATTCTGATTTCCGGTTGCTTTTTGACGAACTACAAACAAGTAACGACCATTACATTCAACTACAAACGATTTCCGAGCTAGATTTCGATGTATTCTGATTTCCGGTTGCTTTTTGACGAACTACAAACGAATTAACGACCATTACATTCAACTACAAACCATTTCCGAGCTAGATTTCGATGTATTCTGATTTCCGGTTGCTTTTTGAGGAACTACAAACGAATTAACGACCATTACATTCAACTACAAACGATTTCCGAGCTAGATTTCGATGTATTCTGATTTCCGGTTGCTTTTTGACGAACTACAAACGAAGTAACGACCATTACATTCAACTACAAACGATTTCCGAGCTAGATTTCGATGTATTCTGATTTCCGGTTGCTTTTTGAGGAACTACAAACGAATTAGCGACCACTACATTCACCTACAAACCATATCCGAGCTAGATTTCGACGTATTCTGATTTCCGGTTGCTTTTTGAGGAACTATAAACGAATTAGCGACCACTACATTCAACTACAAACGATTTCCGAGCTAAATTTCGATGTATTCTGATTTCCGGTTGCTTTTTGAGGAACTAAAAACGAATTAACGACCACTACATTCAATTACAAACAATTACCGAGCTAGATTTCGATGTATTCTGATTTCCGGTTGCTTTTTGAGGAACTACAAACGAATTAGCGACCACTACATTCACCTACAAACCATATCCGAGCTAGATTTCGATGTATTCTGATTTCCGGTTGCTTTTTGAGGAACTATAAACGAATTAGCGACCACTACATTCAACTACAAACGATTTCCGAGCTAAATTTCGATGTATTCTGATTTCCGGTTGCTTTTTGAGGAACTACAAACGAATTAACGACCACTACATTCAATTACAAACAATTACCGAGCTAGATTTCGATGTATTCTGATTTCCGGTTGCTTTTTGAGGAACTACAAACGAATTAGCGACCACTACATTCTGTATTCTGATTTCCGGTTGCTTTTTGAGGAACTACAAACGAATTAACGACCACTACATTCAACTACAAACGATTTCCGAGTTAGATTTCGATGTATTCTGATTTCCGGTTGCTTTTTGAGGAACAACAAATGAACGAATGATCAGTACATTCAACTACTAACGATTTCCGATCTAGATTTCGATGTATTCTGATTTCCGGTTGCTTTTTGAGGAACTACAAACGAACTAACGACCATTACATTCAACTACAAACGATTTCCGAGCTAGATTTCGATGTATTCTGATTTCCGGTTGCTTTTTGACGAACTACAAACGAAGTAACGACCATTACATTCAACTACAAACGATTTCCGAGCTATATTTCGATGTATTCTGATTTCCGGTTGCTTTTTGACGAACTACAAACGAATTAACGACCATTACATTCAACTACAAACCATTTCCGAGCTAGATTTCGATGTATTCTGATTTCCGGTTGCTTTTTGAGGAACTACAAACGAATTAACGACCATTACATTCAACTACAAACGATTTCCGAGCTAGATTTCGATGTATTCTGATTTCCGGTTGCTTTTTGACGAACTACAAACGAAGTAACGACCATTACATTCAACTACAAACGATTTCCGAGCTAGATTTCGATGTATTCTGATTTCCGGTTGCTTTTTGAGGAACTACAAACGAATTAGCGACCACTACATTCAACTACAAACGAATTCCGAGCTAGATTTCGATGCATTCTGATTTCCGGTTGCTTTTTGAGGAACTACAAATGAATTAGCGACCACTACATTCACCTACAAACCATATCCGAGCTAGATTTCGATGTATTCTGATTTCCGGTTGCTTTTTGAGGGACTATAAACGAATTAGCGACCACTACATTCAACTACAAACGATTTCCGAGCTAAATTTCGATGTATTCTGATTTCCGGTTGCTTTTTGAGGAACTACAAACGAATTAACGACCACTACATTCAATTACAAACAAATACCGAGCTAGATTTCGATGTATTCTGATTTCCGGTTGCTTTTTGAGGAACTACAAACGAATTAGCGACCACTACATTCAACTACAAACGATTTTCGAGCTAAATTTCGATGTATTCTGATTTCCGGTTGCTTTTTGAGGAACTACAAACGAATTAGCGACCACTACATTCAACTACAAACGATTTCCGAGTTAGATTTCGATGTATTCTGATTTCCGGTTGCTTTTTGACGAACTACAAACGAATTAACGACCATTACATTCAACTACAAACCATTTCCGAGCTAGATTTCGATGTATTCAGATTTCCGGTTGCTTTTTGAGGAACTACAAACGAATTAACGACCATTACATTCAACTACAAACGATTTCCGAGCTAGATTTCGATGTATTCTGATTTCCGGTTGCTTTTTGACGAACTACAAACGAAGTAACGACCATTACATTCAACTACAAACGATTTCCGAGCTAGATTTCGATGTATTCTGATTTCCGGTTGCTTTTTGAGGAACTACAAACGAATTAGCGACCACTACATACAACTGCAAGCAATTTCCGAGCTAGATTTCGATGTATTCTGATTTGCGGTTGCTTTTGGAGGAACTACAAACAAACTAACGACCATTACATTCAACTACAAACGATTTCCGAGCTGGATTTCGATGTATTCTGATTTCCGGTTGCTTTTTGAGGAACTACAAACGATTTAGCGGCCACTACATTCAACTACAAATGATTTCCGAGCTAGATTTCGATGTATTCTGATTTCCGGTTGCTTTTTGAGGAACTACAAACGAAATAGCGACCACTACATTCAACTACAAACGATTTCCGAGCGAGATTTCGATGTATTCTGATTTCCGGTTACTTTTTGAGGAACAACAAACGAAATAGTGACCACTACATTCAACTACTAACGATTTCCGAGCTAGATTTCGATGTATTCTGATTTCCAGTTGCTTCTTGAGGAACTACAAACGAATTAGCGAACACTACATTCAACTACAAGCGCTTTCCGAGCTAGATTTCGATGTATTCTGATTTCCGGTTGCTTTTTGAGGAACTACAAACGAATTAGCGACCACTACATTCATCTACAAACGATTTCCGAGCTAGATTTCGATTAATTTTGATTTCCGGTTGCTTTTTGAGGAACTACAAACGAATTAGCGACCACTACATTCACCTACAAACCATATCCGAGCTAGATTTCGATGTATTCTGATTTCCGGTTGCTTTTTGAGGAACTATAAACGAATTAGCGACCCCTACATTCAACTACAAACGATTTCCGAGCTATATTTCGATGTATTCTGATTTCCGGTTGCTTTTTGAGGAACTACAAACGAATTAACGACCACTGCATTCAATTACAAACAATTACCGAGCTAGATTTCAATGTATTCTGATTTCCGGTTGCTTTTTGAGGAACTACAAACGAATTAGCGACCACTACATTCAACTACAAACGATTTTCGAGCTAAATTTCGATGTATTCTGATTTCCGGTTGCTTTTTGAGGAACTACAAACGAATTAGCGACCACTACATTCAACTACAAACGATTTCCGAATTAACGACCACTACATTCAACTACAAACGATTTCCGAGTTAGATTTCGATGTATTCTGATTTCCGGTTGCTTTTTGAGGAACTACAAACGAATTAGCGACCACTACATTCAACTACAAACGATTTCCGAGCTAGATTTCGATGTATTCTGATTTCCGGTTGCTTTTTGAGGAACTACAAACGAATTAGCGACCACTACATTCAACTACAAACGATTTCCGAGCTAGATTTCGATGTATTCTGATTTCCGGTTGCTTTTTGAGGAACTATAAACGAATTAGCGACCACTACATTCAACTACGAACGATTTCCGAGCCAGATTTCGATGTATTCTGATTTCCGGTTGCTTTTTGAGGAACTACAAACGAATTAACGACCACTACATTCAACTACAAACGATTTCCGAGTTAGATTTCGATGTATTCTGATTTCCGGTTGCTTTTTGAGGAACAACAAACGAACTAATGATCAGTACATTCAACTACTAACGATTTCCGATCTAGATTTCGATGTATTCTGATTTCCGGTTGCTTTTTGAGGAACTACAAACGAATTAACGACCATTACATTCAACTACAAACGATTTCCGAGCTAGATTTCGATGTATTCTGATTTCCGGTTGCTTTTTGACGAACTACAAACGAAGTAACGACCATTACATTCAACTACAAACGATTTCCGAGCTAGATTTCGATGTATTCTGATTTCCGGTTGCTTTTTGACGAACTACAAACGAATTAACGACCATTACATTCAACTACAAACCATTTCCGAGCTAGATTTCGATGTATTCTGATTTCCGGTTGCTTTTTGAGGAACTACAAACGAATTAACGACCATTACATTCAACTACAAACGATTTCCGAGCTAGATTTCGATGTATTCTGATTTCCGGTTGCTTTTTGACGAACTACAAACGAAGTAACGACCATTACATTCAACTACAAACGATTTCCGAGCTAGATTTCGATGTATTCTGATTTCCGGTTGCTTTTTGAGGAACTACAAACCAATTAGCGACCACTACATTCACCTACAAACCATATCCGAGCTAGATTTCGACGTATTCTGATTTCCGGTTGCTTTTTGAGGAACTATAAACGAATTAGCGACCACTACATTCAACTACAAACGATTTCCGAGCTAAATTTCGATGTATTCTGATTTCCGGTTGCTTTTTGAGGAACTACAAACGAATTAACGACCACTACATTCAATTACAAACAATTACCGAGCTAGATTTCGATGTATTCTGATTTCCGGTTGCTTTTTGAGGAACTACAAACGAATTAGCGACCACTACATTCAACTACAAACGATTTTCGAGCTAAATTTCGATGTATTCTGATTTCCGGTTGCTTTTTGAGGAACTACAAACGAATTAACGACCACTACATTCAACTACAAACGATTTCCGAGTTAGATTTCGATGTATTCTGATTTCCGGTTGCTTTTTGAGGAACAACAAACGAACTAATGATCAGTACATTCAACTACTAACGATTTCCGATCTAGATTTCGATGTATTCTGATTTCCGGTTGCTTTTTGAGGAACTACAAACGAACTAACGACCATTACATTCAACTACAAACGATTTCCGAGCTAGATTTCGATGTATTCTGATTTCCGGTTGCTTTTTGACGAACTACAAACGAAGTAACGACCATTACATTCAACTACAAACGATTTCCGAGCTAGATTTCGATGTATTCTGATTTCCGGTTGCTTTTTGACGAACTACAAACGAATTAACGACCATTACATTCAACTACAAACCATTTCCGAGCTAGATTTCGATGTATTCTGATTTCCGGTTGCTTTTTGAGGAACTACAAACGAATTAACGACCATTACATTCAACTACAAACGATTTCCGAGCTAGATTTCGATGTATTCTGATTTCCGGTTGCTTTTTGACGAACTACAAACGAAGTAACGACCATTACATTCAACTACAAACGAATTCCGAGCTAGATTTCGATGCATTCTGATTTCCGGTTGCTTTTTGAGGAACTACAAACGAATTAACGACCACTACATTCAACTACAAACAATTTCGAGCTAGATTTCGATGTATTCTGATTTCCGGTTGCTTTTTGAGGAACTATAAACGAATTAACGACCACTACATTCAACTACAAACGATTTCCGAGCTAGATTTCGATGTATTCTGATTTCCGGTTGCTTTTTGAGGAACTACAAATGAATTAGCGACCACTATATTCAACTACAAACGATTTCCGAGCAAGATATCGATGTATTCTGATTTTCGGTTGCTTTTGAGGAACTATAAGCGAATTAGCGACCACTACATTCAACTACAAACTATTTCCGAGCGAGATTTCGATGTATTCTGATTTCCGGTTGCTTTTGAGGAACTACAAACGAATTAACGACCATTACATTCAACTACAAACGATTTCCGAGCTAGATTTCGACGTATTCTGATTTCCGGTTGCTTTTTGAGGACCTACAAACGAACTAACGACCATTACATTCAACTACAAATGATTTCCGAGCTAGATTTCGATGTATTCTAATTTCCGGTTGCTTTTTGAGGAACAACAAACGAATTAGCGACCACTACGTTCAACTACAAACGATTTCCGAGTTAGATTTCGATATATTCTGATTTCCGGTTGCTTTTTGAAGAACTACAAATGAATTAGCGACCAATACATTCAACTACAAACGATTTCCGAGCTAGATTTCAATGTATTCTGATTTCCGGTTGCTTTTTGAGGAACTACAAACGAATTAGCGACCACTACATTCAACTGCAAGCGATTTCTGAGCTAGATTTCGATGTATTCTGATTTGCGGTTGCTTTTGGAGGAACTACAAACAAACTAACGACCATTACATTCAACTACAAACGATTTCCGAGCTGGATTTCGATGTATTCTGATTTCCGGTTGCTTTTTGAGGAACCACAAAAGATTTAGCGGCCACTACATTCAACTACAAATGATTTCCGAGCTAGATTTCGATGCATTCTGATTTCCGGTTGCTTTTTGAGGAACTACAAATGAATTAGCGACCACTACATTCAACTACAAACGATTTCCGAGCAAGATATCGATGTATTCTGATTTTCGGTTGCTTTTGAGGAACTACAAGCGAATTAGCGACCACTACATTCAACTATAAACGATTTGCGAGCTAGATTTCGATGTATTCTGATTTCCGGTTGCTTTTTGAGGAACTACAAACGAATTAACGACCATTACATTCAACTACAAACGATTTCCGAGCTAGATTTCGATGTATTCTGATTTCCGGTTGCTTTTTGACGAACTACAAACGAAGTAACGACCATTACATTCAACTACAAACGATTTCCGAGCTAGATTTCGATGTATTCTGATTTCCGGTTGCTTTTTGACGAACTACAAACGAATTAACGACCATTACATTCAACTACAAACCATTTCCGAGCTAGATTTCGATGTATTCTGATTTCCGGTTGCTTTTTGAGGAACTACAAACGAATTAACGACCATTACATTCAACTACAAACGATTTCCGAGCTAGATTTCGATGTATTCTGATTTCCGGTTGCTTTTTGACGAACTACAAACGAAGTAACGACCATTACATTCAACTACAAACGATTTCCGAGCTAGATTTCGATGTATTCTGATTTCCGGTTGCTTTTTGAGGAACTACAAACGAATTAGCGACCACTACATTCACCTACAAACCATATCCGAGCTAGATTTCGATGTATTCTGATTTCCGGTTGCTTTTTGAGGAACTATAAACGAATTAGCGACCACTACATTCAACTACAAACGATTTCCGAGCTAAATTTCGATGTATTCTGATTTCCGGTTGCTTTTTGAGGAACTACAAACGAATTAACGACCACTACATTCAATTACAAACAATTACCGAGCTAGATTTCGATGTATTCTGATTTCCGGTTGCTTTTTGAGGAACTACAAACGAATTAGCGACCACTACATTCAACTACAAACGATTTTCGAGCTAAATTTCGATGTATTCTGATTTCCGGTTGCTTTTTGAGGAACTACAAACGAATTAACGACCACTACATTCAACTACAAACGATTTCCGAGTTAGATTTCGATGTATTCTGATTTCCGGTTGCTTTTTGAGGAACAACAAACGAACTAATGATCAGTACATTCAACTACTAACGATTTCCGATCTAGATTTCGATGTATTCTGATTTCCGGTTGCTTTTTGAGGAACTACAAACGAACTAACGACCATTACATTCAACTACAAACGATTTCCGAGCTAGATTTCGATGTATTCTGATTTCCGGTTGCTTTTTGACGAACTACAAACGAAGTAACGACCATTACATTCAACTACAAACGATTTCCGAGCTAGATTTCGATGTATTCTGATTTCCGGTTGCTTTTTGACGAACTACAAACGAATTAACGACCATTACATTCAACTACAAACCATTTCCGAGCTAGATTTCGATGTATTCTGATTTCCGGTTGCTTTTTGAGGAACTACAAACGAATTAACGACCATTACATTCAACTACAAACAATTTCCGAGCTAGATTTCGATGTATTCTGATTTCCGGTTGCTTTTTGACGAACTACAAACGAAGTAACGACCATTACATTCAACTACAAACGATTTCCGAGCTAGATTTCGATGTATTCTGATTTCCGGTTGCTTTTTGAGGAACTACAAACGAATTAGCGACCACTACATTCAACTACAAACTATTTCCGAGCGAGATTTCGATGTATTCTGATTTCCGGTTGCTTTTGAGGAACTACAAACGAATTAACGACCATTACATTCAACTACAAACGATTTCCGAGCTAGATTTCGACGTAATCTGATTTCCGGTTGCTTTTTGAGGACCTACAAACGAACTAACGACCATTACATTCAACTACAAATGATTTCCGAGCTAGATTTCGATGTATTCTAATTTCCGGTTGCTTTTTGAGGAACAACAAACGAATTAGCGACCACTACGTTCAACTACAAACGATTTCCGAGTTAGATTTCGATATATTCTGATTTCCGGTTGCTTTTTGAAGAACTACAAATGAACTAGCGACCAATACATTCAACTACAAACGATTTCCGAGCTAGATTTCGATGTATTCTGATTTCCAGTTGCTTTTTGAGGAACTACAAACGAATTAACGACCATTACATTCAACTACAAACGATTTCCGAGCTAGATTTCGATGTATTCTGATTTCCGGTTGCTTTTTGACGAACTACAAACGAAGTAACGACCATTACATTCAACTACAAACGATTTCCGAGCTAGATTTCGATGTATTCTGATTTCCGGTTGCTTTTTGACGAACTACAAACGAACTAACGACCATTACATTCAACTACAAACCATTTCCGAGCTAGATTTCGATGTATTCTGATTTCCGGTTGCTTTTTGAGGAACTACAAACGAATTAACGACCATTACATTCAACTACAAACCATTTCCGAGCTAGATTTCGATGTATTCTGATTTCCGGTTGCTTTTTGAGGAACTACAAACGAATTAACGACCATTACATTCAACTACAAACAATTTCCGAGCTAGATTTCGATGTATTCTGATTTCCGGTTGCTTTTTGACGAACTACAAACGAAGTAACGACCATTACATTCAACTACAAACGATTTCCGAGCTAGATTTCGATGTATTCTGATTTCCGGTTGCTTTTTGAGGAACTACAAACGAATTAGCGACCACTACATTCAACTACAAACGAATTCCGAGCTAGATTTCGATGCATTCTGATTTCCGGTTGCTTTTTGAGGAACTACAAACGAATTTACGACCACTACATTCAACTACAAACAATTTCGAGCTAGATTTCGATGTATTCTGATTTCCGGTTGCTTTTTGAGGAACTATAAACGAATTAACGACCACTACATTCAACTACAAACGATTTCCGAGCTAGATTTCGATGTATTCTGATTTCCGGTTGCTTTTTGAGGAACTACAAATGAATTAGCGACCACTATATTCAACTACAAACGATTTCCGAGCAAGATATCGATGTATTCTGATTTTCGGTTGCTTTTGAGGAACTATAAGCGAATTAGCGACCACTACATTCAACTACAAACTATTTCCGAGCGAGATTTCGATGTATTCTGATTTCCGGTTGCTTTTGAGGAACTACAAACGAATTAACGACCATTACATTCAACTACAAACGATTTCCGAGCTAGATTTCGACGTAATCTGATTTCCGGTTGCTTTTTGAGGACCTACAAACGAACTAACGACCATTACATTCAACTACAAATGATTTCCGAGCTAGATTTCGATGTATTCTAATTTCCGGTTGCTTTTTGAGGAACAACAAACGAATTAGCGACCACTACGTTCAACTACAAACGATTTCCGAGTTAGATTTCGATATATTCTGATTTCCGGTTGCTTTTTGAAGAACTACAAATGAATTAGCGACCAATACATTCAACTACAAACGATTTCCGAGCTAGATTTCGATGTATTCTGATTTCCAGTTGCTTTTTGAGGAACTACAAACGAATTAGCGACCACTACATTCAACTGCAAGCGATTTCCGAGCTAGATTTCGATGTATTCTGATTTCCGGTTGCTTTTTGAGGAACTACAAACGAATTAACGACCACTACATTCAATTAAAAACAATTACCGAGCTAGATTTCAATGTATTCTGATTTCCGGTTGCTTTTTGAGGAACTACAAACGAATTAGCGACCACTACATTCAACTACAAACGATTTTCGAGCTAAATTTCGATGTATTCTGATTTCCGGTTGCTTTTTGAGGAACTACAAACGAATTAGCGACCACTACATTCAACTACAAACGATTTCCGAATTAACGACCACTACATTCAACTACAAACGATTTCCGAGTTAGATTTCGATGTATTCTGATTTCCGGTTGCTTTTTGAGGAACTACAAACGAATTAGCGACCACTACATTCAACTACAAACGATTTCCGAGCTAGATTTCGATGTATTCTGATTTCCGGTTGCTTTTTGAGGAACTACAAACGAATTAGCGACCACTACATTCAACTACAAACGATTTCCGAGCTAGATTTCGATGTATTCTGATTTCCGGTTGCTTTTTGAGGAACTATAAACGAATTAGCGACCACTACATTCAACTACGAACGATTTCCGAGCCAGATTTCGATGTATTCTGATTTCCGGTTGCTTTTTGAGGAACTACAAACGAATTAACGACCACTACATTCAACTACAAACGATTTCCGAGTTAGATTTCGATGTATTCTGATTTCCGGTTGCTTTTTGAGGAACAACAAACGAACTAATGATCAGTACATTCAACTACTAACGATTTCCGATCTAGATTTCGATGTATTCTGATTTCCGGTTGCTTTTTGAGGAACTACAAACGAATTAACGACCATTACATTCAACTACAAACGATTTCCGAGCTAGATTTCGATGTATTCTGATTTCCGGTTGCTTTTTGACGAACTACAAACGAAGTAACGACCATTACATTCAACTACAAACGATTTCCGAGCTAGATTTCGATGTATTCTGATTTCCGGTTGCTTTTTGACGAACTACAAACGAATTAACGACCATTACATTCAACTACAAACGATTTCCGAGCTAGATTTCGATGTATTCTGATTTCCGGTTGCTTTTTGAGGAACTACAAACGAATTAGCGACCACTACATTCAACTACAAACTATTTCCGAGCGAGATTTCGATGTATTCTGATTTCCGGTTGCTTTTGAGGAACTACAAACGAATTAACGACCATTACATTCAACTACAAACGATTTCCGAGCTAGATTTCGACGTAATCTGATTTCCGGTTGCTTTTTGAGGACCTACAAACGAACTAACGACCATTACATTCAACTACAAATGATTTCCGAGCTAGATTTCGATGTATTCTAATTTCCGGTTGCTTTTTGAGGAACAACAAACGAATTAGCGACCACTACGTTCAACTACAAACGATTTCCGAGTTAGATTTCGATATATTCTGATTTCCGGTTGCTTTTTGAAGAACTACAAATGAACTAGCGACCAATACATTCAACTACAAACGATTTCCGAGCTAGATTTCGATGTATTCTGATTTCCAGTTGCTTTTTGAGGAACTACAAACGAATTAACGACCATTACATTCAACTACAAACGATTTCCGAGCTAGATTTCGATGTATTCTGATTTCCGGTTGCTTTTTGACGAACTACAAACGAAGTAACGACCATTACATTCAACTACAAACGATTTCCGAGCTAGATTTCGATGTATTCTGATTTCCGGTTGCTTTTTGACGAACTACAAACGAACTAACGACCATTACATTCAACTACAAACCATTTCCGAGCTAGATTTCGATGTATTCTGATTTCCGGTTGCTTTTTGAGGAACTACAAACGAATTAACGACCATTACATTCAACTACAAACCATTTCCGAGCTAGATTTCGATGTATTCTGATTTCCGGTTGCTTTTTGAGGAACTACAAACGAATTAACGACCATTACATTCAACTACAAACAATTTCCGAGCTAGATTTCGATGTATTCTGATTTCCGGTTGCTTTTTGACGAACTACAAACGAAGTAACGACCATTACATTCAACTACAAACGATTTCCGAGCTAGATTTCGATGTATTCTGATTTCCGGTTGCTTTTTGAGGAACTACAAACGAATTAGCGACCACTACATTCAACTACAAACGAATTCCGAGCTAGATTTCGATGCATTCTGATTTCCGGTTGCTTTTTGAGGAACTACAAACGAATTTACGACCACTACATTCAACTACAAACAATTTCGAGCTAGATTTCGATGTATTCTGATTTCCGGTTGCTTTTTGAGGAACTATAAACGAATTAACGACCACTACATTCAACTACAAACGATTTCCGAGCTAGATTTCGATGTATTCTGATTTCCGGTTGCTTTTTGAGGAACTACAAATGAATTAGCGACCACTATATTCAACTACAAACGATTTCCGAGCAAGATATCGATGTATTCTGATTTTCGGTTGCTTTTGAGGAACTATAAGCGAATTAGCGACCACTACATTCAACTACAAACTATTTCCGAGCGAGATTTCGATGTATTCTGATTTCCGGTTGCTTTTGAGGAACTACAAACGAATTAACGACCATTACATTCAACTACAAACGATTTCCGAGCTAGATTTCGACGTAATCTGATTTCCGGTTGCTTTTTGAGGACCTACAAACGAACTAACGACCATTACATTCAACTACAAATGATTTCCGAGCTAGATTTCGATGTATTCTAATTTCCGGTTGCTTTTTGAGGAACAACAAACGAATTAGCGACCACTACGTTCAACTACAAACGATTTCCGAGTTAGATTTCGATATATTCTGATTTCCGGTTGCTTTTTGAAGAACTACAAATGAATTAGCGACCAATACATTCAACTACAAACGATTTCCGAGCTAGATTTCGATGTATTCTGATTTCCAGTTGCTTTTTGAGGAACTACAAACGAATTAGCGACCACTACATTCAACTGCAAGCGATTTCCGAGCTAGATTTCGATGTATTCTGATTTCCGGTTGCTTTTTGAGGAACTACAAACGAATTAACGACCACTACATTCAATTAAAAACAATTACCGAGCTAGATTTCAATGTATTCTGATTTCCGGTTGCTTTTTGAGGAACTACAAACGAATTAGCGACCACTACATTCAACTACAAACGATTTTCGAGCTAAATTTCGATGTATTCTGATTTCCGGTTGCTTTTTGAGGAACTACAAACGAATTAGCGACCACTACATTCAACTACAAACGATTTCCGAATTAACGACCACTACATTCAACTACAAACGATTTCCGAGTTAGATTTCGATGTATTCTGATTTCCGGTTGCTTTTTGAGGAACTACAAACGAATTAGCGACCACTACATTCAACTACAAACGATTTCCGAGCTATATTTCGATGTATTCTGATTTCCGGTTGCTTTTTGAGGAACTATAAACGAATTAGCGACCACTACATTCAACTACGAACGATTTCCGAGCCAGATTTCGATGTATTCTGATTTCCGGTTGCTTTTTGAGGAACTACAAACGAATTAACGACCACTACATTCAACTACAAACGATTTCCGAGTTAGATTTCGATGTATTCTGATTTCCGGTTGCTTTTTGAGGAACAACAAACGAACTAATGATCAGTACATTCAACTACTAACGATTTCCGATCTAGATTTCGATGTATTCTGATTTCCGGTTGCTTTTTGAGGAACTACAAACGAATTAACGACCATTACATTCAACTACAAACGATTTCCGAGCTAGATTTCGATGTATTCTGATTTCCGGTTGCTTTTTGACGAACTACAAACGAAGTAACGACCATTACATTCAACTACAAACGATTTCCGAGCTAGATTTCGATGTATTCTGATTTCCGGTTGCTTTTTGACGAACTACAAACGAATTAACGACCATTACATTCAACTACAAACCATTTCCGAGCTAGATTTCGATGTATTCTGATTTCCGGTTGCTTTTTGAGGAACTACAAACGAATTAACGACCATTACATTCAACTACAAACGATTTCCGAGCTAGATTTCGATGTATTCTGATTTCCGGTTGCTTTTTGACGAACTACAAACGAAGTAACGACCATTACATTCAACTACAAACGATTTCCGAGCTAGATTTCGATGTATTCTGATTTCCGGTTGCTTTTTGAGGAACTACAAACCAATTAGCGACCACTACATTCACCTACAAACCATATCCGAGCTAGATTTCGACGTATTCTGATTTCCGGTTGCTTTTTGAGGAACTATAAACGAATTAGCGACCACTACATTCAACTACAAACGATTTCCGAGCTAAATTTCGATGTATTCTGATTTCCGGTTGCTTTTTGAGGAACTACAAACGAATTAACGACCACTACATTCAATTACAAACAATTACCGAACTAGATTTCGATGTATTCTGATTTCTGGTTGCTTTTTGAGGAACTACAAACGAATTAGCGACCACTACATTCAACTACAAACGATTTTCGAGCTAAATTTCGATGTATTCTGATTTCCGGTTGCTTTTTGAGGAACTACAAACGAATTAACGACCACTACATTCAACTACAAACGATTTCCGAGTTAGATTTCGATGTATTCTGATTTCCGGTTGCTTTTTGAGGAACAACAAACGAACTAATGATCAGTACATTCAACTACTAACGATTTCCGATCTAGATTTCGATGTATTCTGATTTCCGGTTGCTTTTTGAGGAACTACAAACGAACTAACGACCATTACATTCAACTACAAACGATTTCCGAGCTAGATTTCGATGTATTCTGATTTCCGGTTGCTTTTTGACGAACTACAAACGAAGTAACGACCATTACATTCAACTACAAACGATTTCCGAGCTAGATTTCGATGTATTCTGATTTCCGGTTGCTTTTTGACGAACTACAAACGAATTAACGACCATTACATTCAACTACAAACCATTTCCGAGCTAGATTTCGATGTATTCTGATTTCCGGTTGCTTTTTGAGGAACTACAAACGAATTAACGACCATTACATTCAACTACAAACGATTTCCGAGCTAGATTTCGATGTATTCTGATTTCCGGTTGCTTTTTGACGAACTACAAACGAAGTAACGACCATTACATTCAACTACAAACGAATTCCGAGCTAGATTTCGATGCATTCTGATTTCCGGTTGCTTTTTGAGGAACTACAAACGAATTAACGACCACTACATTCAACTACAAACAATTTCGAGCTAGATTTCGATGTATTCTGATTTCCGGTTGCTTTTTGAGGAACTATAAACGAATTAACGACCACTACATTCAACTACAAACGATTTCCGAGCTAGATTTCGATGTATTCTGATTTCCGGTTGCTTTTTGAGGAACTACAAATGAATTAGCGACCACTATATTCAACTACAAACGATTTCCGAGCAAGATATCGATGTATTCTGATTTTCGGTTGCTTTTGAGGAACTGTAAGCGAATTAGCGACCACTACATTCAACTACAAACTATTTCCGAGCGAGATTTCGATGTATTCTGATTTCCGGTTGCTTTTGAGGAACTACAAACGAATTAACGACCATTACATTCAACTACAAATGATTTCCGAGCTAGATTTCGACGTATTCTGATTTCCGGTTGCTTTTTGAGGACCTACAAACGAACTAACGACCATTACATTCAACTACAAATGATTTCCGAGCTAGATTTCGATGTATTCTAATTTCCGGTTGCTTTTTGAGGAACAACAAACGAATTAGCGACCACTACGTTCAACTACAAACGATTTCCGAGTTAGATTTCGATATATTCTGATTTCCGGTTGCTTTTTGAAGAACTACAAATGAATTAGCGACCAATACATTCAACTACAAACGATTTCCGAGCTAGATTTCAATGTATTCTGATTTCCGGTTGCTTTTTGAGGAACTACAAACGAATTAGCGACCACTACATTCAACTGCAAGCGATTTCTGAGCTAGATTTCGATGTATTCTGATTTGCGGTTGCTTTTGGAGGAACTACAAACAAACTAACGACCATTACATTCAACTACAAACGATTTCCGAGCTGGATTTCGATGTATTCTGATTTCCGGTTGCTTTTTGAGGAACCACAAAAGATTTAGCGGCCACTACATTCAACTACAAATGATTTCCGAGCTAGATTTCGATGCATTCTGATTTCCGGTTGCTTTTTGAGGAACTACAAATGAATTAGCGACCACTACATTCAACTACAAACGATTTCCGAGCAAGATATCGATGTATTCTGATTTTCGGTTGCTTTTGAGGAACTACAAGCGAATTAGCGACCACTACATTCAACTATAAACGATTTGCGAGCTAGATTTCGATGTATTCTGATTTCCTGTTGCTTTTTGAGGAACTACAAACGAATTAACGACCATTACATTCAACTACAAACGATTTCCGAGCTAGATTTCGATATATTCTGATTTCCGGTTGCTTTTTGACGAACTACAAACGAAGTAACGACCATTACATTCAACTACAAACGATTTCCGAGCTAGATTTCGATGTATTCTGATTTCCGGTTGCTTTTTGACGAACTACAAACGAATTAACGACCATTACATTCAACTACAAACCATTTCCGAGCTAGATTTCGATGTATTCTGATTTCCGGTTGCTTTTTGAGGAACTACAAACGAATTAACGACCATTACATTCAACTACAAACGATTTCCGAGCTAGATTTCGATGTATTCTGATTTCCGGTTGCTTTTTGACGAACTACAAACGAAGTAACGACCATTACATTCAACTACAAACGATTTCCGAGCTAGATTTCGATGTATTCTGATTTCCGGTTGCTTTTTGAGGAACTACAAACGAATTAGCGACCACTACATTCACCTACAAACCATATCCGAGCTAGATTTCGATGTATTCTGATTTCCGGTTGCTTTTTGAGGAACTATAAACGAATTAGCGACCACTACATTCAACTACAAACGATTTCCGAGCTAAATTTCGATGTATTCTGATTTCCGGTTGCTTTTTGAGGAACTACAAACGAATTAACGACCACTACATTCAATTACAAACAATTACCGAGCTAGATTTCGATGTATTCTGATTTCCGGTTGCTTTTTGAGGAACTACAAACGAATTAGCGACCACTACATTCAACTACAAACGATTTTCGAGCTAAATTTCGATGTATTCTGATTTCCGGTTGCTTTTTGAGGAACTACAAACGAATTAACGACCACTACATTCAACTACAAACGATTTCCGAGTTAGATTTCGATGTATTCTGATTTCCGGTTGCTTTTTGAGGAACAACAAACGAACTAATGATCAGTACATTCAACTACTAACGATTTCCGATCTAGATTTCGATGTATTCTGATTTCCGGTTGCTTTTTGAGGAACTACAAACGAACTAACGACCATTACATTCAACTACAAACGATTTCCGAGCTAGATTTCGATGTATTCTGATTTCCGGTTGCTTTTTGACGAACTACAAACGAAGTAACGACCATTACATTCAACTACAAACGATTTCCTAGCTAGATTTCGATGTATTCTGATTTCCGGTTGCTTTTTGACGAACTACAAACGAATTAACGACCATTACATTCAACTACAAACCATTTCCGAGCTAGATTTCGATGTATTCTGATTTCCGGTTGCTTTTTGAGGAACTACAAACGAATTAACGACCATTACATTCAACTACAAACAATTTCCGAGCTAGATTTCGATGTATTCTGATTTCCGGTTGCTTTTTGACGAACTACAAACGAAGTAACGACCATTACATTCAACTACAAACGATTTCCGAGCTAGATTTCGATGTATTCTGATTTCCGGTTGCTTTTTGAGGAACTACAAACGAATTAGCGACCACTACATTCAACTACAAACGAATTCCGAGCTAGATTTCGATGCATTCTGATTTCCGGTTGCTTTTTGAGGAACTACAAACGAATTTACGACCACTACATTCAACTACAAACAATTTCGAGCTAGATTTCGATGTATTCTGATTTCCGGTTGCTTTTTGAGGAACTATAAACGAATTAACGACCACTAGATTCAACTACAAACGATTTCCGAGCTAGATTTCGATGTATTCTGATTTCCGGTTGCTTTTTGAGGAACTACAAATGAATTAGCGACCACTATATTCAACTACAAACGATTTCCGAGCAAGATATCGATGTATTCTGATTTTCGGTTGCTTTTGAGGAACTATAAGCGAATTAGCGACCACTACATTCAACTACAAACTATTTCCGAGCGAGATTTCGATGTATTCTGATTTCCGGTTGCTTTTGAGGAACTACAAACGAATTAACGACCATTACATTCAACTACAAACGATTTCCGAGCTAGATTTCGACGTAATCTGATTTCCGGTTGCTTTTTGAGGACCTACAAACGAACTAACGACCATTACATTCAACTACAAATGATTTCCGAGCTAGATTTCGATGTATTCTAATTTCCGGTTGCTTTTTGAGGAACAACAAACGAATTAGCGACCACTACGTTCAACTACAAACGATTTCCGAGTTAGATTTCGATATATTCTGATTTCCGGTTGCTTTTTGAAGAACTACAAATGAATTAGCGACCAATACATTCAACTACAAATGATTTCCGAGCTAGATTTCGATGTATTCTGATTTCCGGTTGCTTTTTGAGGAACAACAAACGAACTAATGATCAGTACATTCAACTACTAACGATTTCCGATCTAGATTTCGATGTATTCTGATTTCCGGTTGCTTTTTGAGGAACTACAAACGAATTAACGACCATTACATTCAACTACAAACGATTTCCGAGCTAGATTTCGATGTATTCTGATTTCCGGTTGCTTTTTGACGAACTACAAACGAAGTAACGACCATTAAATTCAACTACAAACGATTTCCGAGCTAGATTTCGATGTATTCTGATTTCCGGTTGCTTTTTGACGAACTACAAACGAATTAACGACCATTACATTCAACTACAAACCATTTCCGAGCTAGATTTCGATGTATTCTGATTTCCGGTTGCTTTTTGAGGAACTACAAACGAATTAACGACCATTACATTCAACTACAAACGATTTCCGAGCTAGATTTCGATGTATTCTGATTTCCGGTTGCTTTTTGACGAACTACAAATGAAGTAACGACCATTACATTCAACTACAAACGATTTCCGAGCTAGATTTCGATGTATTCTGATTTCCGGTTGCTTTTTGAGGAACTACAAACGAATTAGCGACCACTACATTCAACTACAAACGATTTCCGAGCTAGATTTCGATACATTCTGATTTCCGGTTGCTTTTTGAGGAACTACAAACGAATTAACGACCACTACATTCAACTACAAACAATTTCGAGCTAGATTTCGATGTATTCTAATTTCCGGTTGCTTTTTGAGGAACTATAAACGAATTAACGACAACTACATTCAACTAAAAACGATTTCCGAGCTAGATTTGGATGTATTCTGATTTCCGGTTGCTTTTTGAGGAACTACAAATGAATTAGCGACCACTACATTCAACTACAAACGATTTCCGAGCAAGATATCGATGTATTCTGATTTTCGGTTGCTTTTGAGGAACTACAAGCGAATTAGCGACCATTACATTCAACTACAAACTATTTCCGAGCGAGATTTCGATGTATTCTGATTTCCGGTTGCTTTTTGAGGAACTACAAACGAATTAACGACCATTACATTCAACTACAAACGATTTCCGAGCTAGATTGTGACGTATTCTGATTTCCGGTTGCTTTTTGAGGACCTACAAACGAACTAACGACCATTACATTCAACTACAAATGATTTCCGAGCTAGATTTCGATGTATTCTAATTTCTGGTTGCTTTTTGAGGAACAACAAACGAATTAGCGACCACTACGTTCAACTACAAACGATTTCCGAGTTAGATTTCGATATATTCTGATTTCCGGTTGCTTTTTGAAGAACTACAAATGAATTAGCGACCAATACATTCAACTACAAACGATTTCCGAGCTAGATTTCGATGTATTCTGATTTCCGGTTGCTTTTTGAGGAACTACAAACGAATTAGCGACCACTACATTCAACTGCAAGCGATTTCCGAGCTAGATTTCGATGTATTCTGATTTGCGGTTGCTTTTGGAGGAACTACAAACAAACTAACGACCATTACATTCAACTACAAACGATTTCCGAGCTGGATTTCGATGTATTCTGATTTCCGGTTGCTTTTTGAGGAACTACAAACGATTTAGCGGCCACTACATTCAACTACAAATGATTTCCGAGCTAGATTTCGATGTATTCTGATTTCCGGTTGCTTTTTGAGGAACTACAAACGAATTAGCGACCACTACATTCAACTACAAACGATTTCCGAGCGAGATTTCGATGTATTCTGATTTCCGGTTACTTTTTGAGGAACAAGAAACGAAATAGTGACCACTACATTCAACTACTAACGATTTCCGAGCTAGATTTCGATGTATTCTGATTTCCAGTTGCTTCTTGAGGAACTACAAACGAATTAGCGACCACTATATTCAACTACAAGCGATTTCCGAGCTAGATTTCGATGTATTCTGATCTCCGGTTGCTTTTTGAGGAACTACAAACGAATTAGCGACCACTACATTCATCTACATACGATTTCCGAGCTAGATTTCGATGTATTCTGATTTCCGGTTGCTTTTTGAGGAACTATAAACGAATTAGCGACCACTACATTCAACTACAAACGATTTCCGAGCTAGATTTCGATGTATTCTGATTTCCGGTTGCTTTTTGAGGAACTACAAACGAATTAGCGACCACTATATTCAACTACAAGCGATTTCCGAGCTAGATTTCGATGTATTCTGATTTCCGGTTGCTTTTTGAGGAACTACAAACGAATTAGCGACCACTACATTCACCTACAAACCATATCCGAGCAAGATTTCGATGTATTCTGATTTCCGGTTGCTTTTTGAGGAACTATAAACGAATTAGCGACCACTACATTCAACTACAAACGATTTCCGAGCTAGATTTCGATGTATTCTGATTTCCGGATGCTTTTTGAGGAACCACAAACGAATTAACGACCACTACTTTCAATTACAAACAATTACCGAGCTAGATTTCGATGTATTCTGATTTCCGGTTGCTTTTTGAGGAACTACAAACGAATTAGCGACCACTACATTCAACTACAAACGATATTCGAGCTAAATTTCGATGTATTCTGATTTCCGGTTGCTTTTTGAGGAACTACAAACGAATTAGCGACCACTACATTCAACTACAAACGATTTCCGAGCTAGATTTCGATGTATTCTGATTTCCGGTTGCTTTTTGAGGAACTATAAACGAATTAACGAACACTACATTCAACTACAAACGATTTCCGAGCTAAATTTCGATGTATTCTGATTTCCGGTTGCTTTTTGAGGAACTACAAACGAATTAGCGACCACTACATTCAACTACAAACGATTTCCGTGCTAGATTTCGATGTATTCTGATTTCCGGTTGCTTTTTGACGAACTACAAATGAAGTAACGACCATTACATTCAACTACAAACGACTTCCGAGCTAGATTTCGATGTATTCTGATTTCCGGTTGCTTTTTGAGGAACTACAAACGAATTAGCGACCACTACATTCAACTACAAACGATTTCCGAGCTAGATTTCGATACATTCTGATTTCCGGTTGCTTTTTGAGGAACTACAAACGAATAAACGACCACTACATTCATCTACAAACAATTTCGAGCTAGATTTCGATGTATTCTAATTTCCGGTTGCTTTTTGAGGAACTATAAACGAATTAACGACAACTACATTCAACTACAAACGATTTCCGAGCTAGATTTGGATGTATTCTGATTTCCGGTTGCTTTTTGAGGAACTACAAACGAATTAACGACCATTACATTCAACTACAAACGATTTCCGAGCTAGATTGTGACGTATTCTGATTTCCGGTTGCTTTTTGAGGACCTACAAACGAACTAACGACCATTACATTCAACTACAAATGATTTCCGAGCTAGATTTCGATGTATTCTAATTTCTGGTTGCTTTTTGAGGAACAACAAACGAATTAGCGACCACTACGTTCAACTACAAACGATTTCCGAGTTAGATTTCGATATATTCTGATTTCCGGTTGCTTTTTGAAGAACTACAAATGAATTAGCGACCAATACATTCAACTACAAACGATTTCCGAGCTAGATTTCGATGTATTCTGATTTCCGGTTGCTTTTTGAGGAACTACAAACGAATTAGCGACCACTACATTCAACTGCAAGCGATTTCCGAGCTAGATTTCGATGTATTCTGATTTGCGGTTGCTTTTGGAGGAACTACAAACAAACTAACGACCATTACATTCAACTACAAACGATTTCCGAGCTGGATTTCGATGTATTCTGATTTCCGGTTGCTTTTTGAGGAACTACAAACGATTTAGCGGCCACTACATTCAACTACAAATGATTTCCGAGCTAGATTTCGATGTATTCTGATTTCCGGTTGCTTTTTGAGGAACTACAAACGAATTAGCGACCACTATATTCAACTACAAGCGATTTCCGAGCTAGATTTCGATGTATTCTGATTTCCGGTTGCTTTTTGAAGAACTACAAATGAATTAGCGACCAATACATTCAACTACAAACGATTTCCGAGCTAGATTTCGATGTATTCTGATTTCCGGTTGCTTTTTGAGGAACTACAAACGAATTAGCGACCACTACATTCAACTGCAAGCGATTTCCGAGCTAGATTTCGATGTATTCTGATTTGCGGTTGCTTTTTGAGGAACTACAAACGAATTAACGACCACTACATTCAACTACAAACGATTTCCGAGCGAGATTTCGATGTATTCTGATTTCCGGTTACTTTTTGAGGAACAAGAAACGAAATAGTGACCACTACATTCAACTACTAACGATTTCCGAGCTAGATTTCGATGTATTCTGATTTCCAGTTGCTTCTTGAGGAACTACAAACGAATTAGCGACCACTATATTCAACTACAAGCGATTTCCGAGCTAGATTTCGATGTATTCTGATTTCCGGTTGCTTTTTGAGGAACTACAAACGAATTAGCGACCACTACATTCATCTACATACGATTTCCGAGCTAGATTTCGATTAATTTTGATTTCCGGTTGCTTTTTGAGGAACTACAAACGAATTAGCGACCACTACATTCACCTACAAACCATATCCGAGCTAGATTTCGATGTATTCTGATTTCCGGTTGCTTTTTGAGGAACTATAAACGAATTAGCGACCACTACATTCAACTACAAACGATTTCCGAGCTAGATTTCGATGTATTCTGATTTCCGGATGCTTTTTGAGGAACCACAAACGAATTAACGACCACTACATTCAATTACAAACAATTACCGAGCTAGATTTCGATGTATTCTGATTTCCGGTTGCTTTTTGAGGAACTACAAACGAATTAGCGACCACTACATTCAACTACAAACGATTTTCGAGCTAAATTTCGATGTATTCTGATTTCCGGTTGCTTTTTGAGGAACTACAAACGAATTAGCGACCACTACATTCAACTACAAACGATTTCCGAGCTAGATTTCGATGTATTCTGATTTCCGGTTGCTTTTTGAGGAACTATAAACGAATTAACGACCACTACATTCAACTACAAACGATTTCCGAGCTAAATTTCGATGTATTCTGATTTCCGGTTGCTTTTTGAGGAACTACAAACGAATTAGCGACCACTACATTCAACTACAAACGATTTTCGAGCTAAATTTCGATGTATTCTGATTTCCGGTTGCTTTTTGAGGAACTATAACGAATTAGCGACCACTACATTCAACTACGAACGATTTCCGAGCCAGATGTCGATGTATTCTGATTTCCGGTTGCTTTTTGAGGAACTACAAACGAATTAACGACCACTACATTCAACTACAAACGATTTCCGAGTTAGATTTCGATGTATTCTTATTTCCGGTTGCTTTTTGAGGAACAACAAACGAACTAATGATCAGTACATTCAACTACTAACGATTTCAGATCTAGATTTCGATGTATTCTGATTTCCGGTTGCTTTTTGAGGAACTACAAACGAATTAACGACCATTACATTCAACTACAAACGATTTCCGAGCTAGATTTCGATGTATTCTGATTTCCGGTTGCTTTTGACGAACTACAAACGAAGTAACGACCATTACATTCAACTACAAACGATTTCCGAGCTAGATTTCGATGTATTCTGATTTCCGGTTGCTTTTTGACGAACTACAAACGAATTAACGACCATTACATTCAACTACAAACCATTTCCGAGCTAGATTTCGATGTATTCGGATTTCCGGTTGCTTTTTGAGGAACTACAAACGAGTTAACGACCATTACATTCAACTACAAACGATTTCCGAGCTAGATTTCGATGCATTCTGATTTCCGGTTGCTTTTTGAGGAACTACAAACGAATTAACGACCACTACATTCAACTACAAACAATTTCGAGCTAGATTTCGATGTATTCTGATTTCCGGTTGCTTTTTGAGGAACTATAAACGAATTAACGACCACTACATTCAACTACAAACGATTTCCGAGCTAGATTTCGATGTATTCTGATTTCCGGTTGCTTTTTGAGGAACTACAAATTAATTAGCGACCACTACATTCAACTACAAACGATTTCCGAGCAAGATATCGATGTATTCTGATTTTCGGTTGCTTTTGAGGAACTACAAGCGAATTAGCGACCACTACATTCAACTACAAACTATTTCCGAGCGAGATTTCGATGTATTCTGATTTCCGGTTGCTTTTTGAGGAACTACAAACGAATTAACGACCATTACATTCAACTACAAACGATTTCCGAGCTAGATTTTGACGTATTCTGATTTCCGGTTGCTTTTTGAGGACCTACAAACGAACTAACGACCATTACATTCAACTACAAATGATTTCCGAGCTAGATTTCGATGTATTCTAATTTCTGGTTGCTTTTTGAGGAACAACAAACGAATTAGCGACCACTACGTTCAACTACAAACGCTTTCCGAGTTAGATTTCGATATATTCTGATTTCCGGTTGCTTTTTGAAGAACTACAAATGAATTAGCGACCAATACATTCAACTACAAACGATTTCCGAGCGAGATTTCGATGTATTCTGATTTCCGGTTACTTTTTGAGGAACAACAAACGAAATAGTGACCACTAAATTCAACTACTAACGATTTCCGAGCTAGATTTCGATGTATTCTGATTTCCGGTTGCTTTTTGAGGAACTACAAACGAATTAGCGACCACTACATTCAACTACAAACGATTTCCGAGCGAGATTTCGATGTATTATGACTTCCGGTTACTTTTTGAGGAACAACAAACGAAATAGTGACCACTAAATTCAACTACTAACGATTTCCGAGCTAGATTTCGATGTATTCTGATTTCCAGTTGCTTCTTGAGGAACTACAAACGAATTAGCGACCACTACATTCAACTACAAGCGATTTCCGAGCTAGATTTCGATGTATTCTGATTTCCGGTGGCTTTTTGAGGAACTAAAAACGAATTAGCGACCACTACATTCATCTACAAACGATTTCCGAGCTAGATTTCGATTAATTTTGATTTCCGGTTGCTTTTTGAGGAACTACAAACGAATTAGCGACCACTACATTCACCTACAAACCATATCCGAGCTAGATTTCGATGTATTCTGATTTCCGGTTGCTTTTTGAGGAACTATAAACGAATTAGCGACCACTACATTCAACTACAAACGATTTCCGAGCTAGATTTCGATGTATTCTGATTTCCGGTTGCTATTTGAGGAACTACAAACGAATTAACGACCACTACATTCAATTACAAACAATTACCGAGCTAGATTTCGATGTATTCTGATTTCCGGTTGCTTTTTGAGGAACTACAAACGAATTAGCGACCACTACATTCAACTACAAACGATTTTCGAGCTAAATTTCGATGTATTCTGATTTCCGGTTGCTTTTTGAGGAACTACAAACGAATTAGCGACCACTACATTCAACTACAAACGATTTCCGAGCTAGATTTCGATGTATTCTGATTTCCGGTTGCTTTTTGAGGAACTATAAACGAATTAACGACCACTACATTCAACTACAAACGATTTCCGAGCTAAATTTCGATGTATTCTGATTTCCGGTTGCTTTTTGAGGAACTACAAACGAATTAGCGACCACTACATTCAACTACAAACGATTTCCGAGCTAGATTTCGATGTATTCTGATTTCCGGTTGCTTTTTGAGGAACTACAAACGAAGTAAAGACCATTATATTCAACTACAAACGATTCCCGAGCTAGATTTCGATGTATTCTGATTTCCGGTTGCTTTTTGAGGAACTACAAACGAATTAGCGACCACTACATTCAACTACAAACGATTTCCGAGCTAGATTTCGATGTATTCTGATTTCCGGTTGCTTTTTGAGGAACAAGAAACGAAATAGTGACTACTACATTCAACTACTAACGATTTCCGAGCTAGATTTCGATGTATTCTGATTTCCAGTTGCTTCTTGAGGAACTACAAACGAATTAGCGACCACTATATTCAACTACAAGCGATTTCCGAGCTAGATTTCGATGTATTCTGATTTCCGGTTGCTTTTTGAGGAACTACAAACGAATTAGCGACCACTACATTCATCTACATACGATTTCCGAGCTAGATTTCGATTAATTTTGATTTCCGGTTGCTTTTTGAGGAACTACAAACGAATTAGCGACCACTACATTCACCTACAAACCATATCCGAGCTAGATTTCGATGTATTCTGATTTCCGGTTGCTTTTTGAGGAACTATAAACGAATTAGCGACCACTACATTCAACTACAAACGATTTCCGAGCTAGATTTCGATGTATTCTGATTTCCGGATGCTTTTTGAGGAACCACAAACGAATTAACGACCACTACATTCAATTACAAACAATTACCGAGCTAGATTTCGATGTATTCTGATTTCCGGTTGCTTTTTGAGGAACTACAAACGAATTAGCGACCACTACATTCAACTACAAACGATTTTCGAGCTAAATTTCGATGTATTCTGATTTCCGGATGCTTTTTGAGGAACCACAAACGAATTAACGACCACTACATTCAATTACAAACAATTACCGAGCTAGATTTCGATGTATTCTGATTTCCGGTTGCTTTTTGAGGAACTACAAACGAATTAGCGACCACTACATTCAACTACAAACGATTTTCGAGCTAAATTTCGATGTATTCTGATTTCCGGTTGCTTTTTGAGGAACTACAAACGAATTAGCGACCACTACATTCAACTACAAACGATTTCCGAGCTAGATTTCGATGTATTCTGATTTCCGGTTGCTTTTTGAGGAACTATAAACGAATTAACGACCACTACATTCAACTACAAACGATTTCCGAGCTAAATTTCGATGTATTCTGATTTCCGGTTGCTTTTTGAGGAACTACAAACGAATTAGCGACCACTACATTCAACTACAAACGATTTCCGAGCTAGATTTCGATGTATTCTGATTTCCGGTTGCTTTTTGAGGAACTATAACGAATTAGCGACCACTACATTCAACTACGAACGATTTCCGAGCCAGATGTCGATGTATTCTGATTTCCGGTTGCTTTTTGAGGAACTACAAACGAATTAACGACCACTACATTCAACTACAAACGATTTCCGAGTTAGATTTCGATGTATTCTTATTTCCGGTTGCTTTTTGAGGAACAACAAACGAACTAATGATCAGTACATTCAACTACTAACGATTTCCGATCTAGATTTCGATGTATTCTGATTTCCGGTTGCTTTTTGAGGAACTACAAAGGAATTAACGACCATTACATTCAACTACAAACGATTTCCGAGCTAGATTTCGATGTATTCTGATTTCCGGTTGCTTTTGACGAACTACAAACGAAGTAACGACCATTACATTCAACTACAAACGATTTCCGAGCTAGATTTCGATGTATTCTGATTTCCGGTTGCTTTTTGACGAACTACAAACGAATTAACGACCATTACATTCAACTACAAACCATTTCCGAGCTAGATTTCGATGTATTCGGATTTCCGGTTGCTTTTTGAGGAACTACAAACGAGTTAACGACCATTACATTCAACTACAAACGATTTCCGAGCTAGATTTCGATGTATTCTGATTTCCGGTTGCTTTTTGACGAACTACAAACGAAGTAACGACCATTACATTCAACTACAAACGATTTCCGAGCTAGATTTCGATGTATTCTGATTTCCGGTTGCTTTTTGAGGAACTACAAACGAATTAGCGACCACTACATTCAACTACAAACGATTTCCGAGCTAGATTTCGATGCATTCTGATTTCCGGTTGCTTTTTGAGGAACTACAAACGAATTAACGACCACTACATTCAACTACAAACAATTTCGAGCTAGATTTCGATGTATTCTGATTTCCGGTTGCTTTTTGAGGAACTATAAACGAATTAACGACCACTACATTCAACTACAAACGATTTCCGAGCTAGATTTCGATGTATTCTGATTTCCGGTTGCTTTTTGAGGAACTACAAATTAATTAGCGACCACTACATTCAACTACAAACGATTTCCGAGCAAGATATCGATGTATTCTGATTTTCGGTTGCTTTTGAGGAACTACAAGCGAATTAGCGACCACTACATTCAACTACAAACTATTTCCGAGCGAGATTTCGATGTATTCTGATTTCCGGTTGCTTTTTGAGGAACTACAAACGAATTAACGACCATTACATTCAACTACAAACGATTTCCGAGCTAGATTTTGACGTATTTTGATTTCCGGTTGCTTTTTGAGGACCTACAAACGAACTAACGACCATTACATTCAACTACAAATGATTTCCGAGCTAGATTTCGATGTATTCTAATTTCTGGTTGCTTTTTGAGGAACAACAAACGAATTAGCGAACACTACGTTCAACTACAAACGCTTTCCGAGTTAGATTTCGATATATTCTGATTTCCGGTTGCTTTTTGAAGAACTACAAATGAATTAGCGACCAATACATTCAACTACAAACGATTTCCGAGCGAGATTTCGATGTATTCTGATTTCCGGTTACTTTTTGAGGAACAACAAACGAAATAGTGACCACTAAATTCAACTACTAACGATTTCCGAGCTAGATTTCGATGTATTCTGATTTCCGGTTGCTTTTTGAGGAACTACAAACGAATTAGCGACCACTACATTCAACTACAAACGATTTCCGAGCGAGATTTCGATGTATTCTGACTTCCGGTTACTTTTTGAGGAACAACAAACGAAATAGTGACCACTAAATTCAACTACTAACGATTTCCGAGCTAGATTTCGATGTATTCTGATTTCCAGTTGCTTCTTGAGGAACTACAAACGAATTAGCGACCACTACATTCAACTACAAGCGATTTCCGAGCTAGATTTCGATGTATTCTGATTTCCGGTTGCTTTTTGAGGAACTAAAAACGAATTAGCGACCACTACATTCATCTACAAACGATTTCCGAGCTAGATTTCGATTAATTTTGATTTCCGGTTGCTTTTTGAGGAACTACAAACGAATTAGCGACCACTACATTCACCTACAAACCATATCCGAGCTAGATTTCGATGTATTCTGATTTCCGGTTGCTTTTTGAGGAACTATAAACGAATTAGCGACCACTACATTCAACTACAAACGATTTCCGAGCTAGATTTCGATGTATTCTGATTTCCGGTTGCTATTTGAGGAACTACAAACGAATTAACGACCACTACATTCAATTACAAACAATTACCGAGCTAGATTTCGATGTATTCTGATTTCCGGTTGCTTTTTGAGGAACTACAAACGAATTAGCGACCACTACATTCAACTACAAACGATTTTCGAGCTAAATTTCGATGTATTCTGATTTCCGGTTGCTTTTTGAGGAACTACAAACGAATTAGCGACCACTACATTCAACTACAAACGATTTCCGAGCTAGATTTCGATGTATTCTGATTTCCGGTTGCTTTTTGAGGAACTATAAACGAATTAACGACCACTACATTCAACTACAAACGATTTCCGAGCTAAATTTCGATGTATTCTGATTTCCGGTTGCTTTTTGAGGAACTACAAACGAATTAGCGACCACTACATTCAACTACAAACGATTTCCGAGCTAGATTTCGATGTATTCTGATTTCCGGTTGCTTTTTGAGGAACTACAAACGAAGTAACGACCATTATATTCAACTACAAACGATTCCCGAGCTAGATTTCGATGTATTCTGATTTCCGGTTGCTTTTTGAGGAACTACAAACGAATTAGCGACCACTACATTCAACTACAAACGATTTCCGAGCTAGATTTCGATGTATTCTGATTTCCGGTTGCTTTTTGAGGAACAAGAAACGAAATAGTGACTACTACATTCAACTACTAACGATTTCCGAGCTAGATTTCGATGTATTCTGATTTCCAGTTGCTTCTTGAGGAACTACAAACGAATTAGCGACCACTATATTCAACTACAAGCGATTTCCGAGCTAGATTTCGATGTATTCTGATTTCCGGTTGCTTTTTGAGGAACTACAAACGAATTAGCGACCACTACATTCATCTACATACGATTTCCGAGCTAGATTTCGATTAATTTTGATTTCCGGTTGCTTTTTGAGGAACTACAAACGAATTAGCGACCACTACATTCACCTACAAACCATATCCGAGCTAGATTTCGATGTATTCTGATTTCCGGTTGCTTTTTGAGGAACTATAAACGAATTAGCGACCACTACATTCAACTACAAACGATTTCCGAGCTAGATTTCGATGTATTCTGATTTCCGGATGCTTTTTGAGGAACCACAAACGAATTAACGACCACTACATTCAATTACAAACAATTACCGAGCTAGATTTCGATGTATTCTGATTTCCGGTTGCTTTTTGAGGAACTACAAACGAATTAGCGACCACTACATTCAACTACAAACGATTTTCGAGCTAAATTTCGATGTATTCTGATTTCCGGTTGCTTTTTGAGGAACTACAAACGAATTAGCGACCACTGCATTCAACTACAAACGATTTCCGAGCTAGATTTCGATGTATTCTGATTTCCGGTTGCTTTTTGAGGAACTGTAAACGAATTAACGACCACTACATTCAACTACAAACGATTTCCGAGCTAAATTTCGATGTATTCTGATTTCCGGTTGCTTTTTGAGGAACTACAAACGAATTAGCGACCACTACATTCAACTACAAACGATTTCCGAGCTAGATTTCGATGTATTCTGATTTCCGGTTGCTTTTTGAGGAACTATAAACGAATTAGCGACCACTACATTCAACTACGAACGATTTCCGAGCTAGATTTCGATGTATTCTGATTTCCGGTTGCTTTTTGACGAACTACAAATGAAGTAACGACCATTACATTCAACTACAAACGATTTCCGAGCTAGATTTCGATGTATTCTGATTTCCGGTTGCTTTTTGAGGAACTACAAACGAATTAGCGACCACTACATTCAACTACAAACGATTTCCGAGCTAGATTTCGATACATTCTGATTTCCGGTTGCTTTTTGAGGAACTACAAACGAATTAACGACCACTACATTCAACTACAAACAATTTCGAGCTAGATTTCGATGTATTCTAATTTCCGGTTGCTTTTTGAGGAACTATAAACGAATTAACGACAACTACATTCAACTACAAACGATTTCCGAGCTAGATTTGGATGTATTCTGATTTCCGGTTGCTTTTTGAGGAACTACAAATGAATTAGCGACCACTACATTCAACTACAAACGATTTCCGAGCAAGATATCGATGTATTCTGATTTTCGGTTGCTTTTGAGGAACTACAAGCGAATTAGCGACCATTACATTCAACTACAAACGATTTCCGAGCTAGATTTCGATGTATTCTGATTTCCAGTTGCTTCTTGAGGAACTACAAACGAATTAGCGACCACTACATTCAACTACAAGCGATTTCCGAGCTAGATTTCGATGTATTCTGATTTCCGGTTGCTTTTTGAGGAACTAAAAACGAATTAGCGACCACTACATTCATCTACAAACGATTTCCGAGCTAGATTTCGATTAATTTTGATTTCCGGTTGCTTTTTGAGGAACTACAAACGAATTAGCGACCACTACATTCACCTACAAACCATATCCGAGCTAGATTTCGATGTATTCTGATTTCCGGTTGCTTTTTGAGGAACTATAAACGAATTAGCGACCACTACATTCAACTACAAACGATTTCCGAGCTAGATTTCGATGTATTCTGATTTCCGGTTGCTATTTGAGGAACTACAAACGAATTAACGACCACTACATTCAATTACAAACAATTACCGAGCTAGATTTCGATGTATTCTGATTTCCGGTTGCTTTTTGAGGAACTACAAACGAATTAGCGACCACTACATTCAACTACAAACGATTTTCGAGCTAAATTTCGATGTATTCTGATTTCCGGTTGCTTTTTGAGGAACTACAAACGAATTAGCGACCACTACATTCAACTACAAACGATTTCCGAGCTAGATTTCGATGTATTCTGATTTCCGGTTGCTTTTTGAGGAACTATAAACGAATTAACGACCACTACATTCAACTACAAACGATTTCCGAGCTAAATTTCGATGTATTCTGATTTCCGGTTGCTTTTTGAGGAACTACAAACGAATTAGCGACCACTACATTCAACTACAAACGATTTCCGAGCTAGATTTCGATGTATTCTGATTTCCGGTTGCTTTTTGAGGAACTACAAACGAAGTAAAGACCATTATATTCAACTACAAACGATTCCCGAGCTAGATTTCGATGTATTCTGATTTCCGGTTGCTTTTTGAGGAACTACAAACGAATTAGCGACCACTACATTCAACTACAAACGATTTCCGAGCTAGATTTCGATGTATTCTGATTTCCGGTTGCTTTTTGAGGAACAAGAAACGAAATAGTGACTACTACATTCAACTACTAACGATTTCCGAGCTAGATTTCGATGTATTCTGATTTCCAGTTGCTTCTTGAGGAACTACAAACGAATTAGCGACCACTACATTCATCTACATACGATTTCCGAGCTAGATTTCGATTAATTTTGATTTCCGGTTGCTTTTTGAGGAACTACAAACGAATTAGCGACCACTACATTCACCTACAAACCATATCCGAGCTAGATTTCGATGTATTCTGATTTCCGGTTGCTTTTTGAGGAACTATAAACGAATTAGCGACCACTACATTCAACTACAAACGATTTCCGAGCTAGATTTCGATGTATTCTGATTTCCGGATGCTTTTTGAGGAACCACAAACGAACTAACGACCACTACATTCAATTACAAACAATTACCGAGCTAGATTTCGATGTATTCTGATTTCCGGTTGCTTTTTGAGGAACTACAAACGAATTAGCGACCACTACATTCAACTACAAACGATTTTCGAGCTAAATTTCGATGTATTCTGATTTCCGGATGCTTTTTGAGGAACCACAAACGAATTAACGACCACTACATTCAATTACAAACAATTACCGAGCTAGATTTCGATGTATTCTGATTTCCGGTTGCTTTTTGAGGAACTACAAACGAATTAGCGACCACTACATTCAACTACAAACGATTTTCGAGCTAAATTTCGATGTATTCTGATTTCCGGTTGCTTTTTGAGGAACTACAAACGAATTAGCGACCACTACATTCAACTACAAACTATTTCCGAGCTAGATTTCGATGTATTCTGATTTCCGGTTGCTTTTTGAGGAACTATAAACGAATTAACGACCACTACATTCAACTACAAACGATTTCCGAGCTAAATTTCGATGTATTCTGATTTCCGGTTGCTTTTTGAGGAACTACAAACGAATTAGCGACCACTACATTCAACTACAAACGATTTCCGAGCTAGATTTCGATGTATTCTGATTTCCGGTTGCTTTTTGAGGAACTATAACGAATTAGCGACCACTACATTCAACTACGAACGATTTCCGAGCCAGATGTCGATGTATTCTGATTTCCGGTTGCTTTTTGAGGAACTACAAACGAATTAACGACCACTACATTCAACTACAAACGATTTCCGAGTTAGATTTCGATGTATTCTTATTTCCGGTTGCTTTTTGAGGAACAACAAACGAACTAATGATCAGTACATTCAACTACTAACGATTTCCGATCTAGATTTCGATGTATTCTGATTTCCGGTTGCTTTTTGAGGAACTACAAACGAATTAACGACCATTACATTCAACTACAAACGATTTCCGAGCTAGATTTCGATGTATTCTGATTTCCGGTTGCTTTTGACGAACTACAAACGAAGTAACGACCATTACATTCAACTACAAACGATTTCCGAGCTAGATTTCGATGTATTCTGATTTCCGGTTGCTTTTTGACGAACTACAAACGAATTAACGACCATTACATTCAACTACAAACCATTTCCGAGCTAGATTTCGATGTATTCGGATTTCCGGTTGCTTTTTGAGGAACTACAAACGAGTTAACGACCATTACATTCAACTACAAACGATTTCCGAGCTAGATTTCGATGTATTCTGATTTCCGGTTGCTTTTTGACGAACTACAAACGAAGTAACGACCATTACATTCAACTACAAACGATTTCCGAGCTAGATTTCGATGTATTCTGATTTCCGGTTGCTTTTTGAGGAACTACAAACGAATTAGCGACCACTACATTCAACTACAAACGATTTCCGAGCTAGATTTCGATGCATTCTGATTTCCGGTTGCTTTTTGAGGAACTACAAACGAATTAACGACCACTACATTCAACTACAAACAATTTCGAGCTAGATTTCGATGTATTCTGATTTCCGGTTGCTTTTTGAGGAACTATAAACGAATTAACGACCACTACATTCAACTACAAACGATTTCCGAGCTAGATTTCGATGTATTCTGATTTCCGGTTGCTTTTTGAGGAACTACAAATTAATTAGCGACCACTACATTCAACTACAAACGATTTCCGAGCAAGATATCGATGTATTCTGATTTTCGGTTGCTTTTGAGGAACTACAAGCGAATTAGCGACCACTACATTCAACTACAAACTATTTCCGAGCGAGATTTCGATGTATTCTGATTTCCGGTTGCTTTTTGAGGAACTACAAACGAATTAACGACCATTACATTCAACTACAAACGATTTCCGAGCTAGATTTTGACGTATTTTGATTTCCGGTTGCTTTTTGAGGACCTACAAACGAACTAACGACCATTACATTCAACTACAAATGATTTCCGAGCTAGATTTCGATGTATTCTAATTTCTGGTTGCTTTTTGAGGAACAACAAACGAATTAGCGAACACTACGTTCAACTACAAACGCTTTCCGAGTTAGATTTCGATATATTCTGATTTCCGGTTGCTTTTTGAAGAACTACAAATGAATTAGCGACCAATACATTCAACTACAAACGATTTCCGAGCGAGATTTCGATGTATTCTGATTTCCGGTTACTTTTTGAGGAACAACAAACGAAATAGTGACCACTAAATTCAACTACTAACGATTTCCGAGCTAGATTTCGATGTATTCTGATTTCCGGTTGCTTTTTGAGGAACTACAAACGAATTAGCGACCACTACATTCAACTACAAACGATTTCCGAGCGAGATTTCGATGTATTCTGACTTCCGGTTACTTTTTGAGGAACAACAAACGAAATAGTGACCACTAAATTCAACTACTAACGATTTCCGAGCTAGATTTCGATGTATTCTGATTTCCAGTTGCTTCTTGAGGAACTACAAACGAATTAGCGACCACTACATTCAACTACAAGCGATTTCCGAGCTAGATTTCGATGTATTCTGATTTCCGGTTGCTTTTTGAGGAACTAAAAACGAATTAGCGACCACTACATTCATCTACAAACGATTTCCGAGCTAGATTTCGATTAATTTTGATTTCCGGTTGCTTTTTGAGGAACTACAAACGAATTAGCGACCACTACATTCACCTACAAACCATATCCGAGCTAGATTTCGATGTATTCTGATTTCCGGTTGCTTTTTGAGGAACTATAAACGAATTAGCGACCACTACATTCAACTACAAACGATTTCCGAGCTAGATTTCGATGTATTCTGATTTCCGGTTGCTATTTGAGGAACTACAAACGAATTAACGACCACTACATTCAATTACAAACAATTACCGAGCTAGATTTCGATGTATTCTGATTTCCGGTTGCTTTTTGAGGAACTACAAACGAATTAGCGACCACTACATTCAACTACAAACGATTTTCGAGCTAAATTTCGATGTATTCTGATTTCCGGTTGCTTTTTGAGGAACTACAAACGAATTAGCGACCACTACATTCAACTACAAACGATTTCCGAGCTAGATTTCGATGTATTCTGATTTCCGGTTGCTTTTTGAGGAACTATAAACGAATTAACGACCACTACATTCAACTACAAACGATTTCCGAGCTAAATTTCGATGTATTCTGATTTCCGGTTGCTTTTTGAGGAACTACAAACGAATTAGCGACCACTACATTCAACTACAAACGATTTCCGAGCTAGATTTCGATGTATTCTGATTTCCGGTTGCTTTTTGAGGAACTACAAACGAAGTAACGACCATTATATTCAACTACAAACGATTCCCGAGCTAGATTTCGATGTATTCTGATTTCCGGTTGCTTTTTGAGGAACTACAAACGAATTAGCGACCACTACATTCAACTACAAACGATTTCCGAGCTAGATTTCGATGTATTCTGATTTCCGGTTGCTTTTTGAGGAACAAGAAACGAAATAGTGACTACTACATTCAACTACTAACGATTTCCGAGCTAGATTTCGATGTATTCTGATTTCCAGTTGCTTCTTGAGGAACTACAAACGAATTAGCGACCACTATATTCAACTACAAGCGATTTCCGAGCTAGATTTCGATGTATTCTGATTTCCGGTTGCTTTTTGAGGAACTACAAACGAATTAGCGACCACTACATTCATCTACATACGATTTCCGAGCTAGATTTCGATTAATTTTGATTTCCGGTTGCTTTTTGAGGAACTACAAACGAATTAGCGACCACTACATTCACCTACAAACCATATCCGAGCTAGATTTCGATGTATTCTGATTTCCGGTTGCTTTTTGAGGAACTATAAACGAATTAGCGACCACTACATTCAACTACAAACGATTTCCGAGCTAGATTTCGATGTATTCTGATTTCCGGATGCTTTTTGAGGAACCACAAACGAATTAACGACCACTACATTCAATTACAAACAATTACCGAGCTAGATTTCGATGTATTCTGATTTCCGGTTGCTTTTTGAGGAACTACAAACGAATTAGCGACCACTACATTCAACTACAAACGATTTTCGAGCTAAATTTCGATGTATTCTGATTTCCGGTTGCTTTTTGAGGAACTACAAACGAATTAGCGACCACTGCATTCAACTACAAACGATTTCCGAGCTAGATTTCGATGTATTCTGATTTCCGGTTGCTTTTTGAGGAACTGTAAACGAATTAACGACCACTACATTCAACTACAAACGATTTCCGAGCTAAATTTCGATGTATTCTGATTTCCGGTTGCTTTTTGAGGAACTACAAACGAATTAGCGACCACTACATTCAACTACAAACGATTTCCGAGCTAGATTTCGATGTATTCTGATTTCCGGTTGCTTTTTGAGGAACTATAAACGAATTAGCGACCACTACATTCAACTACGAACGATTTCCGAGCTAGATTTCGATGTATTCTGATTTCCGGTTGCTTTTTGACGAACTACAAATGAAGTAACGACCATTACATTCAACTACAAACGATTTCCGAGCTAGATTTCGATGTATTCTGATTTCCGGTTGCTTTTTGAGGAACTACAAACGAATTAGCGACCACTACATTCAACTACAAACGATTTCCGAGCTAGATTTCGATACATTCTGATTTCCGGTTGCTTTTTGAGGAACTACAAACGAATTAACGACCACTACATTCAACTACAAACAATTTCGAGCTAGATTTCGATGTATTCTAATTTCCGGTTGCTTTTTGAGGAACTATAAACGAATTAACGACAACTACATTCAACTACAAACGATTTCCGAGCTAGATTTGGATGTATTCTGATTTCCGGTTGCTTTTTGAGGAACTACAAATGAATTAGCGACCACTACATTCAACTACAAACGATTTCCGAGCAAGATATCGATGTATTCTGATTTTCGGTTGCTTTTGAGGAACTACAAGCGAATTAGCGACCATTACATTCAACTACAAACTATTTCCGAGCGAGATTTCGATGTATTCTGATTTCCGGTTGCTTTTTGAGGAACTACAAACGAATTAACGACCATTACATTCAACTACAAACGATTTCCGAGCTAGATTGTGACGTATTCTGATTTCCGGTTGCTTTTTGAGGACCTACAAACGAACTAACGACCATTACATTCAACTACAAATGATTTCCGAGCTAGATTTTGATGTATTCTAATTTCTGGTTGCTTTTTGAGGAACAACAAACGAATTAGCGACCACTACGTTCAACTACAAACGATTTCCGAGTTAGATTTCGATATATTCTGATTTCCGGTTGCTTTTTGAAGAACTACAAATGAATTAGCGACCAATACATTCAACTACAAACGATTTCCGAGCTAGATTTCGATGTATTCTGATTTCCGGTTGCTTTTTGAGGAACTACAAACGAATTAGCGACCACTACATTCAACTGCAAGCGATTTCCGAGCTAGATTTCGATGTATTCTGATTTGCGGTTGCTTTTGGAGGAACTACAAACAAACTAACGACCATTACATTCAACTACAAACGATTTCCGAGCTGGATTTCGATGTATTCTGATTTCCGGTTGCTTTTTGAGGAACTACAAACGATTTAGCGGCCACTACATTCAACTACAAATGATTTCCGAGCTAGATTTCGATGTATTCTGATTTCCGGTTACTTTTTGAGGAACAAGAAACGAAATAGTGACCACTACATTCAACTACTAACGATTTCCGAGCTAGATTTCGATGTATTCTGATTTCCAGTTGCTTCTTGAGGAACTACAAACGAATTAGCGACCACTATATTCAACTACAAGCGATTTCCGAGCTAGATTTCGATGTATTCTGATTTCCGGTTGCTTTTTGAGGAACTACAAACGAATTAGCGACCACTACATTCATCTACATACGATTTCCGAGCTAGATTTCGATTAATTTTGATTTCCGGTTGCTTTTTGAGGAACTACAAACGAATTAGCGACCACTACATTCACCTACAAACCATATCCGAGCTAGATTTCGATGTATTCTGATTTCCGGTTGCTTTTTGAGGAACTATAAACGAATTAGCGACCACTACATTCAACTACAAACGATTTCCGAGCTAGATTTCGAAGTATTCTGATTTCCGGATGCTTTTTGAGGAACCACAAACGAATTAACGACCACTACATTCAATTACAAACAATTACCGAGCTAGATTTCGATGTATTCTGATTTCCGGTTGCTTTTTGAGGAACTACAAACGAATTAGCGACCACTACATTCAACTACAAACGATTTTCGAGCTAAATTTCGATGTATTCTGATTTCCGGTTGCTTTTTGAGGAACTACAAACGAATTAGCGACCACTACATTCAACTACAAACGATTTCCGAGCTAGATTTCGATGTATTCTGATTTCCGGTTGCTTTTTGAGGAACTATAAACGAATTAACGACCACTACATTCAACTACAAACGATTTCCGAGCTAAATTTCGATGTATTCTGATTTCCGGTTGCTTTTTGAGGAACTACAAACGAATTAGCGACCACTCAACTACAAACTATTTCCGAGCTAGATTTCGATGTATTCTGATTTCCGGTTGCTTTTTGAGGAACTATAAACGAATTAGCGACCACTACATTCAACTACGAACGATTTCCGAGCCAGATGTCGATGTATTCTGATTTCCGGTTGCTTTTTGAGGAACTACAAACGAATTAACGACCACTACATTCAACTACAAACGATTTCCGAGTTAGATTTCGATGTATTCTGATTTCCGGTTGCTTTTTGAGGAACAACAAACGAACTAATGATCAGTACATTCAACTACTAACGATTTCCGATCTAGATTTCGATGTATTCTGATTTCCGGTTGCTTTTTGAGGAACTACAAACGAATTAACGACCATTACATTCAACTACAAACGATTTCCGAGCTAGATTTCGATGTATTCTGATTTCCGGTTGCTTTTGACGAACTACAAACGAAGTAACGACCATTACATTCAACTACAAACGATTTCCGAGCTAGATTTCGATGTATTCTGATTTCCGGTTGCTTTTTGACGAACTACAAACGAATTAACGACCATTACATTCAACTACAAACCATTTCCGAGCTAGATTTCGATGTATTCGGATTTCCGGTTGCTTTTTGAGGAACTACAAACGAGTAACGACCATTACATTCAACTACAAACGATTTCCGAGCTAGATTTCGATGTATTCTGATTTCCGGTTGCTTTTTGACGAACTACAAACGAAGTAACGACCATTACATTCAACTACAAACGATTTCCGAGCTAGATTTCGATGTATTCTGATTTCCGGTTGCTTTTTGAGGAACTACAAACGAATTAGCGACCACTACATTCAACTACAAACGATTTCCGAGCTAGATTTCGATGCATTCTGATTTCCGGTTGCTTTTTGAGGAACTACAAACGAATTAACGACCACTACATTCAACTACAAACAATTTCGAGCTAGATTTCGATGTATTCTGATTTCCGGTTGCTTTTTGAGGAACTATAAACGAATTAACGACGACTACATTCAACTACAAACGATTTCCGAGCTAGATTTCGATGTATTCTGATTTCCGGTTGCTTTTTGACGAACTACAAACGAAGTAACGACCATTACATTCAACTACAAACGATTTCCGAGCTAGATTTCGATGTATTCTGATTTCCGGTTGCTTTTTGAGGAACTACAAACGAATTAGCGACCACTACATTCAACTACAAACGATTTCCGAGCTAGATTTCGATGCATTCTGATTTCCGGTTGCTTTTTGAGGAACTACAAACGAATTAACGACCACTACATTCAACTACAAACAATTTCGAGCTAGATTTCGATGTATTCTGATTTCCGGTTGCTTTTTGAGGAACTATAAACGAATTAACGACGACTACATTCAACTACAAACGATTTCCGAGCTAGATTTCGATGTATTCTGATTTCCGGTTGCTTTTTGAGGAACTACAAATTAATTAGCGACCACTACATTCAACTACAAACGATTTCCGAGCAAGATATCGATGTATTCTGATTTTCGGTTGCTTTTGAGGAACTACAAGCGAATTAACGACCACTACATTCAACTACAAACTATTTCCGAGCGAGATTTCGATGTATTCTGATTTCCGGTTGCTTTTTGAGGAACTACAAACGAATTAACGACCATTACATTCAACTACAAACGATTTCCGAGCTAGATTTTGACGTATTCTGATTTCCAGTTGCTTCTTGAGGACCTACAAACGAACTAACGACCATTACATTCAACTACAAATGATTTCCGAGCTAGATTTCGATGTATTCTAATTTCTGGTTGCTTTTTGAGGAACAACAAACAAATTAGCGACCACTACGTTCAACTACAAACGCTTTCCGAGTTAGATTTCGATATATTCTGATTTCCGGTTGCTTTTTGAAGAACTACAAATGAATTAGCGACCAATACATTCAACTACAAACGATTTCCGAGCTAGATTTCGATGTATTCTGATTTCCGGTTGCTTTTTGAGGAACTATAAACGAATTAGCGACCACTACATTCAACTACAAACGATTTCCGAGCTAGATTTCGATTAATTTTGATTTCCGGTTGCTTTTTGAGGAACTACAAACGAATTAGCGACCACTACATTCACCTACAAACCATATCCGAGCTAGATTTCGATGTATTCTGATTTCCGGTTGCTTTTTGAGGAACTATAAACGAATTAGCGACCACTACATTCAACTACAAACGATTTCCGAGCTAGATTTCGATGTATTCTGATTTCCGGATGCTTTTTGAGGAACCACAAACGAATTAACGACCACTACATTCAATTACAAACAATTACCGAGCTAGATTTCGATGTATTCTGATTTCCGGTTGCTTTTTGAGGAACTACTAACGAATTAGCGACCACTACATTCAACTACAAACGATTTTCGAGCTAAATTTCGATGTATTCTGATTTCCGGTTGCTTTTTGAGGAACTACAAACGAATTAGCGACCACTGCATTCAACTACAAACGATTTCCGAGCTAGATTTCGATGTATTCTGATTTCCGGTTGCTTTTTGAGGAACTGTAAACGAATTAACGACCACTACATTCAACTACAAACGATTTCCGAGCTAAATTTCGATGTATTCTGATTTCCGGTTGCTTTTTGAGGAACTACAAACGAATTAGCGACCACTACATTCAACTACAAACGATTTCCGAGCTAGATTTCGATGTATTCTGATTTCCGGTTGCTTTTTGAGGAACTATAAACGAATTAGCGACCACTACATTCAACTACGAACGATTTCCGAGCTAGATTTCGATGTATTCTGATTTCCGGTTGCTTTTTGACGAACTACAAATGAAGTAACGACCATTACATTCAACTACAAACGATTTCCGAGCTAGATTTCGATGTATTCTGATTTCCGGTTGCTTTTTGAGGAACTACAAACGAATTAGCGACCACTACATTCAACTACAAACGATTTCCGAGCTAGATTTCGATACATTCTGATTTCCGGTTGCTTTTTGAGGAACTACAAACGAATTAACGACCACTACATTCAACTACAAACAATTTCGAGCTAGATTTCGATGTATTCTAATTTCCGGTTGCTTTTTGAGGAACTATAAACGAATTAACGACAACTACATTCAACTACAAACGATTTCCGAGCTAGATTTGGATGTATTCTGATTTCCGGTTGCTTTTTGAGGAACTACAAATGAATTAGCGACCACTACATTCAACTACAAACGATTTCCGAGCAAGATATCGATGTATTCTGATTTTCGGTTGCTTTTGAGGAACTACAAGCGAATTAGCGACCATTACATTCAACTACAAACTATTTCCGAGCGAGATTTCGATGTATTCTGATTTCCGGTTGCTTTTTGAGGAACTACAAACGAATTAACGACCATTACATTCAACTACAAACGATTTCCGAGCTAGATTGTGACGTATTCTGATTTCCGGTTGCTTTTTGAGGACCTACAAACGAACTAACGACCATTACATTCAACTACAAATGATTTCCGAGCTAGATTTTGATGTATTCTAATTTCTGGTTGCTTTTTGAGGAACAACAAACGAATTAGCGACCACTACGTTCAACTACAAACGATTTCCGAGTTAGATTTCGATATATTCTGATTTCCGGTTGCTTTTTGAAGAACTACAAATGAATTAGCGACCAATACATTCAACTACAAACGATTTCCGAGCTAGATTTCGATGTATTCTGATTTCCGGTTGCTTTTTGAGGAACTACAAACGAATTAGCGACCACTACATTCAACTGCAAGCGATTTCCGAGCTAGATTTCGATGTATTCTGATTTGCGGTTGCTTTTGGAGGAACTACAAACAAACTAACGACCATTACATTCAACTACAAACGATTTCCGAGCTGGATTTCGATGTATTCTGATTTCCGGTTGCTTTTTGAGGAACTACAAACGATTTAGCGGCCACTACATTCAACTACAAATGATTTCCGAGCTAGATTTCGATGTATTCTGATTTCCGGTTGCTTTTTGAGGAACTACAAACGAATTAGCGACCACTACATTCAACTACAAACGATTTCCGAGCGAGATTTCGATGTATTCTGATTTCCGGTTACTTTTTGAGGAACAAGAAACGAAATAGTGACCACTACATTCAACTACTAACGATTTCCGAGCTAGATTTCGATGTATTCTGATTTCCAGTTGCTTCTTGAGGAACTACAAACGAATTAGCGACCACTATATTCAACTACAAGCGATTTCCGAGCTAGATTTCGATGTATTCTGATTTCCGGTTGCTTTTTGAGGAACTACAAACGAATTAGCGACCACTACATTCATCTACATACGATTTCCGAGCTAGATTTCGATTAATTTTGATTTCCGGTTGCTTTTTGAGGAACTACAAACGAATTAGCGACCACTACATTCACCTACAAACCATATCCGAGCTAGATTTCGATGTATTCTGATTTCCGGTTGCTTTTTGAGGAACTATAAACGAATTAGCGACCACTACATTCAACTACAAACGATTTCCGAGCTAGATTTCGAAGTATTCTGATTTCCGGATGCTTTTTGAGGAACCACAAACGAATTAACGACCACTACATTCAATTACAAACAATTACCGAGCTAGATTTCGATGTATTCTGATTTCCGGTTGCTTTTTGAGGAACTACAAACGAATTAGCGACCACTACATTCAACTACAAACGATTTTCGAGCTAAATTTCGATGTATTCTGATTTCCGGTTGCTTTTTGAGGAACTACAAACGAATTAGCGACCACTACATTCAACTACAAACGATTTCCGAGCTAGATTTCGATGTATTCTGATTTCCGGTTGCTTTTTGAGGAACTATAAACGAATTAACGACCACTACATTCAACTACAAACGATTTCCGAGCTAAATTTCGATGTATTCTGATTTCCGGTTGCTTTTTGAGGAACTACAAACGAATTAGCGACCACTCAACTACAAACTATTTCCGAGCTAGATTTCGATGTATTCTGATTTCCGGTTGCTTTTTGAGGAACTATAAACGAATTAGCGACCACTACATTCAACTACGAACGATTTCCGAGCCAGATGTCGATGTATTCTGATTTCCGGTTGCTTTTTGAGGAACTACAAACGAATTAACGACCACTACATTCAACTACAAACGATTTCCGAGTTAGATTTCGATGTATTCTGATTTCCGGTTGCTTTTTGAGGAACAACAAACGAACTAATGATCAGTACATTCAACTACTAACGATTTCCGATCTAGATTTCGATGTATTCTGATTTCCGGTTGCTTTTTGAGGAACTACAAACGAATTAACGACCATTACATTCAACTACAAACGATTTCCGAGCTAGATTTCGATGTATTCTGATTTCCGGTTGCTTTTGACGAACTACAAACGAAGTAACGACCATTACATTCAACTACAAACGATTTCCGAGCTAGATTTCGATGTATTCTGATTTCCGGTTGCTTTTTGACGAACTACAAACGAATTAACGACCATTACATTCAACTACAAACCATTTCCGAGCTAGATTTCGATGTATTCGGATTTCCGGTTGCTTTTTGAGGAACTACAAACGAGTAACGACCATTACATTCAACTACAAACGATTTCCGAGCTAGATTTCGATGTATTCTGATTTCCGGTTGCTTTTTGACGAACTACAAACGAAGTAACGACCATTACATTCAACTACAAACGATTTCCGAGCTAGATTTCGATGTATTCTGATTTCCGGTTGCTTTTTGAGGAACTACAAACGAATTAGCGACCACTACATTCAACTACAAACGATTTCCGAGCTAGATTTCGATGCATTCTGATTTCCGGTTGCTTTTTGAGGAACTACAAACGAATTAACGACCACTACATTCAACTACAAACAATTTCGAGCTAGATTTCGATGTATTCTGATTTCCGGTTGCTTTTTGAGGAACTATAAACGAATTAACGACGACTACATTCAACTACAAACGATTTCCGAGCTAGATTTCGATGTATTCTGATTTCCGGTTGCTTTTTGACGAACTACAAACGAAGTAACGACCATTACATTCAACTACAAACGATTTCCGAGCTAGATTTCGATGTATTCTGATTTCCGGTTGCTTTTTGAGGAACTACAAACGAATTAGCGACCACTACATTCAACTACAAACGATTTCCGAGCTAGATTTCGATGCATTCTGATTTCCGGTTGCTTTTTGAGGAACTACAAACGAATTAACGACCACTACATTCAACTACAAACAATTTCGAGCTAGATTTCGATGTATTCTGATTTCCGGTTGCTTTTTGAGGAACTATAAACGAATTAACGACGACTACATTCAACTACAAACGATTTCCGAGCTAGATTTCGATGTATTCTGATTTCCGGTTGCTTTTTGAGGAACTACAAATTAATTAGCGACCACTACATTCAACTACAAACGATTTCCGAGCAAGATATCGATGTATTCTGATTTTCGGTTGCTTTTGAGGAACTACAAGCGAATTAACGACCACTACATTCAACTACAAACTATTTCCGAGCGAGATTTCGATGTATTCTGATTTCCGGTTGCTTTTTGAGGAACTACAAACGAATTAACGACCATTACATTCAACTACAAACGATTTCCGAGCTAGATTTTGACGTATTCTGATTTCCAGTTGCTTCTTGAGGACCTACAAACGAACTAACGACCATTACATTCAACTACAAATGATTTCCGAGCTAGATTTCGATGTATTCTAATTTCTGGTTGCTTTTTGAGGAACAACAAACAAATTAGCGACCACTACGTTCAACTACAAACGCTTTCCGAGTTAGATTTCGATATATTCTGATTTCCGGTTGCTTTTTGAAGAACTACAAATGAATTAGCGACCAATACATTCAACTACAAACGATTTCCGAGCTAGATTTCGATGTATTCTGATTTCCGGTTGCTTTTTGAGGAACTACAAACGAATTAGCGACCACTACATACAACTGCAAGCAATTTCCGAGCTAGATTTCGATGTATTCTGATTTGCGGTTGCTTTTGGAGGAACTACAAACAAACTAACGACCATTACATTCAACTGCAAACGATTTCCGAGCTGGATTTCGATGTATTCTGATTTCCGGTTGCTTTTTGAGGAACTACAAACGATTTAGCGGCCACTACATTCAACTACAAATGATTTCCGAGCTAGATTTCGATGTATTCTGATTTCCGGTTGCTTTTTGAGGAACTACAAACGAATTAGCGACCACTACATTCAACTACAAACGATTTCCGAGCGAGATTTCGATGTATTCTGATTTCCGGTTACTTTTTGAGGAACAACAAAAGAAATAGTGACCACTAAATTCAACTACTAACGATTTCCGAGCTAGATTTCGATGTATTCTGATTTCCAGTTGCTTCTTGAGGAACTACAAACGAATTAGCGACCACTACATTCAACTACAAGCGATTTCCGAGCTAGATTTCGATGTATTCTGATTTCCGGTTGCTTTTTGAGGAACTAAAAACGAATTAGCGACCACTACATTCATCTACAAACGATTTCCGAGCTAGATTTCGATTAATTTTGATTTCCGGTTGCTTTTTGAGGAACTACAAACGAATTAGCGACCACTACATTCACCTACAAACCATATCCGAGCTAGATTTCGATGTATTCTGATTTCCGGTTGCTTTTTGAGGAACTATAAACGAATTAGCGACCACTACATTCAACTACAAACGATATCCGAGCTAGATTTCGATGTATTCTGATTTCCGGTTGCTATTTGAGGAACTACAAACGAATTAACGACCACTACATTCAATTACAAACAATTACCGAGCTAGATTTCGATGTATTCTGATTTCCGGTTGCTTTTTGAGGAACTACAAACGAATTAGCGACCACTACATTCAACTACAAACGATTTTCGAGCTAAATTTCGATGTATTCTGATTTCCGGTTGCTTTTTGAGGAACTACAAACGAATTAGCGACCACTACATTCAACTACAAACGATTTCCGAGCTAGATTTCGATGTATTCTGATTTCCGGTTGCTTTTTGAGGAACTATAAACGAATTAACGACCAATACATTCAACTACAAACGATTTCCGAGCTAAATTTCGATGTATTCTGATTTCCGGTTGCTTTTTGAGGAACTACAAACGAATTAGCGACCACTACATTCAACTACAAACGATTTCCGAGCTAGATTTCGATGTATTCTGATTTCCGGTTGCTTTTTGAGGAACTATAAACGAATTAACGACCACTACATTCAACTACAAACGATTTCCGAGCTAGATTTCGATATATTCTGATTTCGGGTTGCTTTTTGAGGAACTACAAATGAATTAGCGACCACTACATTCAACTACAAACGATTTCCGAGCAAGATATCGATGTATTCTGATTTTCGGTTGCTTTTGAGGAACTACAAGCGAATTAGCGACCACTACATTCAACTATAAACGATTTCCGAGCTAGATTTCGATGTATTCTGATTTCCGGTTGCTTTTTGAGGAACTACAAACGAATTAACGACCATTACATTCAACTACAAACGATTTCCGAGCTAGATTTCGATGTATTCTGATTTCCGGTTGCTTTTTGACGAACTACAAACGAAGTAACGACCATTATATTCAACTACAAACGATTCCCGAGCTAGATTTCGATGTATTCTGATTTCCGGTTGCTTTTTGAGGAACTACAAACGAATTAGCGACCACTACATTCAACTACAAACGATTTCCGAGCTAGATTTCGATGTATTCTGATTTCCGGTTGCTTTTTGAGGAACTATAAACGAATTAACGACCACTACATTCAACTACAAACAATTTCGAGCTAGATTTCGATGTATTCTAATTTCTGGTTGCTTTTTGGGGAACAACAAACGAATTAGCGACCACTACGTTCAACTACAAACGATTTCCGAGTTAGATTTCGATATATTCTGATTTCCGGTTGCTTTTTGAAGAACTACAAATGAATTAGCGACCAATACATTCAACTACAAACGATTTCCGAGCTAGATTTCGATGTATTCTGATTTCCGGTTGCTTTTTGAGGAACTACAAACGAATTAGCGACCACTACATACAACTGCAAGCAATTTCCGAGCTAGATTTCGATGTATTCTGATTTGCGGTTGCTTTTGGAGGAACTACAAACAAACTAACGACCATTACATTCAACTACAAACGATTTCCGAGCTGGATTTCGATGTATTCTGATTTCCGGTTGCTTTTTGAGGAACTACAAACGATTTAGCGGCCACTACATTCAACTACAAATGATTTCCGAGCTAGATTTCGATGTATTCTGATTTCCGGTTGCTTTTTGAGGAACTACAAACGAATTAGCGACCACTACATTCAACTACAAACGATTTCCGAGCGAGATTTCGATGTATTCTGATTTCCGGTTACTTTTTGAGGAACACCAAACGAAATAGTGACCACTACATTCAACTACTAACGATTTCCGAGCTAGATTTCGATGTATTCTGATTTCCAGTTGCTTCTTGAGGAACTACAAACGAATTAGCGACCACTACATTCAACTACAAGCGATTTCCGAGCTAGATTTCGATGTATTCTGATTTCCGGTTGCTTTTTGAGGAACTAAAAACGAATTCGCGACCACTACATTCATCTACAAACGATTTCCGAGCTAGATTTCGATTAACTTTGATTTCCGGTTGCTTTTTGAGGAACTACAAACGAATTAGCGACCACTACATTCACCTACAAACCATATCCGAGCTAGATTTCGATGTATTCTGATTTCCGGTTGCTTTTTGAGGAACTATAAACGAATTAGCGACCACTACATTCAACTACAAACGATTTCCGAGCTAGATTTCGATGTATTCTGATTTCCGGTTGCTATTTGAGGAACTACAAACGAATTAACGACCACTACATTCAATTACAAACAATTACCGAGCTAGATTTCGACGTATTCTGATTTCCGGTTGCTTTTTGAGGAACTACAAACGAATTAGCGACCACTACATTCAACTACAAACGATTTTCGAGCTAAATTTCGATGTATTCTGATTTCCGGTTGCTTTTTGAGGAACTACAAACGAATTAGCGACCACTACATTCAACTACAAACGATTTCCGAGCTAGATTTCGATGTATTCTGATTTCCGGTTGCTTTTTGAGGAACTATAAACGAATTAACGACCACTACATTCAACTACAAACGATTTCCGAGCTAAATTTCGATGTATTCTGATTTCCGGTTGCTTTTTGAGGAACTACAAACGAATTAGCGACCACTACATTCAACTACAAACGATTTCCGAGCTAGATTTCGATGTATTCTGATTTCCGGTTGCTTTTTGAGGAACTATAAACGAATTAACGACCACTACATTCAACTACAAACGATTTCCGAGCTAGATTTCGATATATTCTGATTTCGGGTTGCTTTTTGAGGAACTACAAATGAATTAGCGACCACTACATTCAACTACAAACGATTGCCGAGCAAGATATCGATGTATTCTGATTTTCGGTTGCTTTTGAGGAACTACAAGCGAATTAGGGACCACTACATTCAACTATAAACGATTTCCGAGCTAGATTTCGATGTATTCTGATTTCCGGCTGCTTTTTGAGGAACTACAAACGAATTAACGACCATTACATTCAACTACAAACGATTTCCGAGCTAGATTTCGATGTATTCTGATTTCCGGTTGCTTTTTGACGAACTACAAACGAAGTAACGACCATTATATTCAACTACAAACGATTCCCGAGCTAGATTTCGATGTATTCTGATTTCCGGTTGCTTTTCGAGGAACTACAAACGAATTAGCGACCACTACATTCAACTACAAACGATTTCCGAGCTAGATTTCGATGTATTCTGATTTCCGGTTGCTTTTTGAGGAACTACAAACGAATTAACGACCACTACATTCAACTACAAACAATTTCGAGCTAGATTTCGATGTATTCTGATTTCCGGATGCTTTTTGAGGAACTACAAACGAATAAGCGACCACTACATTCAACTACAAACGATTTCCGAGCTAAATTTCGATGTATTCTGATTTCCGGTTGCTTTTTGGGGAACTACAAACGAATTAGCGACCACTACATTCAACTACAAACGATTTCCGAGCTAGATTTCGATGTATTCTGATTTCCGGTTGCTTTTTGAGGAACTACAAACGAATTAGCGACCACTACATTCAACTACAAATGATTTCCGAGCTAGATTTCGATGTATTCTAATTTCCGGTTGCTTTTTGAGGAACAACAAACGAATTCGCGACCACTACGTTCAACTACAAACGATTTCCGAGTTAGATTTCGATATATTCTGATTTCCGGTTGCTTTTTTAAGAACTACAAATGAATTAGCGACCAATACATTCAACTACAAACGATTTCCGAGCTAGATTTCGATGTATTCTGATTTCCGGTTGCTTTTTGAGGAACTACAAACGAATTCGCGACCACTACATTCAACTGCATGCGATTTCCGAGCTAGATTTCGATGTATTCTGATTTGCGGTTGCTTTTGGAGGAACTACAAACAAAGTAACGACCATTACATTCAACTACAAACGATTTCCGAGCTGGATTTCGATGTATTCTGATTTCCGGTTGCTTTTTGAGGAACTACAAACGATTTAGCGGCCACTACATTCAACTACAAATGATTTCCGAGCTAGATTTTGATGTATTCTGATTTCCGGTTGCTTTTTGAGGAACTACAAACGAATTAGCGACCACTACATTCAACTACAAACGATTTCCGAGCTAGATTTCGATGTATTCTGATTTCCGGTTGCTTTTTGAGGAACTATAAACGAATTAACGACCACTACATTCAACTACAAACGATTTCCGAGCTAAATTTCGATGTATTCTGATTTCCGGTTGCTTTTTGAGGAACTACAAACGAATTAGCGACCACTACATTCAACTACAAACGATTTCCGAGCTAGATTTCGATGTATTCTGATTTCCGGTTGCTTTTTGAGGAACTATAAACGAATTAACGACCACTACATTCAACTACAAACGATGTCCGAGCTAGATTTCGATGTATTCTGATTTCGGGTTGCTTTTTGAGGAACTACAAATGAATTAGCGACCACTACATTCAACTACAAACGATTTCCGAGCTAGATTTCGATGTATTCTGATTTCGGGTTGCTTTTTGAGGAACTACAAATGAATTAGCGACCACTACATTCAACTACAAACGATTTCCGAGCAAGATATCGATGTATTCTGATTTTCGGTTGCTATTGAGGAACTACAAGCGAACTAGCGACCACTACATTCAACTACAAACGATTTCCGAGCTAGATTTCGATGTATTCTGATTTCCGGTTGCTTTTTGAGGAACTACAAACGAATTAACGACCATTACATTCAACTACAAACGATTTCCGAGCTAGATTTCGATGTATTCTAATTTCCGGTTGCTTTTTGAGGAACAACAAACGAATTAGCGACCACTACATTCAACTACAAACGATTTCCGAGTTAGATTTCGATGTATTCTGATTTCCGGTTGCTTTTTGAAGAACTAGAAATGAATTAGCGACCACTACATTCAACTACAAACGATTTCCGAGCTAGATTTCGATGTATTCTGATTTCCGGTTGCTTTTTGAGGAACTATAAACGAATTAACGACCACTACATTCAACTACAAACGATTTCCGAGCTAGATTTCGATATATTCTGACTTCCGGTTGCTTTTTGAGGAACTACAAATGAATTAGCGACCACTACATTCAACTACAACGATTTCCGATCAAGATATCGATGTATTCTGATTTTCGGTTGCTTTTGAGGAACTACAAACGAATAAGCCACCACTAGATTCAACTACAAACGATTTCCGAGCAAGATATCGATGTATTCTGATTTTCAGTTGCTTTTGAGGAACTACAAACGAATTATCGACCAGTATGTTCAACTACAAACGATTTCCGAGCTAGATTTCGATGTCTTCTGATTTCCGGTTGCTTTTTGAGGAACTACAATTGAATTAGCGACCAATCCATTCAACTACAAACGATTTCCGAGCTAGATTTCGATGTATTCTGATTTCCGGTTGCTTTTTGAGGAACTACAAACGAATTAACGACCACTGCATTCAACTACAAATGATTTCCGAGCTAGATTTCGATGTATTCTGATTTCCGGTTGCTTTTTGAGGAACTACAAACGAATTAGCGACCACTACATTCATCTACAAACGATTTCCGAGCTAGATTTCGATGTTTTCTGATTTCCGGTTGCTTTTTGAGGAACTACAAACGAATTAGCGACCACCACATTCAACTACAAACGATTTCCGAGCTAGATTTCGATGTATTCTGATTTCCGGTTGCTTTTGGAGGAACTACAAACGAACTAACGACCATTACATTCAACTTCAAACGATTTCCGAGCTAGATTTCGATGTATTCTGATTTCCGGTTGCTTTTTGAGGAACTACAAACGAATTAACGACCACTACATTCAACTACAAACGATTTCCGAGCTAGATTTCGATGTATTCTGATTTCCGGTTGCTTTTTGAGGAACTACAAACGAATTAGCGACCACCACATTCAACTACAAACGATTTCCGAGCTAGATTTCGATGTATTCTGATTTCCGGTTGCTTTTGGAGGAACTACAAACGAACTAACGACCATTACATTCAACTACAATTTTCCGAGCTAGATTTCGATGTATTCTGATTTCCGGTTGCTTTTTGAGGAACTACAAACGATTTAGCGGCCACTACATTCAACTACAAATGATTTCAGAGCTAGATTTAGATGTATTCTGATTTTCGGTTGCTTTTTGAGGAACTACAAACGAATTAGCGACCACTGCATTCAACTACAAACGATTTCCGAGCTAGATTTCGATGTATTCTGATTTCCGGTTGCTTTTTGAGGAACTACAAACGAATTTACGACCACTACATTCAACTACAAACGATTGCCGAGCTAGATTTCGATGTATTCTGATTTCCGGTTGCTTTTTGAGGAACTATAAACGAATTAGCGACCACTACATTCAACTACAAACGATTTCCGAGCTAGATTTCGATGTATTCTGATTTCCGGTTGCTTTTTGAGGAACTACAAACGAACTAACGACCACTACATTCAACTACAAACGATTTCCGAGCGAGATTTCGATGTATTCTGATTTCCGGTAGCTTTTTGAGGAACAACAAACGAATTAGTGATCACTACATTCAACTACTAACGATTTCCGAGCTAGATTTCGATGCATTCTGATTTCCGGTTGCTTCTTGAGGGACTACAAACGAACTAGCGACCACTACATTCAACTACAAGCGATTTCCGAGCTAGATTTCGATGTATTCTGATTTCCGGTTGCTTTTTGAGGAACTACAAACGAATTAGCGACCACTACATTCATCTACAAACGATTTCCGAGTTAGATTTCGATGTATTCTGATTTCCGGTTGCTTTTTGAGGAACTACAAACGAATTAGCGACCACTACATTCAACTACAAACGATTTCCGAGCTAGATTTCGATGTATTCTGATTTCCGGTTGCTTTTTGAGGAACTACAAACGAATTAACGACCATTACATTCAACTACAAACGATTTCTGAGCTAGATTTAGATGTATTCTGATTTCCGGTTGCTTTTTGAGGAACTACAAACGAATTAACGACCACTACATTCAACTACAAACAATATCGAGCTAGATTTCGATGTATTCTGATTTCCGGTTGCTTTTTGAGGAACTATAAACGAATTAACGACCACTACATTCAACTACAAACGATTTTCGAGCTAGATTTCGATGTATTCTGATTTTCGGTTGCTTTTGAGGAACTACAAGCGAATTAGCGACCACTACATTCAACTATAAACGATTTCCGAGCTAGATTTCGATGTATTCTGATTTCCGGTTGCTTTTTGAGGAACTATAAACGAATTAACGACCACTACATTCAACTACAAACGATTTCCGAGCTAGATTTCGATATATTCTGATTTCGGGTTGCTTTTTGAGGAACTACAAATGAATTAGCGACCACTACATTCAACTACAAACGATTTCCGAGCAAGATATCGATGTATTCTGATTTTCGGTTGCTTGTGAGGAACTACAAGCGAATTAGCGACCACTACATTCAACTATAAACGATTTCCGAGCTAGATTTCGATGTATTCTGATTTTCGGTTGCTTTTTGAGGAACTACAAACGAATTAACGACCATTACATTCAACTACAAACGATTTCCGAGGTAGATTTCGATGTATTCTGATTTCCGGTTGCTTTTTGACGAACTACAAACGAAGTAACGACCATTATATTCAACTACAAACGATTTCCGAGCTAGATTTCGATGTATTCTGATTTCCGGTTGCTTTTTGAGGAACTACAAACGAATTAGCGACCACTACATTCAACTACAAACGATTTCCGAGCTAGATTTCGATGTATTCTGATTTCCGGTTGCTTTTTGAGGAACTACAAACGAATTAACGACCACTACATTCAACTACAAACAATTTCGAGCTAGATTTCGATGTATTCTGATTTCCGGATGCTTTTTGAGGAACTACAAACGAATTAGCGACCACTACATTCAACTACAAACGATTTCCGAGCTAAATTTCGATGTATTCTGATTTCCGGTTGCTTTTTGGGGAACTACAAACGAATTAGCGACCACTACATTCAACTACAAACGATTTCCGAGCTAGATTTCGATGTATTCTGATTTCCGGTTGCTTTTTGAGGAACTACAGCTGGTTTTTGAGGAACTATAAACGAATTAGCGACCACTACATTCAACTACAAATGATTTCCGAGCTAGATTTCGATGTATTCTGATTTCCGGTTGCTTTTTGAGGAACTACAAACGAATTAACGACCACTACATTCAACTACAAACGATTTCCGAGCGAGATTTCGATGTATTCTGATTTCCGGTTGCTTTTTCAGGAACAACAAACGAATTAGTGATCACTACATTCAACTACTTACTCTTTGCGAGCTAGATTTCGATGTATTCTGATTTCCGGTTGCTTCTTGAGGAACAACAAACGAATTAGTGATCACTACATTCAACTACTAACGCTTTCCGAGCTAGATTTCGATGTATTCTGACTTCCGGTTGCTTTTTGAGGAACTACAAACGATTAGCGACAACTACATTCAACTACAAACGATTTCCGACCACTACATTCAACTACAAACGATTTCCGAGCAAGATATCGATGTATTCTGATTTTCGGTTGCTTGTGAGGAACTACAAGCGAATTAGCGACCACTACATTCAACTATAAACGATTTCCGAGCTAGATTTCGATGTATTCTGATTTTCGGTTGCTTTTTGAGGAACTACAAACGAATTAACGACCATTACATTCAACTACAAACGATTTCCGAGGTAGATTTCGATGTATTCTGATTTCCGGTTGCTTTTTGACGAACTACAAACGAAGTAACGACCACTACATTCAACTACAAACAATTTCGAGCTAGATTTCGATGTATTCTGATTTCCGGATGCTTTTTGAGGAACTACAAACGAATTAGCGACCACTACATTCAACTACAAACGATTTCCGAGCTAAATTTCGATGTATTCTGATTTCCGGTTGCTTTTTGGGGAACTACAAACGAATTAGCGACCACTACATTCAACTACAAACGATTTCCGAGCTAGATTTCGATGTATTCTGATTTCCGGTTGCTTTTTGAGGAACTACAGCTGGTTTTTGAGGAACTATAAACGAATTAGCGACCACTACATTCAACTACAAATGATTTCCGAGCTAGATTTCGATGTATTCTGATTTCCGGTTGCTTTTTGAGGAACTACAAACGAATTAACGACCACTACATTCAACTACAAACGATTTCCGAGCGAGATTTCGATGTATTCTGATTTCCGGTTGCTTTTTCAGGAACAACAAACGAATTAGTGATCACTACATTCAACTACTTACGCTTTGCGAGCTAGATTTCGATGTATTCTGATTTCCGGTTGCTTCTTGAGGAACAACAAACGAATTAGTGATCACTACATTCAACTACTAACGCTTTCCGAGCTAGATTTCGATGTATTCTGACTTCCGGTTGCTTTTTGAGGAACTACAAACGATTAGCGACAACTACATTCAACTACAAACGATTTCCGAGCTAGATTTCGATGTATTCTGATTTCCGGTTGCTTTTTGAGGAACTACAAACGAATTAACGACCACTACATTCAACTACAAATGATTTCCGAGCTAGATTTCGATGTATTCTGATTTCCGGTTGCTTTTTGAGGAACTACAAACGAATTAAAGACCACTACATTCAACTACAAACGATTTTCGAGCTAGATTTCGATGTATTCTGATTTCCGGCTGCTTTTTGAGGAACTATAAACGAATTAGCGACCACTACATTCAACTACAAACGATTTCCGAGCTAGATTTCGATGTATTCTGATTTCCGGTTGCTTTTTGAGGAACTACAAACGAATTAACGACCACTACAATCAACTACAAACGATTTCCGAGCGAGATTTCGATGTATTTTGATTTCCGGTTGCTTTTTGAGGAAAACAAACGAATTAGTGATCACTATATTCAACTACTAACACTTTCCTAGCTAGATTTCGATGTATTCTGATTTCCGGTTGCTTCTTGAGGAACTACAAACCAATTAGCGACCACTACGTTCAACTACAAACGATTTCCGAGCTAGATTTCGATGTATTCTGATTTCCGGTCGCTTTTTGAGGAACTACAAACGAATTAACGACCACTACAATCAACTACAAACGATTTCCGAGCTAGATTTCGATGTATTCTGATTTCCGGTTGCTTTTTGAGGAACTACAAACGAGTTAGCGACCACTACATTCAACTACAAGCGATTTCCGAGCTAGATTTCGATGTATTCTGATTTCCGGTTGCTTTTTGAGGAACTACAAACGAATTAGCGACCACTACATTCATCTACAAACGATTTCCGAGCTAGATTTCGATTAATTCTGATTTCCGGTTGCTTTTTGAGGAACTACAAACGAACTAGCGACCACTACATTCACCTACAAACCATTTCCGAGCTAGATTTCGATGTATTCTGATTTCCGGTTGCTTTTTGAGGAACTACAAACGAATTAACGACCATTACATTCAACTACAAACGATTTCCGACCTAGATTTCGATGTATTCTGATTTCTTTTTGAGGAACTACAAACGAATTAACGACCACTACATTCAACTACAAACGATTTCCGAGCTAGATTTCGATGTATTCTGATTTCCGGTTGCTTTTTGAGGAACTACAAACGAATTAGCGACCACTACATTCAACTACAAACGATTTCCGAGCTAGATTTCGATGTATTCTGATTTCCGGTTGCTTTTTGAGGAACTACAAACGAATTAACGACCACTACATTCAACTACAAACAATTTCCGAGCTAGATTTCGATGTATTCTGATTTCCGGTTGCTTTTTGAGGAACTACAAACGAATTAGCGACCACTACATTCAACTACAAACGATATCCGAGCTAGATTTCGATGTATTCTGATTTCCGGTTGCTTTTTAACGAACTACAAACGAATTAACGACCATTACATTCAACTTCAAACGATTTCCGAGCTAGATTTCGATGTATTCTAATTTCCGGTTGCTTTTTGAGGAACAACAAACGAATTAGCGTACATTCAACTACAAACGATTTCCGAGTTAGATTTCGATGTATTCTGATTTCCGGTTGCTTTTTGAAGAACTACAAATGAATTAGCGACCATTACATTCAACTACAAACGATTTCCGAGCTAGATTTCGATGTATTCTGATTTCCGGTTGCTTTTTGAGGACTATAAACGAATAAACGACCACTACATTCAACTAAAAACGATTTCCGAGCTAGATTTCGATGTATTATGACTTCCGGTTGCTTTCTGATTAACTACAAATGAATAAGCGACCACTACATTCAACTACAAACGATTTCCGAGCAAGATAGATTTCGATGTATTCTGATTTCCGGTTGCTTCTTGAGGAACTACAAACGAATTAGCGACCACTACGTTCAACTACAAACTATTTCTGAGCTAGATTTCGATGTATTCTGATTTCCGGTTGCTTTTTGAGGAACTACAAACGAGTTAGCGACCACTACATTCAACTACAAGCGATTTCCGAGCTAAATTTCGATGTATTCTGATTTCCGGTTGCTTTTTGGGGAACTACAAACGAATTAGCGACCACTACATTCAACTACAAACGATTTCCGAGCTAGATTTCGATGTATTCTGATTTCCGGTTGCTTTTTGGGGAACTACAGCTGGTTTTTGAGGAACTATAAACGAATTAGCGACCACTACATTCAACTACAAATGATTTCCGAGCTAGATTTCGATGTATTCTGATTTCCGGTTGCTTTTTGAGGAACTACAAACGAATTAACGACCACTACATTCAACTACAAACGATTTCCGAGCGAGATTTCGATGTATTCTGATTTCCGGTTGCTTTTTCAGGAACAACAAACGATTAGCGACAACTACATTCAACTACAAACGATTTCCGAGCTAGATTTCGATGTATTCTGATTTCCGGTTGCTTTTTGAGGAACTACAAACGAATTAACGACCACTACATTCAACTACAAATGATTTCCGAGCTAGATTTCGATGTATTCTGATTTCCGGTTGCTTTTTGAGGAACTACAAACGAATTAAAGACCACTACATTCAACTACAAACGATTTTCGAGCTAGATTTCGATGTATTCTGATTTCCGGCTGCTTTTTGAGGAACTATAAACGAATTAGCGACCACTACATTCAACTACAAACGATTTCCGAGCTAGATTTCGATGTATTCTGATTTCCGGTTGCTTTTTGAGGAAAACAAACGAATTAGTGATCACTACATTCAACTACTAACACTTTCCTAGCTAGATTTCGATGTATTCTGATTTCCGGTTGCTTCTTGAGGAACTACAAACCAATTAGCGACCACTACGTTCAACTACAAACGATTTCCGAGCTAGATTTCGATGTATTCTGATTTCCGGTCGCTTTTTGAGGAACTACAAACGAATTAACGACCACTACAATCAACTACAAACGATTTCCGAGCTAGATTTCGATGTATTCTGATTTCCGGTTGCTTTTTGAGGAACTACAAACGAGTTAGCGACCACTACATTCAACTACAAGCGATTTCCGAGCTAGATTTCGATGTATTCTGATTTCCGGTTGCTTTTTGAGGAACTACAAACGAATTAGCGACCACTACATTCATCTACAAACGATTTCCGAGCTAGATTTCGATTAATTCTGATTTCCGGTTGCTTTTTGAGGAACTACAAACGAACTAGCGACCACTACATTCACCTACAAACCATTTCCGAGCTAGATTTCGATGTATTCTGATTTCCGGTTGCTTTTTGAGGAACTACAAACGAATTAACGACCATTACATTCAACTACAAACGATTTCCGACCTAGATTTCGATGTATTCTGATTTCTTTTTGAGGAACTACAAACGAATTAACGACCACTACATTCAACTACAAACGATTTCCGAGCTAGATTTCGATGTATTCTGATTTCCGGTTGCTTTTTGAGGAACTACAAACGAATTAGCGACCACTACATTCAACTACAAACGATTTCCGAGCTAGATTTCGATGTATTCTGATTTCCGGTTGCTTTTTGAGGAACTACAAACGAATTAACGACCACTACATTCAACTACAAACAATTTCCGAGCTAGATTTCGATGTATTCTGATTTCCGGTTGCTTTTTGAGGAACTACAAACGAATTAGCGACCACTACATTCAACTACAAACGATATCCGAGCTAGATTTCGATGTATTCTGATTTCCGGTTGCTTTTTAACGAACTACAAACGAATTAACGACCATTACATTCAACTACAAACGATTTCCGAGCTAGATTTCGATGTATTCTAATTTCCGGTTGCTTTTTGAGGAACAACAAACGAATTAGCGTACATTCAACTACAAACGATTTCCGAGTTAGATTTCGATGTATTCTGATTTCCGGTTGCTTTTTGAAGAACTACAAATGAATTAGCGACCATTACATTCAACTACAAACGATTTCCGAGCTAGATTTCGATGTATTCTGATTTCCGGTTGCTTTTTGAGGACTATAAACGAATAAACGACCACTACATTCAACTAAAAACGATTTCCGAGCTAGATTTCGATGTATTATGACTTCCGGTTGCTTTCTGATTAACTACAAATGAATAAGCGACAACTACATTCAACTACAAACGATTTCCGAGCAAGATAGATTTCGATGTATTCTGATTTCCGGTTGCTTCTTGAGGAACTACAAACGAATTAGCGACCACTACGTTCAACTACAAACTATTTCTGAGCTAGATTTCGATGTATTCTGATTTCCGGTTGCTTTTTGAGGAACTACAAACGAATTAGCGTACATTCAACTACAAACGATTTCCGAGTTAGATTTCGATGTATTCTGATTTCCGGTTGCTTTTTGAAGAACTACAAATGAATTAGCGACCATTACATTCAACTACAAACGATTTACGAGCTAGATTTCGATGTATTCTGATTTCCGGTTGCTTTTTGAGGACTATAAACGAATAAACGACCACTACATTCAACTAAAAACGATTTCCGAGCTAGATTTCGATTTATTCTGACTTCCGGTTGCTTTCTGATCAACTACAAATGAATTAGCGACCACTACATTCAACTACAAACGATTTACGAGCTAGATTTCGATGTATTCTGATTTCCGGTTGCTTTTTGAGGAACTACAAACGAGTTAGCGACCACTACATTCAACTACAAGCGATTTCCGAGCTAAATTTCGATGTATTCTGATTTCCGGTTGCTTTTTGGGGAACTATAAACGAATTAGCGACCACTACATTCAACTACAAACGATTTCCGAGCTAGATTTCGATGTATTCTGATTTCCGGTTGCTTTTTGAGGAAAACAAACGAATTAGTGATCACTACATTCAACTACTAACACTTTCCTAGCTAGATTTCGATGTATTCTGATTTCCGGTTGCTTCTTGAGGAACTACAAACCAATTAGCGACCACTACGTTCAACTACAAACGATTTCCGAGCTAGATTTCGATGTATTCTGATTTCCGGTCGCTTTTTGAGGAACTACAAACGAATTAACGACCACTACAATCAACTACAAACGATTTCCGAGCTAGATTTCGATGTATTCTGATTTCCGGTTGCTTTTTGAGGAACTACAAACGAGTTAGCGACCACTACATTCAACTACAAGCGATTTCCGAGCTAGATTTCGATGTATTCTGATTTCCGGTTGCTTTTTGAGGAACTACAAACGAATTAGCGACCACTACATTCATCTACAAACGATTTCCGAGCTAGATTTCGATTAATTCTGATTTCCGGTTGCTTTTTGAGGAACTACAAACGAACTAGCGACCACTACATTCACCTACAAACCATTTCCGAGCTAGATTTCGATGTATTCTGATTTCCGGTTGCTTTTTGAGGAACTACAAACGAATTAACGACCATTACATTCAACTACAAACGATTTCCGACCTAGATTTCGATGTATTCTGATTTCTTTTTGAGGAACTACAAACGAATTAACGACCACTACATTCAACTACAAACGATTTCCGAGCTAGATTTCGATGTATTCTGATTTCCGGTTGCTTTTTGAGGAACTACAAACGAATTAGCGACCACTACATTCAACTACAAACGATTTCCGAGCTAGATTTCGATGTATTCTGATTTCCGGTTGCTTTTTGAGGAACTACAAACGAATTAACGACCACTACATTCAACTACAAACAATTTCCGAGCTAGATTTCGATGTATTCTGATTTCCGGTTGCTTTTTGAGGAACTACAAACGAATTAGCGACCACTACATTCAACTACAAACGATTTCCGAGCTAGATTTCGATGTATTCTAATTTCCGGTTGCTTTTTGAGGAACAACAAACGAATTAGCGTACATTCAACTACAAACGATTTCCGAGTTAGATTTCGATGTATTCTGATTTCCGGTTGCTTTTTGAAGAACTACAAATGAATTAGCGACCATTACATTCAACTACAAACGATTTACGAGCTAGATTTCGATGTATTCTGATTTCCGGTTGCTTTTTGAGGACTATAAACGAATAAACGACCACTACATTCAACTAAAAACGATTTCCGAGCTAGATTTCGATTTATTCTGACTTCCGGTTGCTTTCTGATCAACTACAAATGAATTAGCGACCACTACATTCAACTACAAACGATTTACGAGCTAGATTTCGATGTATTCTGATTTCCGGTTGCTTTTTGAGGACTATAAACGAATTAGCGACCACTACATTCAACTACAAACGATTTCCGAGCTAGATTTCGATGTATTCTGACTTCCGGTTGCTTTCTGATTAACTACAAATGAATAAGCGACCACTACATTCAACTACAAACGATTTCCGAGCAAGATATCGATGTATTCTGATTTTCGGTTGCTTTTGAGGAACTACAAACGAATTAACGACCATTACATTCAACTACAAACGATTTCCGAGCTAGATTTCGATGTATTCTGATTTCCGGTTGCTTTTTGAGGAACTACAAACGAATTAAAGACCACTACATTCAACTACAAACGATTTTCGAGCTAGATTTCGATGTATTCTGATTTCCGGCTGCTTTTTGAGGAACTATAAACGAATTAGCGACCACTACATTCAACTACAAACGATTTCCGAGCTAGATTTCGCTGTATTCTGATTTCCGGTTGCTTTTTGAGGAACTACAAACGAATTAACGACCACTACATTCAACTACAAACGATTTCCGAGCGAGATTTCGATGTATTCTGATTTCCGGTTGCTTTTTGAGGAACAACAAACGAATTAGTGATCGCTACATTCAACTACTAACGCTTTCCGAGCTAGATTTCGATGTATTCTGATTTCCGGTTGCTTCTTGAGGAACTACAAACGAATTAGCGACCACTACGTTCAACTACAAACTATTTCTGAGCTAGATTTCGATGTATTCTGATTTCCGGTTGCTTTTTGAGGAACTACAAACGAATTAACGACCACTACATTCAACTACAAACGATTTCCGAGCTAGATTTCGATGTATTCTGATTTCCGGTTGCTTTTTGAGGAACTACAAACGAGTTAGCGACCACTACATTCAACTACAAGCGATTTCCGAGCTAGATTTCGATGTATTCTGATTTCCGGTTGCTTTTTGAGGAACTACAAACGAATTAGCGACAACTACATTCATCTTCAGACGATTTCCGAGCTAGATTTCGATGTATTCTGATTTCCGGTTGCTTTTTGAGGAACTACAAACGAATTAGCGACCACTACATTCAACTACAAACGATTTCCGAGCTAGATTTCGATGTATTCTGATTTCCGGTTGCTTCTTGAGGAACTACAAACGAATTAGCGACCACTGCATTCATCTATAAACGATTTCCGAGCTAGATTTCGATGTATTCTGATCTCCGGTTGCTTTTTGAGGAACTACAAACGAATTAGCGACCACTACATTCCACTACAAACGATCTCCGAGCTAGATTTCGATGTATTCTGATTTCCGGTTGCTTTCGGAGGAACTACAAACGAACTAACGACCATTACATTCAACTACAAACGATTTCCGAGCTAGATTTCGATGTATTCTGATTTCCGGTTGCGTTTTGAGGAACTACAAACGATTTAACGGTCACTACATTCAACTACAAATGATTTCCGAGCTAGATTTCGATGTATTCTGACTTCCGGTTGCTTTTTGAGGAACTACAAACGAATTAGCGACCACTACATTCAACTACAAACGATTTCCGAGCTAGACTTCGATGTATTCTGATTTCCGGTTGCTTTTTGAGGAACTACAAACGAATTAACGACCACTACATTCAACTACAAATAATTTCCGAGCTAGATTTCGATGTATTCTGATTTCCGGTTGCTTTTTGACGAACTACAAACGAATTAAAGACCACTACATTCAACTACAAACGATTTTCGAGCTAGATTTCGATGTATTCTGATTTCCGGCTGCTTTTTGAGGAACTATAAACGAATTAGCGACCACTACATTCAACTACAAATGATTTCCGAGCTAGATTTCGATGTATTCTGATTTCCGGTTGCTTTTTGAGGAACTACAAACGAATTAACGACCACTACATTCAACTACAAACGATTTCCGAGCGAGATTTCGATGTATTCTGTTTTCCGGTTGCTTTTTCAGGAACAACAAACGAATTAGTGATCACTACATTCAACTACTAACGCTTTCCGAGCTAGATTTCGATGTATTCTGATTTCCGGTTGCTTTTTGAGGAACTACAAACGAATTAGCGACCACTACATTCAACTACAAACGATTTCCGAGCGAGATTTCGATGTATTCTGTTTTCCGGTTGCTTTTTCAGGAACAACAAACGAATTAGTGATCACTACATTCAACTACTAACGCTTTCCGAGCTAGATTTCGATGTATTCTGATTTCCGGTTGCTTTTTGAGGAACTACAAACGAATTAGCGACCACTACATTCAACTACAAACGATTTCCGAGCTAGATTTCGATGTATTCTGATTTCCGGTTGCTTCTTGAGGAACTACAAACGAATTAGCGACCACTGCATTCATCTATAAACGATTTCCGAGCTAGATTTCGATGTATTCTGATCTCCGGTTGCTTTTTGAGGAACTACAAACGAATTAGCGACCACTACATTCCAATACAAACGATCTCCGAGCTAGATTTCGATGTATTCTGACTTCCGGTTGCTTTTTGAGGAACTACAAACGAATTAGCGACCACTTCATTCAACTACAAACGATTTCCGAGCTAGATTTCGATGTATTCTGATTTCCGGTTGCTTTTTGAGGAACTACAAACGAATTAACGACCACTACATTCAACTACAAATGATTTCCGAGCTAGATTTCGATGTATTCTGATTTCCGGTTGCTTTTTGACGAACTACAAACGAATTAAAGACCACTACATTCAACTACAAACGATTTTCGAGCTAGATTTCGATGTATTCTGATTTCCGGCTGCTTTTTGAGGAACTATAAACGAATTAGCGACCACTACATTCAACTACAAATGATTTCCGAGCTAGATTTCGATGTATTCTGATTTCCGGTTGCTTTTTGAGGAACTACAAACGAATTAACGACCACTACATTCAACTACAAACGATTTCCGAGCGAGCTTTCGATGTATTCTGTTTTCCGGTTGCTTTTTCAGGAACAACAAACGAATTAGTGATCACTACATTCAACTACTAACGCTTTCCGAGCTAGATTTCGATGTATTCTGATTTCCGGTTGCTTCTTGAGGAACTACAAACGAATTAGCGACCACTACATTCAACTACAAACGATTTCCGAGCTAGATTTCGATGTACTCTGATTTCCGGTTGCTTTTTGAGGAACTACAAATGAACTAGCGACCACTACATTCAACTACAAACGATTTCCGAGCGAGATTTCGATGTATTCTGATTTCCGGTTGCTTTTTGAGGAACTACAAACGAATTAACGACCATTACATTCAATTACAAACGATTTCCGAGCTAGATTTCGATGTATTCTGATTTCCGGTTGCTTTTTAACGAACTACAAACGAATTAACGACCACTACATTCAACCACAAACGATTTCCGAGCGAGATTTCGATGTATTCTGATTTCCGGTTGCTTTTTGAGGAACTATAAACGAATTAACGACCACTACATTCAACTACAAACGATTTCCAAGCTAGATTTCGATGTACTCTGATTTCCGGTTGCTTTTTGAGGAACTACAAATGAATTAGCGACCACTACATTCAACCACAAACGATTTACGAGCTAGATTTCGATGTATTCTGATTTCCGGTTGCTTTTTGAGGACTATAAACGAATTAACGACCACTACATTCAACTAAAAACGATTTCCGAGCTAGATTTCGATGTATTCTGATTTCCGGTTGCTTTTTGAGGAACAACAAACGAATAAGTGATCACTACATTCAACTACTAACGACGTCCGAGCTAGATTTCGATGTATTCTGATTTCCGGTTGTTTTTTGAGGAACTACAAACGAATTAGCGACCACTACATTCAACTACAAGCGATTTCCGAGCTAGATTTCGATGTATTCTGATTTCCGGTTGCTTCTTGAGGAACTACAAACGAATTAGCGACCACTACATTCACCTACAAACGATTTCCGAGCTAGATTTCGATGTATTCTGATTTCCGGTTGCTTTTTGAGGAACTACAAACGAGTTAGCGACCACTACATTCAACTACAAGCGATTTCCGAGCTAGATTTCGATGTATTCTGATTTCCGGTTGCTTTTTGAGGAACTACAAACGAATTAGCGACCACTGCATTAATCTACAAACGATTTCCGAGCTAGATTTCGATTAATTCTGATTTCCGGTTGCTTTTTGAGGAACTACAAACGAACTAGCGACCACTACATTCACCTACAAACCATTTCCGAGCTAGATTTCGATGTATTCTGATTTCCGGTTGCTTTTTGAGGAACTACAAACGAATTAACGGCCATTACATTCAACTACAAACGATTTCCGAGCTAGATTTCGATGTATTCTGATTTCTGGTTGCTTTTTGAGGAACTACAAAGAATTAACGACCACTACACTCAACTACAAACGATTTCCGAGCTAGATTTCGATGTATTCTGATTTCCGGTTGCTTTTTGAGGAACTACAAACGAATTAGCGACCACTACATTCAACTACAAACAATTTCCGAGCTAGATTTCGATGTATTCTGATTTCCGGTTGCTTTTTGAGGAACTACAAACGAATTAGCGACCACTACATTCAACTACAAACGATTTCCGAGCTAAATTTCGATGTATTCTGATTTCCGGTTGCTTTTTGAGGAACTACAAACGAATTAGCGACCACTACATTCAACTACAAACGATTTCCGAGCTAGATTTCGATGTATTCTGATTTCCGGTTGCTTTTTGAGGAACTATAAACGAATTAACGACCACTACATTCAACTACAAACGATTTCCAAGCTAGATTTCGATGTACTCTGATTTCCGGTTGCTTTTTGAGGAACTACAAATGAATTAGCGACCACTACATTCAACCACAAACGATTTACGAGCTAGATTTCGATGTATTCTGATTTCCGGTTGCTTTTTGAGGACTATAAACGAATTAACGACCACTACATTCAACTAAAAACGATTTCCGAGCTAGATTTCGATGTATTCTGATTTCCGGTTGCTTTTTGAGGAACTACAAACGAATTAGCGACCACTACATTCATCTACAAACGATTTCCGAGCTAGATTTCGATTAATTCTGATTTCCGGTTGCTTTTTGAGGAACTACAAACGAACTAGCGACCACTACATTCACCTACAAACCATTTCCGAGCTAGATTTCGATGTATTCTGATTTCCGGTTGCTTTTTGAGGAACTACAAACGAATTAACGACCATTACATTCAACTACAAACGATTTCCGAGCTAGATTTCGATGTATTCTGATTTCTGGTTGCTTTTTGAGGAACTACAAAGAATTAACGACCACTACACTCAACTACAAACGATTTCCGAGCTAGATTTCGATGTATTCTGATTTCCGGTTGCTTTTTGAGGAACTACAAACGAATTAGCGACCACTACATTCAACTACAAACAATTTCCGAGCTAGATTTCGATGTATTCTGATTTCCGGTTGCTTTTTGAGGAACTACAAACGAATTAGCGACCACTACATTCAACTACAAACGATTTCCGAGCTAAATTTCGATGTATTCTGATTTCCGGTTGCTTTTTGAGGAACTACAAACGAATTAGCGACCACTACATTCAACTACAAACGATTTCCGAGCTAGATTTCGATGTATTCTGATTTCCGGTTGCTTTTTGAGGAACTATAAACGAATTAACGACCACTACATTCAACTACAAACGATTTCCAAGCTAGATTTCGATGTACTCTGATTTCCGGTTGCTTTTTGAGGAACTACAAATGAATTAGCGACCACTACATTCAACCACAAACGATTTACGAGCTAGATTTCGATATATTCTGATTTCCGGTTGCTTTTTGAGGACTATAAACGAATTAACGACCACTACATTCAACTAAAAACGATTTCCGAGCTAGATTTCGATGTATTCTGACTTCCGGTTGCTTTCTGAACAACTACAAATGAATTAGCGACCACTACATTCAACTACAAAATTTACGAGCTAGATTTCGATGTACTCTGATTTCCGGTTGCTTTTTGAGGAACTACAAATGAATTAGCGACCACTACATTCAACCACAAACGATTTACGAGCTAGATTTCGATGTATTCTGATTTCCGGTTGCTTTTTGAGGACTATAAACGAATTAACGACCACTACATTCAACTACAAACGATTTCCGAGCTAGATTTCGATGTATTCTGTTTTCCGGTTGCTTTTTCAGGAACAACAAACGAATTAGTGATCACTACATTCAACTACTAACGCTTTCCGAGCTAGATTTCGATGTATTCTGATTTCCGGTTGCTTCTTGAGGAACTACAAACGAATTAGCGACCACTACATTCAACTACAAACGATTTCCGAGCTAGATTTCGATGTACTCTGATTTCCGGTTGCTTTTTGAGGAACTACAAATGAATTAGCGACCACTACATTCAACTACAAACGATTTCCGAGCGAGATTTCGATGTATTCTGATTTCCGGTTGCTTTTTGAGGAACTACAAACGAATTAACGACCATTACATTCAATTACAAACGATTTCCGAGCTAGATTTCGATGTATTCTGATTTCCGGTTGCTTTTTAACGAACTACAAACGAATTAACGACCACTACATTCAACCACAAACGATTTCCGAGCGAGATTTCGATGTATTCTGATTTCCGGTTGCTTTTTGAGGAACAACAAACGAATAAGTGATCACTACATTCAACTACTAACGACGTCCGAGCTAGATTTCGATGTATTCTGATTTCCGGTTGTTTTTTGAGGAACTACAAACGAATTAGCGACCACTACATTCAACTACAAGCGATTTCCGAGCTAGATTTCGATGTATTCTGATTTCCGGTTGCTTCTTGAGGAACTACAAACGAATTAGCGACCACTACATTCACCTACAAACGATTTCCGAGCTAGATTTCGATGTATTCTGATTTCCGGTTGCTTTTTGAGGAACTACAAACGAGTTAGCGACCACTACATTCAACTACAAGCGATTTCCGAGCTAGATTTCGATGTATTCTGATTTCCGGTTGCTTTTTGAGGAACTACAAACGAATTAGCGACCACTACATTAATCTACAAACGATTTCCGAGCTAGATTTCGATTAATTCTGATTTCCGGTTGCTTTTTGAGGAACTACAAACGAACTAGCGACCACTACATTCACCTACAAACCATTTCCGAGCTAGATTTCGATGTATTCTGATTTCCGGTTGCTTTTTGAGGAACTACAAACGAATTAACGGCCATTACATTCAACTACAAACGATTTCCGAGCTAGATTTCGATGTATTCTGATTTCTGGTTGCTTTTTGAGGAACTACAAAGAATTAACGACCACTACACTCAACTACAAACGATTTCCGAGCTAGATTTCGATGTATTCTGATTTCCGGTTGCTTTTTGAGGAACTACAAACGAATTAGCGACCACTACATTCAACTACAAACAATTTCCGAGCTAGATTTCGATGTATTCTGATTTCCGGTTGCTTTTTGAGGAACTACAAACGAATTAGCGACCACTACATTCAACTACAAACGATTTCCGAGCTAAATTTCGATGTATTCTGATTTCCGGTTGCTTTTTGAGGAACTACAAACGAATTAGCGACCACTACATTCAACTACAAACGATTTCCGAGCTAGATTTCGATGTATTCTGATTTCCGGTTGCTTTTTGAGGAACTATAAACGAATTAACGACCACTACATTCAACTACAAACGATTTCCAAGCTAGATTTCGATGTACTCTGATTTCCGGTTGCTTTTTGAGGAACTACAAATGAATTAGCGACCACTACATTCAACCACAAACGATTTACGAGCTAGATTTCGATGTATTCTGATTTCCGGTTGCTTTTTGAGGACTATAAACGAATTAACGGCCACTACATTCAACTAAAAACGATTTCCGAGCTAGATTTCGATGTATTCTGATTTCCGGTTGCTTTTTGAGGAACTACAAACGAATTAGCGACCACTACATTCATCTACAAACGATTTCCGAGCTAGATTTCGATTAATTCTGATTTCCGGTTGCTTTTTGAGGAACTACAAACGAACTAGCGACCACTACATTCACCTACAAACCATTTCCGAGCTAGATTTCGATGTATTCTGATTTCCGGTTGCTTTTTGAGGAACTACAAACGAATTAACGACCATTACATTCAACTACAAACGATTTCCGAGCTAGATTTCGATGTATTCTGATTTCTGGTTGCTTTTTGAGGAACTACAAAGAATTAACGACTACTACACTCAACTACAAACGATTTCCGAGCTAGATTTCGATGTATTCTGATTTCCGGTTGCTTTTTGAGGAACTACAAACGAATTAGCGACCACTACATTCAACTACAAACAATTTCCGAGCTAGATTTCGATGTATTCTGATTTCCGGTTGCTTTTTGAGGAACTACAAACGAATTAGCGACCACTACATTCAACTACAAACGATTTCCGAGCTAAATTTCGATGTATTCTGATTTCCGGTTGCTTTTTGAGGAACTACAAACGAGTTAGCGACCACTACATTCAACTACAAACGATTTCCGAGCAAGATATCGATGTATTCTGATTTTCGGTTGCTTTTGAGGAACTACAAACGAATTAACGACCATTACATTCAACTACAAACGATTTCCGAGCTAGATTTCGATGTATTCTGATTTCCGGTTGCTTTTTGAGGAACTACAAACGAATTAAAGACCACTACATTCAACTACAAACGATTTTCGAGCTAGATTTCGATGTATTCTGATTTCCGGCTGCTTTTTGAGGAACTATAAACGAATTAGCGACCACTACATTCAACTACAAACGATTTCCGAGCTAGATTTCGCTGTATTCTGATTTCCGGTTGCTTTTTGAGGAACTACAAACGAATTAACGACCACTACATTCAACTACAAACGATTTCCGAGCGAGATTTCGATGTATTCTGATTTCCGGTTGCTTTTTGAGGAACAACAAACGAATTAGTGATCACTACATTCAACTACTAACGCTATCCGAGCTAGATTTCGATGTATTCTGATTTCCGGTTGCTTCTTGAGGAACTACAAACGAATTAGCGACCACTACGTTCAACTACAAACTATTTCTGAGCTAGATTTCGATGTATTCTGATTTCCGGTTGCTTTTTGAGGAACTACAAACGAATTAACGACCACTACATTCAACTACAAACGATTTCCGAGCTAGATTTCGATGTATTCTGATTTCCGGTTGCTTTTTGAGGAACTACAAACGAGTTAGCGACCACTACATTCAACTACAAGCGATTTCCGAGCTAGATTTCGATGTATTCTGATTTCCGGTTGCTTTTTGAGGAACTACAAACGAATTAGCGACAACTACATTCATCTTCAAACGATTTCCGAGCTAGATTTCGATGTATTCTGATTTCCGGTTGCTTTTTGAGGAACTACAAACGAATTAGCGACCACTACATTCAACTACAAACGATTTCCGAGCTAGATTTCGATGTATTCTGATTTCCGGTTGCTTCTTGAGGAACTACAAACGAATTAGCGACCACTGCATTCATCTATAAACGATTTCCGAGCTAGATTTCGATGTATTCTGATCTCCGGTTGCTTTTTGAGGAACTACAAACGAATTAGCGACCACTACATTACACTACAAACGATCTCCGAGCTAGATTTCGATGTATTCTGATTTCCGGTTGCTTTCGGAGGAACTACAAACGAACTAACGACCATTACATTCAACTACAAACGATTTCCGAGCTAGATTTCGATGTATTCTGATTTCCGGTTGCGTTTTGAGGAACTACAAACGATTTAACGGTCACTACATTCAACTACAAATGATTTCCGAGCAAGATATCGATGTATTCTGATTTTCGGTTGCTTTTGAGGAACTACAAACGAATTAGCGACCACTACATTCAACTACAAACGATTTCCGAGCTAAATTTCGATGTATTCTGATTTCCGGTTGCTTTTTGAGGAACTACAAACGAATTAGCGACCACTACATTCAACTACAAACGATTTCCGAGCTAGATTTCGATGTATTCTGATTTCCGGTTGCTTTTTGAGGAACTATAAACGAATTAACGACCACTACATTCAACTACAAACGATTTCCAAGCTAGATTTCGATGTACTCTGATTTCCGGTTGCTTTTTGAGGAACTACAAATGAATTAGCGACCACTACATTCAACCACAAACGATTTACGAGCTAGATTTCGATGTATTCTGATTTCCGGTTGCTTTTTGAGGACTATAAACGAATTAACGGCCACTACATTCAACTAAAAACGATTTCCGAGCTAGATTTCGATGTATTCTGATTTCCGGTTGCTTTTTGAGGAACTACAAACGAATTAGCGACCACTACATTCATCTACAAACGATTTCCGAGCTAGATTTCGATTAATTCTGATTTCCGGTTGCTTTTTGAGGAACTACAAACGAACTAGCGACCACTACATTCACCTACAAACCATTTCCGAGCTAAATTTCGATGTATTCTGATTTCCGGTTGCTTTTTGAGGAACTACAAACGAATTAACGACCATTACATTCAACTACAAACGATTTCCGAGCTAGATTTCGATGTATTCTGATTTCTGGTTGCTTTTTGAGGAACTACAAAGAATTAACGACCACTACACTCAACTACAAACGATTTCCGAGCTAGATTTCGATGTATTCTGATTTCCGGTTGCTTTTTGAGGAACTACAAACGAATTAGCGACCACTACATTCAACTACAAACAATTTCCGAGCTAGATTTCGATGTATTCTGATTTCCGGTTGCTTTTTGAGGAACTACAAACGAATTAGCGACCACTACATTCAACTACAAACGATTTCCGAGCTAAATTTCGATGTATTCTGATTTCCGGTTGCTTTTTGAGGAACTACAAACGAGTTAGCGACCACTACATTCAACTACAAACGATTTCCGAGCAAGATATCGATGTATTCTGATTTTCGGTTGCTTTTGAGGAACTACAAACGAATTAACGACCATTACATTCAACTACAAACGATTTCCGAGCTAGATTTCGATGTATTCTGATTTCCGGTTGCTTTTTGAGGAACTACAAACGAATTAAAGACCACTACATTCAACTACAAACGATTTTCGAGCTAGATTTCGATGTATTCTGATTTCCGGCTGCTTTTTGAGGAACTATAAACGAATTAGCGACCACTACATTCAACTACAAACGATTTCCGAGCTAGATTTCGCTGTATTCTGATTTCCGGTTGCTTTTTGAGGAACTACAAACGAATTAACGACCACTACATTCAACTACAAACGATTTCCGAGCGAGATTTCGATGTATTCTGATTTCCGGTTGCTTTTTGAGGAACAACAAACGAATTAGTGATCACTACATTCAACTACTAACGCTTTCCGAGCTAGATTTCGATGTATTCTGATTTCCGGTTGCTTCTTGAGGAACTACAAACGAATTAGCGACCACTACGTTCAACTACAAACTATTTCTGAGCTAGATTTCGATGTATTCTGATTTCCGGTTGCTTTTTGAGGAACTACAAACGAATTAACGACCACTACATTCAACTACAAACGATTTCCGAGCTAGATTTCGATGTATTCTGATTTCCGGTTGCTTTTTGAGGAACTACAAACGAGTTAGCGACCACTACATTCAACTACAAGCGATTTCCGAGCTAGATTTCGATGTATTCTGATTTCCGGTTGCTTTTTGAGGAACTACAAACGAATTAGCGACAACTACATTCATCTTCAAACGATTTCCGAGCTAGATTTCGATGTATTCTGATTTCCGGTTGCTTTTTGAGGAACTACAAACGAATTAGCGACCACTACATTCAACTACAAACGATTTCCGAGCTAGATTTCGATGTATTCTGATTTCCGGTTGCTTCTTGAGGAACTACAAACGAATTAGCGACCACTGCATTCATCTATAAACGATTTCCGAGCTAGATTTCGATGTATTCTGATCTCCGGTTGCTTTTTGAGGAACTACAAACGAATTAGCGACCACTACATTCCACTACAAACGATCTCCGAGCTAGATTTCGATGTATTCTGATTTCCGGTTGCTTTCGGAGGAACTACAAACGAACTAACGACCATTACATTCAACTACAAACGATTTCCGAGCTAGATTTCGATGTATTCTGATTTCCGGTTGCGTTTTGAGGAACTACAAACGATTTAACGGTCACTACATTCAACTACAAATGATTTCCGAGCTAGATTTCGATGTATTCTGACTTCCGGTTGCTTTTTGAGGAACTACAAACGAATTAGCGACCACTACATTCAACTACAAACGATTTCCGAGCTAGATTTCGATGTATTCTGATTTCCGGTTGCTTTTTGAGGAACTACAAACGAATTAACGACCACTACATTCAACTACAAATAATTTCCGAGCTAGATTTCGATGTATTCTGATTTCCGGTTGCTTTTTGACGAACTACAAACGAATTAAAGACCACTACATTCAACTACAAACGATTTTCGAGCTAGATTTCGATGTATTCTGATTTCCGGCTGCTTTTTGAGGAACTATAAACGAATTAGCGACCACTACATTCAACTACAAATGATTTCCGAGCTAGATTTCGATGTATTCTGATTTCCGGTTGCTTTTTGAGGAACTACAAACGAATTAACGACCACTACATTCAACTACAAACGATTTCCGAGCGAGATTTCGATGTATTCTGTTTTCCGGTTGCTTTTTCAGGAACAACAAACGAATTAGTGATCACTACATTCAACTACTAACGCTTTCCGAGCTAGATTTCGATGTATTCTGATTTCCGGTTGCTTTTTGAGGAACTACAAACGAATTAGCGACCACTACATTCAACTACAAACGATTTCCGAGCGAGATTTCGATGTATTCTGTTTTCCGGTTGCTTTTTCAGGAACAACAAACGAATTAGTGATCACTACATTCAACTACTAACGCTTTCCGAGCTAGATTTCGATGTATTCTGATTTCCGGTTGCTTTTTGAGGAACTACAAACGAATTAGCGACCACTACATTCAACTACAAACGATTTCCGAGCTAGATTTCGATGTATTCTGATTTCCGGTTGCTTCTTGAGGAACTACAAACGAATTAGCGACCACTGCATTCATCTATAAACGATTTCCGCGCTAGATTTCGATGTATTCTGATCTCCGGTTGCTTTTTGAGGAACTACAAACGAATTAGCGACCACTACATTCCAATACAAACGATCTCCGAGCTAGATTTCGATGTATTCTGACTTCCGGTTGCTTTTTGAGGAACTACAAACGAATTAGCGACCACTTCATTCAACTACAAACGATTTCCGAGCTAGATTTCGATGTATTCTGATTTCCGGTTGCTTTTTGAGGAACTACAAACGAATTAACGACCACTACATTCAACTACAAATGATTTCCGAGCTAGATTTCGATGTATTCTGATTTCCGGTTGCTTTTTGACGAACTACAAACGAATTAAAGACCACTACATTCAACTACAAACGATTTTCGAGCTAGATTTCGATGTATTCTGATTTCCGGCTGCTTTTTGAGGAACTATAAACGAATTAGCGACCACTACATTCAACTACAAATGATTTCCGAGCTAGATTTCGATGTATTCTGATTTCCGGTTGCTTTTTGAGGAACTACAAACGAATTAACGACCACTACATTCAACTACAAACGATTTCCGAGCGAGCTTTCGATGTATTCTGTTTTCCGGTTGCTTTTTCAGGAACAACAAACGAATTAGTGATCACTACATTCAACTACTAACGCTTTCCGAGCTAGATTTCGATGTATTCTGATTTCCGGTTGCTTCTTGAGGAACTACAAACGAATTAGCGACCACTACATTCAACTACAAACGATTTCCGAGCTAGATTTCGATGTACTCTGATTTCCGGTTGCTTTTTGAGGAACTACAAATGAACTAGCGACCACTACATTCAACTACAAACGATTTCCGAGCGAGATTTCGATGTATTCTGATTTCCGGTTGCTTTTTGAGGAACTACAAACGAATTAACGACCATTACATTCAATTACAAACGATTTCCGAGCTAGATTTCGATGTATTCTGATTTCCGGTTGCTTTTTAACGAACTACAAACGAATTAACGACCACTACATTCAACCACAAACGATTTCCGAGCGAGATTTCGATGTATTCTGATTTCCGGTTGCTTTTTGAGGAACAACAAACGAATAAGTGATCACTACATTCAACTACTAACGACGTCCGAGCTAGATTTCGATGTATTCTGATTTCCGGTTGTTTTTTGAGGAACTACAAACGAATTAGCGACCACTACATTCAACTACAAGCGATTTCCGAGCTAGATTTCGATGTATTCTGATTTCCGGTTGCTTCTTGAGGAACTACAAACGAATTAGCGACCACTACATTCACCTACAAACGATTTCCGAGCTAGATTTCGATGTATTCTGATTTCCGGTTGCATTTTGAGGAACTACAAACGAGTTAGCGACCACTACATTCAACTACAAGCGATTTCCGAGCTAGATTTCGATGTATTCTGATTTCCGGTTGCTTTTTGAGGAACTACAAACGAATTAGCGACCACTACATTAATCTACAAACGATTTCCGAGCTAGATTTCGATTAATTCTGATTTCCGGTTGCTTTTTGAGGAACTACAAACGAACTAGCGACCACTACATTCACCTACAAACCATTTCCGAGCTAGATTTCGATGTATTCTGATTTCCGGTTGCTTTTTGAGGAACTACAAAGAATTAACGACCACTACACTCAACTACAAACGATTTCCGAGCTAGATTTCGATGTATTCTGATTTCCGGTTGCTTTTTGAGGAACTACAAACGAATTAGCGACCACTACATTCAACTACAAACAATTTCCGAGCTAGATTTCGATGTATTCTGATTTCCGGTTGCTTTTTGAGGAACTACAAACGAGTTAGCGACCACTACATTCAACTACAAACGATTTCCGAGCTAAATTTCGATGTATTCTGATTTCCGGTTGCTTTTTGAGGAACTACAAACGAATTAGCGACCACTACATTCAACTACAAACGATTTCCGAGCTAGATTTCGATGTATTCTGATTTCCGGTTGCTTTTTGAGGAACTATAAACGAATTAACGACCACTACATTCAACTACAAACGATTTCCAAGCTAGATTTCGATGTACTCTGATTTCCGGTTGCTTTTTGAGGAACTACAAATGAATTAGCGACCACTACATTCAACCACAAACGATTTACGAGCTAGATTTCGATGTATTCTGATTTCCGGTTGCTTTTTGAGGACTATAAACGAATTAACGACCACTACATTCAACTAAAAACGATTTCCGAGCTAGATTTCGATGTATTCTGATTTCCGGTTGCTTTTTGAGGAACTACAAACGAATTAGCGACCACTACATTCATCTACAAACGATTTCCGAGCTAGATTTCGATTAATTCTGATTTCCGGTTGCTTTTTGAGGAACTACAAACGAACTAGCGACCACTACATTCACCTACAAACCATTTCCGAGCTAGATTTCGATGTATTCTGATTTCCGGTTGCTTTTTGAGGAACTACAAACGAATTAACGACCATTACATTCAACTACAAACGATTTCCGAGCTAGATTTCGATGTATTCTGATTTCTGGTTGCTTTTTGAGGAACTACAAAGAATTAACGACCACTACACTCAACTACAAACGATTTCCGAGCTAGATTTCGATGTATTCTGATTTCCGGTTGCTTTTTGAGGAACTACAAACGAATTAGCGACCACTACATTCAACTACAAACAATTTCCGAGCTAGATTTCGATGTATTCTGATTTCCGGTTGCTTTTTGAGGAACTACAAACGAATTAGCGACCACTACATTCAACTACAAACGATTTCCGAGCTAAATTTCGATGTATTCTGATTTCCGGTTGCTTTTTGAGGAACTACAAACGAATTAGCGACCACTACATTCAACTACAAACGATTTCCGAGCTAGATTTCGATGTATTCTGATTTCCGGTTGCTTTTTGAGGAACTATAAACGAATTAACGACCACTACATTCAACTACAAACGATTTCCAAGCTAGATTTCGATGTACTCTGATTTCCGGTTGCTTTTTGAGGAACTACAAATGAATTAGCGACCACTACATTCAACCACAAACGATTTACGAGCTAGATTTCGATGTATTCTGATTTCCGGTTGCTTTTTGAGGACTATAAACGAATTAACGACCACTACATTCAACTAAAAACGATTTCCGAGCTAGATTTCGATGTATTCTGACTTCCGGTTGCTTTCTGAACAACTACAAATGAATTAGCGACCACTACATTCAACTACAAAATTTACGAGCTAGATTTCGATGTACTCTGATTTCCGGTTGCTTTTTGAGGAACTACAAATGAATTAGCGACCACTACATTCAACCACAAACGATTTACGAGCTAGATTTCGATGTATTCTGATTTCCGGTTGCTTTTTGAGGACTATAAACGAATTAACGACCACTACATTCAACTACAAACGATTTCCGAGCTAGATTTCGATGTATTCTGTTTTCCGGTTGCTTTTTCAGGAACAACAAACGAATTAGTGATCACTACATTCAACTACTAACGCTTTCCGAGCTAGATTTCGATGTATTCTGATTTCCGGTTGCTTCTTGAGGAACTACAAACGAATTAGCGACCACTACATTCAACTACAAACGATTTCCGAGCTAGATTTCGATGTACTCTGATTTCCGGTTGCTTTTTGAGGAACTACAAATGAATTAGCGACCACTACATTCAACTACAAACGATTTCCGAGCGAGATTTCGATGTATTCTGATTTCCGGTTGCTTTTTGAGGAACTACAAACGAATTAACGACCATTACATTCAATTACAAACGATTTCCGAGCTAGATTTCGATGTATTCTGATTTCCGGTTGCTTTTTAACGAACTACAAACGAATTAACGACCACTACATTCAACCACAAACGATTTCCGAGCGAGATTTCGATGTATTCTGATTTCCGGTTGCTTTTTGAGGAACAACAAACGAATAAGTGATCACTACATTCAACTACTAACGACGTCCGAGCTAGATTTCGATGTATTCTGATTTCCGGTTGTTTTTTGAGGAACTACAAACGAATTAGCGACCACTACATTCAACTACAAGCGATTTCCGAGCTAGATTTCGATGTATTCTGATTTCCGGTTGCTTCTTGAGGAACTACAAACGAATTAGCGACCACTACATTCACCTACAAACGATTTCCGAGCTAGATTTCGATGTATTCTGATTTCCGGTTGCTTTTTGAGGAACTACAAACGAGTTAGCGACCACTACATTCAACTACAAGCGATTTCCGAGCTAGATTTCGATGTATTCTGATTTCCGGTTGCTTTTTGAGGAACTACAAACGAATTAGCGACCACTACATTAATCTACAAACGATTTCCGAGCTAGACTTCGATTAATTCTGATTTCCGGTTGCTTTTTGAGGAACTACAAACGAACTAGCGATTCACCTACAAACCATTTCCGAGCTAGATTTCGATGTATTCTGATTTCCGGTTGCTTTTTGAGGAACTACAAACGAATTAACGGCCATTACATTCAACTACAAACGATTTCCGAGCTAGATTTCGATGTATTCTGATTTCTGGTTGCTTTTTGAGGAACTACAAAGAATTAACGACCACTACACTCAACTACAAACGATTTCCGAGCTAGATTTCGATGTATTCTGATTTCCGGTTGCTTTTTGAGGAACTACAAACGAATTAGCGACCACTACATTCAACTACAAACAATTTCCGAGCTAGATTTCGATGTATTCTGATTTCCGGTTGCTTTTTGAGGAACTACAAACGAATTAGCGACCACTACATTCAACTACAAACGATTTCCGAGCTAAATTTCGATGTATTCTGATTTCCGGTTGCTTTTTGAGGAACTACAAACGAATTAGCGACCACTACATTCAACTACAAACGATTTCCGAGCTAGATTTCGATGTATTCTGATTTCCGGTTGCTTTTTGAGGAACTATAAACGAATTAACGACCACTACATTCAACTACAAACGATTTCCAAGCTAGATTTCGATGTACTCTGATTTCCGGTTGCTTTTTGAGGAACTACAAATGAATTAGCGACCACTACATTCAACCACAAACGATTTACGAGCTAGATTTCGATGTATTCTGATTTCCGGTTGCTTTTTGAGGACTATAAACGAATTAACGACCACTACATTCAACTAAAAACGATTTCCGAGCTAGATTTCGATGTATTCTGACTTCCGGTTGCTTTCTGAACAACTACAAATGAATTAGCGACCACTACATTCAACTACAAAATTTACGAGCTAGATTTCGATGTATTCTGATTTCCGGTTGCTTTTTGAGGACTATAAACGAATTAACGACCACTACATTCAACTACAAACGATTTCCGAGCTAGATTTCGATGTATTCTGACTTCCGGTTGCTTTCTGATTAACTACAAATGAATAAGCGACCACTACATTCAACTACAAACGATTTCCGAGCAAGATATCGATGTATTCTGATTTTCGGTTGCTTTTGAGGAACTACAAACGAATTAGCGACCACTACATTCAGCTACAAACGATTTCCGAACGAGATTTCGATGTATTCTGATTTCCGGTTGCTTTTTGAGGAACTACAAACGAATTAACGACCATTACATTCAACTACAAACGATTTCCGAGCTAGATTTCGATGTACTCTGATTTCCGGTTGCTTTTTGAGGACTATAAACGAATTAACGACCACTACATTCAACTAAAAACGATTTCCGAGCTAGATTTCGATGTATTCTGACTTCCGGTTGCTTTCTGAACAACTACAAATGAATTAGCGACCACTACATTCAACTACAAAATTTACGAGCTAGATTTCGATGTACTCTGATTTCCGGTTGCTTTTTGAGGAACTACAAATGAATTAGCGACCACTACATTCAACCACAAACGATTTACGAGCTAGATTTCGATGTATTCTGATTTCCGGTTGCTTTTTGAGGACTATAAACGAATTAACGACCACTACATTCAACTACAAACGATTTCCGAGCTAGATTTCGATGTATTCTGTTTTCCGGTTGCTTTTTCAGGAACAACAAACGAATTAGTGATCACTACATTCAACTACTAACGCTTTCCGAGCTAGATTTCGATGTATTCTGATTTCCGGTTGCTTCTTGAGGAACTACAAACGAATTAGCGACCACTACATTCAACTACAAACGATTTCCGAGCTAGATTTCGATGTACTCTGATTTCCGGTTGCTTTTTGAGGAACTACAAATGAATTAGCGACCACTACATTCAACTACAAACGATTTCCGAGCGAGATTTCGATGTATTCTGATTTCCGGTTGCTTTTTGAGGAACTACAAACGAATTAACGACCATTACATTCAATTACAAACGATTTCCGAGCTAGATTTCGATGTATTCTGATTTCCGGTTGCTTTTTAACGAACTACAAACGAATTAACGACCACTACATTCAACCACAAACGATTTCCGAGCGAGATTTCGATGTATTCTGATTTCCGGTTGCTTTTTGAGGAACAACAAACGAATAAGTGATCACTACATTCAACTACTAACGACGTCCGAGCTAGATTTCGATGTATTCTGATTTCCGGTTGTTTTTTGAGGAACTACAAACGAATTAGCGACCACTACATTCAACTACAAGCGATTTCCGAGCTAGATTTCGATGTATTCTGATTTCCGGTTGCTTCTTGAGGAACTACAAACGAATTAGCGACCACTACATTCACCTACAAACGATTTCCGAGCTAGATTTCGATGTATTCTGATTTCCGGTTGCTTTTTGAGGAACTACAAACGAGTTAGCGACCACTACATTCAACTACAAGCGATTTCCGAGCTAGATTTCGATGTATTCTGATTTCCGGTTGCTTTTTGAGGAACTACAAACGAATTAGCGACCACTACATTAATCTACAAACGATTTCCGAGCTAGATTTCGATTAATTCTGATTTCCGGTTGCTTTTTGAGGAACTACAAACGAACTAGCGATTCACCTACAAACCATTTCCGAGCTAGATTTCGATGTATTCTGATTTCCGGTTGCTTTTTGAGGAACTACAAACGAATTAACGGCCATTACATTCAACTACAAACGATTTCCGAGCTAGATTTCGATGTATTCTGATTTCTGGTTGCTTTTTGAGGAACTACAAAGAATTAACGACCACTACACTCAACTACAAACGATTTCCGAGCTAGATTTCGATGTATTCTGATTTCCGGTTGCTTTTTGAGGAACTACAAACGAATTAGCGACCACTACATTCAACTACAAACAATTTCCGAGCTAGATTTCGATGTATTCTGATTTCCGGTTGCTTTTTGAGGAACTACAAACGAATTAGCGACCACTACATTCAACTACAAACGATTTCCGAGCTAAATTTCGATGTATTCTGATTTCCGGTTGCTTTTTGAGGAACTACAAACGAATTAGCGACCACTACATTCAACTACAAACGATTTCCGAGCTAGATTTCGATGTATTCTGATTTCCGGTTGCTTTTTGAGGAACTATAAACGAATTAACGACCACTACATTCAACTACAAACGATTTCCAAGCTAGATTTCGATGTACTCTGATTTCCGGTTGCTTTTTGAGGAACTACAAATGAATTAGCGACCACTGCATTCAACCACAAACGATTTACGAGCTAGATTTCGATGTATTCTGATTTCCGGTTGCTTTTTGAGGACTATAAACGAATTAACGACCACTACATTCAACTAAAAACGATTTCCGAGCTAGATTTCGATGTATTCTGACTTCCGGTTGCTTTCTGAACAACTACAAATGAATTAGCGACCACTACATTCAACTACAAAATTTACGAGCTAGATTTCGATGTATTCTGATTTCCGGTTGCTTTTTGAGGACTATAAACGAATTAACGACCACTACATTCAACTACAAACGATTTCCGAGCTAGATTTCGATGTATTCTGACTTCCGGTTGCTTTCTGATTAACTACAAATGAATAAGCGACCACTACATTCAACTACAAACGATTTCCGAGCAAGATATCGATGTATTCTGATTTTCGGTTGCTTTTGAGGAACTACAAACGAATTAGCGACCACTACATTCAGCTACAAACGATTTCCGAACGAGATTTCGATGTATTCTGATTTCCGGTTGCTTTTTGAGGAACTACAAACGAATTAACGACCATTACATTCAACTACAAACGATTTCCGAGCTAGATTTCGATGTATTCTGATTTCCGGTTGCTTTTTGAGGAACTATAAACGAATTAACGACCACTACATTCAACTACAAACGATTTCCAAGCTAGATTTCGATGTACTCTGATTTCCGGTTGCTTTTTGAGGAACTACAAATGAATTAGCGACCACTACATTCAACTACAAAATTTACGAGCTAGATTTCGATGTATTCTGATTTCCGGTTGCTTTTTGAGGACTATAAACGAATTAACGACCACTACATTCAACTAAAAACGATTTCCGAGCTAGATTTCGATGTATTCTGACTTCCGGTTGCTTTCTGAACAACTACAAATGAATTAGCGACCACTACATTCAACTACAAACGATTTACGAGCTAGATTTCGATGTATTCTGATTTCCGGTTGCTTTTTGAGGACTATAAACGAATTAACGACCACTACATTCAACTACAAACGATTTCCGAGCTAGATTTCGATGTATTCTGACTTCCGGTTGCTTTCTGAATAACTACAAATGAATAAGCGACCACTACATTCAACTACAAACGATTTCCGAGCAAGATATCGATGTATTCTGATTTTCGGTTGCTTTTGAGGAACTACAAACGAATTAGCGACCACTACATTCAACTACAAACGATTTCCGAACGAGATTTCGATGTATTCTGATTTCCGGTTGCTTTTTGAGGAACTACAAACGAATTAACGACCATTACATTCAACTACAAACGATTTCCGAGCTAGATTTCGATGTATTCTGATTTCCGGTTGCTTTTTGAGGAACTACAAACGAATTAAAGACCACTACATTCAACTACAAACGATTTTCGAGCTAGATTTCGATGTATTCTGATTTCCGGCTGCTTTTTGAGGAACTATAAACGAATTAGCGACCACTACATTCAACTACAAACGATTTCCGAGCTAGATTTCGATGTATTCTGATTTCCGGTTGCTTTTTGAGGAACTACAAACGAATTAACGACCACTACATTCAACTACAAACGATTTCCGAGCTAGATTTCGATGTATTCTGATTTCCGGTCGCTTTTTGAGGAACTACAAACGAATTAACGACCACTACATTCAACTACAAACGATTTCCGAGCTAGATTTCGATGTATTCTGATTTCCGGTTGCTTTTTGAGGAACTATAAACGAATTAATGACCACTACATTCAACTACAAACGATTTCTGAGCTAGATTTCGATGTACTCTGATTTCCGGTTGCTTTTTGAGGAACTACAAATGAATTAGCGACCACTACATTCAACTACAAACGATTTCCGAGCAAGATATCGATGTATTCTGATTTTCGGTTGCTTTTGAGGAACTACAAGCGAATTAGCGACCACTACATTCAACTACAAACAATTTCCGAGCGAGATTTCGATGTATTCTGCTTTCCGGTTGCTTTTTGAGGAACTACAAACGAAATAGCGACCACTACATTCAACTACAAACGATTTCCGAGCTAGATTTCGATGTATTCTGATTTCCGGTTGCTTTTGGAGGAACTACAAACGAACTAACGACCATTACATTCAACTACAAACGATTTCCGAGCTAGATTTCGATGTATTCTGATTTCCGGTTGCTTTTTGAGGAACTACAAACGATTTAACGGTCACTACGTTCAACTACAAATGATTTCCGAGCTAGATTTCGATGTATTCTGACTTCCGGTTGCTTTTTGAGGAACTACAAACGATTAGCGACAACTACATTCAACTACAAACGATTTCCGAGCTAGATTTCGATGTATTCTGATTTCCGGTTGCTTTTTGAGGAACTACAAACGAATTAACGACCACTACATTCAACTACAAATGATTTCCGAGCTAGATTTCGATGTATTCTGATTTCCGGTTGCTTTTTGAGGAACTACAAACGAATTAAAGACCACTACATTCAACTACAAACGATTTCCGAGCGAGATTTCGATGTATTTTGATTTCCGGTTGCTTTTTGAGGAAAACAAACGAATTAGTGTTCACTACATTCAACTACTAACACTTTCCGAGCTAGATTTCGATGTATTCTGATTTCCGGTTGCTTCTTGAGGAACTACATACCAATTAGCGACCACTACGTTTAACTACAAACGATTTCCGAGCTAGATTTCGATGTATTCTGATTTCCGGTCGCTTTTTGAGGAACTACAAACGAATTAACGACCAGATTTCGATGTATTCTGATTTCCGGTTGCTTTTTGAGGAACTACAAACGAACTAGCGACCACTACATTCACCTACAAACCATTTCCGAGCTAGATTTCGATGTATTCTGATTTCCGGTTGCTTTTTTAAGGAACTACAAACGAATTAACGACCATTACATTCAACTACAAACGATTTCCGAGTTAGATTTCGATGTATTCTGATTTCTTTTTGAGGAACTACAAACGAATTAACGACCACTACATTCAACTACAAACGATTTCCGAGCTAGATTTCGATGTATTCTGATTTCCGGTTGCTTTTTGAGGAACTACAAACGAATTAGCGACCACTACATTCAACTACAAACGATTTCCGAGCTAGATTTAGATGTATTCTGACTTCCGGTTGCTTTCTGATCAACTACAAATGAATTAGCGACCACTACATTCAACTACAAACGATTTACGAGCTAGATTTCGATGTATTCTGATTTCCGGTTGCTTTTTGAGGACTATAAACGAATTAACGACCACTACATTCAACTACAAACGATTTCCGAGCTACATTTCGATGTATTCTGACTTCCGGTTGCTTTCTGATTAACTACAAATGAATAAGCGACCACTACATTCAACTACAAACGATTTCCGAGCAAGATATCGATGTATTCTGATGTTCGGTTGCTTTTGAGGAACTACAAACGAATTAGCGACCACTACATTCAACTACAAACGATTTCCGAACGAGATTTCGATGTATTCTGATTTCCGGTTGCTTTTTGAGGAACTACAAACGAATTAGCGACTACTACATTCAACTACAAACGATTTCCGAGCTAGATTTCGATGTATTCTGATTTCCGGTTGCTTTTTAACGAACTACAAACGAATTAACGACCATTACATTCAACTACAAACGATTTCCGAGCTAGATTTCGATGTATTCTAATTTCCGGTTGCTTTTTGAGGAACAACAAACGAATTAGCGTACATTCAACTACAAACGATTTCCGAGTTAGATTTCGATGTATTCTGATTTCCGGTTGCTTTTTGAAGAACTACAAATGAATTAGCGACCACTACATTCAACTACAAACGATTTACGAGCTAGATTTCGATGTATTCTGATTTCCGGTTGCTTTTTGAGGACTATAAACGAATTAACGACCACTACATTCAACTAAAAACGATTTCCGAGCTAGATTTCGATGTATTCTGACTTCCGGTTGCTTTCTGATTAACTACAAATGAATAAGCGAACACTACATTCAACTACAAACGATTTCCGAGCAAGATATCGATGTATTCTGATTTTCGGTTGCTTTTGAGGAACTACAAACGAATTAGCGACCACTACATTCAACTACAAACGATTTCCGAACGAGATTTCGATGTATTCTGATTTCCGGTTGCTTTTTGAGGAACTACAAACGAATTAACGACCATTACATTCAACTACAAGCGATTTCCGAGCTAGATTTCGATGTATTCTGATTTCCGGTTGCTTTTTGAGGAACTACAAACGAATTAAAGACCACTACATTCAACTACAAACGATTTTCGAGCTAGATTTCGATGTATTCTGATTTCCGGCTGCTTTTTGAGGAACTATAAACGAATTAGCGACCACTACATTCAACTACAAACGATTTCCGGGCTAGATTTCGATGTATTCTGATTTCCGGTTGCTTTTTGAGGAACTACAAACGAATTAACGACCACTACATTCAACTACAAACGATTTCCGAGCGAGATTTCGATGTATTCTGATTTCCGGTTGCTTTTTGAGGAACAACAAACGAATTAGTGATCACTACATTCAACTACTAACGCTTTCCGAGCTAGATTTCGATGTATTCTGATTTCCGGTTGCTTCTTGAGGAACTACAAACGAATTATAGCGACCACTACGTTCAACTACAAACTATTTCTGAGCTAGATTTCGATGTATTCTGATTTCCGGTTGCTTTTTGAGGAACTAGTAACGAATTAACGACCACTACATTCAACTACAAACGATTTCCGAACGAGATTTCGATGTATTCTGATTTCCGGTTGCTTTTTGAGGAACTACAAACGAATTAACGACCATTACATTCAACTACAAGCGATTTCCGAGCTAGATTTCGATGTATTCTGATTTCCGGTTGCTTTTTGAGGAACTACAAACGAATTAAAGACCACTACATTCAACTACAAACGATTTTCGAGCTAGATTTCGATGTATTCTGATTTCCGGCTGCTTTTTGAGGAACTATAAACGAATTAGCGACCACTACATTCAACTACAAACGATTTCCGGGCTAGATTTCGATGTATTCTGATTTCCGGTTGCTTTTTGAGGAACTACAAACGAATTAACGACCACTACATTCAACTACAAACGATTTCCGAGCGAGATTTCGATGTATTCTGATTTCCGGTTGCTTTTTGAGGAACAACAAACGAATTAGTGATCACTACATTCAACTACTAACGCTTTCCGAGCTAGATTTCGATGTATTCTGATTTCCGGTTGCTTCTTGAGGAACTACAAACGAATTAGCGACCACTACGTTCAACTACAAACTATTTCTGAGCTAGATTTCGATGTATTCTGATTTCCGGTTGCTTTTTGAGGAACTAGTAACGAATTAACGACCACTACATTCAACTACAAACGATTTCCGAGCTAGATTTCGATGTATTCTGATTTCCGGTTGCTTTTTGAGGAACTACAAACGAGTTAGCGACCACTACATTCAACTACAAGCGATTTCCGAGCTAGATTTCGATGTATTCTGATTTCCGGTTGCTTTTTGAGGAACTACAAACGAATTAGCGACCAGTACATTCATCTTCAAACGATTTCCGAGCTAGATTTCGATGTATTCTGATTTCCGGTTGCTTTTTGAGGAACTACAAACGAATTAGCGACCACTACATTCAACTACAAACGATTTCCGAGCTAGATTTCGATGTATTCTGATTTCCGGTTGCTTCTTGAGGAACTACAAACGAATTAGCGACCACTGCATTCATCTATAAACGATTTCCGAGCTAGATTTCGATGTATTCTGATCTCCGGTTGCTTTTTGAGGAACTACCAACGAATTAGCGACCACTACATTCCACTACAAACGATCTCAAAGCTAGATTTCGATGTATTCTGATTTCCGGTTGCTTTTGGAGGAACTACAAACGAACTAACGACCATTACATTCAACTACAAACGATGTCCGAGCTAGATTTCGATGTATTCTGATTTCCGGTTGATTTTTGAGGAACTACAAACGATTTAACTGTCACTACATTCAACTACAAATGATATCCGAGCTAGATTTCGATGTATTCTGACTTCCGGTTGCTTTTTGAGGAACTACAAACGAATTAGCGACCACTACATTCAACTACAAACGATTTCCGAGCTAGATTTCGATGTATTCTGATTTCCGGTTGCTTTTTGAGGAACTACAAACGAATTAACGACCACTACATTCAACTACAAATGATTTCCGAGCTAGATTTCGATGTATTCTGATTTCCGGTTGCTTTTTGAGGAACTACAAACGAATTAAAGACCACTACATTCAACTACAAATGATTTCCGAGCTAGATTTCGATGTATTCTGATTTCCGGTTGCTTTTTGAGGAACTACAAACGAATTAAAGACCACTACATTCAACTACAAACGATTTTCGAGCTAGATTTCGATGTATTCTGATTTCCGGCTGCTTTTTGAGGAACTATAAACGAATTAGCGACCACTACATTCAACTACAAACGATTTCCGAGCTAGATTTCGATGTATTCTGATTTCCGGTCGCTTTTTGAGGAACTACAAACGAATTAACGACCACTACAATCAACTACAAACGATTTCCGAGCTAGATTTCGATGTATTCTGATTTCCGGTTGCTTTTTGAGGAACTACAAACGAGTTAGCGACCACTACATTCAACTACAAGCGATTTCCGAGCTAGATTTCGATGTATTGTGATTTCCGGTTGCTTTTTGAGGAACTACAAACGAATTAGCGACCACTACATTCATCTACAAACGATTTCCGAGCTAGATTTCGATTAATTCTGATTTCCGGTTGCTTTTTGAGGAACTACAAACGAACTAGCGACCACTACATTCACCTACAAACCATTTCCGAGCTAGGTTTCGATGTATTCTGATTTCCGGTTGCTTTTTGAGGAACTACAAACGAATTAACGACCATTACATTCAACTACAAACGATTTCCGAGCTAGATTTCGATGAATTCTGATTTCTTTTTGAGGAACTACAAACGAATTAACGACCACTACATTCAACTACAAACGATTTCCGGGCTAGATTTCGATGTATTCTAATTTCCGGTTGCTTTTTGAGGAACTACAAACGAATTAGCGACCACTACATTCAACTACAAACGATTTCCGAGCTAGATTTCGATGTATTCTGATTTCCGGTTGCTTTTTGAGGAACTAAAAACGAATTAACGACCACTACATTCAACTACAAACAATTTCCGAGCTAGATTTCGATGTATTCTGATTTCCGGTTGCTTTTTGAGGAACTACAAACGAATTAGCGACCACTACATTCAACTACAAACGATTTCCGAGCTAGATTTCGATGTATTCTGATTTCCGGTTGCTTTTTAACGAACTACAAACGAATTAACGACCATTACATTCAACTACAAACGATTTCCGAGCTAGATTTCGATGTATTCTAATTTCCGGTTGCTTTTTGAGGAACAACAAACGAATTAGCGTACATTCAACTACAAACGATTTCCGAGTTAGATTTCGATGTATTCTGATTTCCGGTTGCTTTTTGAAGAACTACAAATGAATTAGCGACCACTACATTCAACTACAAACGATTTCCGAGCTAGATTTCGATGTATTCTGACTTCCGGTTGCTTTCTGATTAACTACAAATGAATAAGCGACCACTACATTCAACTACAAACGATTTCCGAGCAAGATATCGATGTATTCTGATTTTCGGTTGCTTTTGAGGAACTACAAACGAATTAGCGACCACTACATTCAACTACAAACGATTTCCGAACGAGATTTCGATGTATTCTGATTTCCGGTTGCTTTTTGAGGAACTACAAACGAATTAACGACCATTACATTCAACTACAAACGATTTCCGAGCTAGATTTCGATGTATTCTGATTTCCGGCTGCTTTTTGAGGAACTATAAACGAATTAGCGACCACTACATTCAACTACAAACGATTTCCGAGCTAGATTTCGCTGTATTCTGATTTCCGGTTGCTTTTTGAGGAACTACAACCGAATTAACGACCACTACATTCAACTACAAACGATTTCCGAGCGAGATTTCGATGTATTCTGATTTCCGGTTGCTTTTTGAGGAACAACAAACGAATTAGTGATCACTACATTCAACTACTAACGCTTTCCGAGCTAGATTTCGATGTATTCTGATTTCCGGTTGCTTCTTGAGGAACTACAAACGAATTAGCGACCACTACGTTCAACTACAAACTATTTCTGAGCTAGATTTCGATGTATTCTGATTTCCGGTTGCTTTTTGAGGAACTACAAACGAATTAACGACCACTACATTCAACTACAAACGATTTCCGAGCTAGATTTCGATGTATTCTGATTTCCGGTTGCTTTTTGAGGAACTACAAACGAGTTAGCGACCACTACATTCAACTACAAGCGATTTCCGAGCTAGATTTCGATGTATTCTGATTTCCGGTTGCTTTTTGAGGAACTACAAACGAATTAGCGACAACTACATTCATCTTCAAACGATTTCCGAGCTAGATTTCGATGTATTCTGATTTCCGGTTGCTTTTTGAGGAACTACAAACGAATTAGCGACCACTACATTCAACTACAAACGATTTCCGAGCTAGATTTCGATGTATTCTGATTTCCGGTTGCTTCTTGAGGAACTACAAACGAATTAGCGACCACTGCATTCATCTATAAACGATTTCCGAGCTAGATTTCGATGTATTCTGATCTCCGGTTGCTTTTTGAGGAACTACAAACGAATTAGCGACCACTACATTCCACTACAAACGATCTCCGAGCTAGATTTCGATATATTCTGATTTCCGGTTGCTTTTGGAGGAACTACAAACGAACTAACGACCATTACATTCAACTACAAACGATTTCCGAGCTAGATTTCGATGTATTCTGATTTCCGGTTGCTTTTTGAGGAACTACAAACGATTTAACGGTCACTACATTCAACTACAAATGATTTCCGAGCTAGATTTCGATGTATTCTGACTTCCGGTTGCTTTTTGAGGAACTACAAACGAATTAGCGACCACTACATTCAACTACAAACGATTTCCGAGCTAGATTTCGATGTATTCTGATTTCCGGTTGCTTTTTGAGGAACTACAAACGAATTAACGACCACTACATTCAACTACAAATGATTTCCGAGCTAGATTTCGATGTATTCTGATTTCCGGTTGCTTTTTGAGGAACTACAAACGAATTAAAGACCACTACATTCAACTACAAACGATTTTCGAGCTAGATTTCGATGTATTCTGATTTCCGGCTGCTTTTTGAGGAACTATAAACGAATTAGCGACCACTACATTCAACTACAAATGACTTCCGAGCTAGATTTCGATGTATTCTGATTTCCAGTTGCTTTTTGAGGAACTACAAACGAATTAACGACCACTACATTCAACTACAAACGATTTCCGAGCGAGATTTCGATGTATTCTGTTTTCCGGTTGCTTTTTCAGGAACAACAAACGAATTAGTGATCACTACATTCAACTACTAACGCTTTCCGAGCTAGATTTCGATGTATTCTGATTTCCGGTAGCTTCTTGAGGAACTACAAACGAATTAGCGACCACTACATTCAACTACAAACGATTTCCGAGCTAGATTTCGATGTATTCTGATTTCCGGTTGCTTTTTGAGGAACTATAAACGAATTAACGACCACTACATTCAACTACAAACGATTTCCGAGCTAGATTTCGATGTACTTTGATTTCCGGTTGCTTTTTGAGGAACTACAAATGAATTAGCGACCACTACATTCAACTACAAACGATTTCCGAGCGAGATTTCGATGTATTCTGATTTCCGGTTGCTTTTTGAGGAACTACAAACGAATTAACGACCATTACATTCAATTACAAACGATTTCCGAGCCAGATTTCGATGTATTCTGATTTCCGGTTGCTTTTTAACGAACTACAAACGAATTAACGACCACTACATTCAACCACAAACGATTTCCGAGCGAGATTTCGATGTATTCTGATTTCCGGTTGCTTTTTGAGGAACAACGAACGAATTAGTGATCACTACATTCAAGTACTAACGACGTCCGAGCTAGATTTCGATGTATTCTGATTTCCGGTTGTTTTTTGAGGAACTACAAACGAATTAGCGACCACTACATTCAACTATAAGCGATTTCCGAGCTAGATTTCGATGTATTCTGATTTCCGGTTGCTTCTTGAGGAACTACAAACGAATTAGCGACCACTACATTCACCTACAAACGATTTCCGAGCTAGATTTCGATGTATTCTGATTTCCGGTTGCTTTTTGAGGAACTACAAACGAGTTAGCGACCATTACATTCAACTACAAGCGATTTCCGAGCTAGATTTCGATGTATTCTGATTTCCGGTTGCTTTTTGAGGAACTACAAACGAATTAGCGACCACTACATTCAACTACAAACGATTTCCGAGCTAGATTTCGATGTATTCTGATTTCCGGTTGCTTTTTGAGGAACTATAAACGAATTAACGACCACTACATTCAACTACAAACGATTTCCAAGCTAGATTTCGATGTACTCTGATTTCCGGTTGCTTTTTGAGGAACTACAAATGAATTAGCGACCACTACATTCAACTACAAACGATTTCCGAGCAAGATATCGATGTATTCTGATTTTCGGTTGCTTTTGAGGAACTACAAGCGAATTAGCGACCACTACATTCAACTACAAACGATTTCCCAGCTAGATTTCGATGTATTCTGATTTCCGGTTGCTTTTTGAGGAACTAAAAACGAATTAACGACCATTACATTCAACTACAAACGATTTCCGAGCTAGATTTCGATGTATTCTGATTTCCGGTTGCTTTTTAACGAACTACAAACGAATTAACGACCATTACATTCAACTACAAACGATTTCCGAGCTAGATTTCGATGTATTCTGATTTCCGGTTGCTTTTTAACGAACTACAAACGAATTAACGACCACTACATTCAACCACAAACGATTTCCGAGCGAGATTTCGATGTATTCTAATTTCCGGTTGCTTTTTGAGGAACAACAAACGAATTAGCGTACATTCAACTACAAACTATTTCCGAGCTAGATTTCGATGTATTCTGATTTCCGGTTGCTTCTTGAGGAACTACATACGAATTAGCGACCACTACATTCATCTACAAACGATTTCCGAGCTAGATTTCGATGTATTCTGATCTCCGGTTGCTTTTTGAGGAACTATAAACGAATTAGCGACCACTACATTCAACTACAAACGATTTCCGAGCTAGATTTCGATGTATTCTGATTTCCGGTTGCTTTTGGAGGAACTACAAACGAACTAACGACCATTACATTCAACTACAAACGATTTCCGAGCTAGATTTCGATGTATTCTGATTTCCGGTTGCTTTTTGAGGAACTACAAACGATTTAACGGTCACTACATTCAACTATAAATGATTTCCGAGCTAGATTTCGATGTATTCTGACTTCCGGTTGCTTTTTGAGGAACTACAAACGAATTAACGACCACTACATTCAACTACAAACGATTTCCGAGCTAGATTTCGATGTACTCTGATTTCCGGTTGCTTTTTGAGGAACTACAAATGAATTAGCGACCACTACATTCAACTACAAACGATTTCCGAGCGAGATTTCGATGTATTCTGATTTCCGGTTGCTTTTTGAGGAACTACAAACGAATTAACGACCATTACATTCAATTACAAACGATTTCCGAGCCAGATTTCGATGTATTCTGATTTCCGGTTGCTTTTTAACGAACTACAAACGAATTAACGACCACTACATTCAACCACAAACGATTTCCGAGCGAGATTTCGATGTATTCTGATTTCCGGTTGCTTTTTGAGGAACAACGAACGAATTAGTGATCACTACATTCAAGTACTAACGACGTCCGAGCTAGATTTCGATGTATTCTGATTTCCGGTTGTTTTTTGAGGAACTACAAACGAATTAGCGACCACTACATTCAACTATAAGCGATTTCCGAGCTAGATTTCGATGTATTCTGATTTCCGGTTGCTTCTTGAGGAACTACAAACGAATTAGCGACCACTACATTCACCTACAAACGATTTCCGAGCTAGATTTCGATGTATTCTGATTTCCGGTTGCTTTTTGAGGAACTACAAACGAGTTAGCGACCATTACATTCAACTAGAAGCGATTTCCGAGCTAGATTTCGATGTATTCTGATTTCCGGTTGCTTTTTGAGGAACTACAAACGAATTAGCGACCACTACATTCAACTACAAACGATTTCCGAGCTAGATTTCGATGTATTCTAATTTCCGGTTGCTTTTTGAGGAACAACAAACGAATTAGCGTACATTCAACTACAAACGATTTCCGAGTTAGATTTCGATGTATTCTGATTTCCGGTTGCTTTTTGAAGAACTACAAATGAATTAGCGACCACTACATTCAACTACAAACGATTTCCGAGCTAGATTTCGATGTATTCTGACTTCCGGTTGCTTTCTGATTAACTACAAATGAATAAGCGACCACTACATTCAACTACAAACGATTTCCGAGCAAGATATCGATGTATTCTGATTTTCGGTTGCTTTTGAGGAACTACAAACGAATTAGCGACCACTACATTCAACTACAAACGATTTCCGAACGAGATTTCGATGTATTCTGATTTCCGGTTGCTTTTTGAGGAACTACAAACGAATTAACGACCATTACATTCAACTACAAACGATTTCCGAGCTAGATTTCGATGTATTCTGATTTCCGGCTGCTTTTTGAGGAACTATAAACGAATTAGCGACCACTACATTCAACTACAAACGATTTCCGAGCTAGATTTCGCTGTATTCTGATTTCCGGTTGCTTTTTGAGGAACTACAACCGAATTAACGACCACTACATTCAACTACAAACGATTTCCGAGCGAGATTTCGATGTATTCTGATTTCCGGTTGCTTTTTGAGGAACAACAAACGAATTAGTGATCACTACATTCAACTACTAACGCTTTCCGAGCTAGATTTCGATGTATTCTGATTTCCGGTTGCTTCTTGAGGAACTACAAACGAATTAGCGACCACTACGTTCAACTACAAACTATTTCTGAGCTAGATTTCGATGTATTCTGATTTCCGGTTGCTTTTTGAGGAACTACAAACGAATTAACGACCACTACATTCAACTACAAACGATTTCCGAGCTAGATTTCGATGTATTCTGATTTCCGGTTGCTTTTTGAGGAACTACAAACGAGTTAGCGACCACTACATTCAACTACAAGCGATTTCCGAGCTAGATTTCGATGTATTCTGATTTCCGGTTGCTTTTTGAGGAACTACAAACGAATTAGCGACAACTACATTCATCTTCAAACGATTTCCGAGCTAGATTTCGATGTATTCTGATTTCCGGTTGCTTTTTGAGGAACTACAAACGAATTAGCGACCACTACATTCAACTACAAACGATTTCCGAGCTAGATTTCGATGTATTCTGATTTCCGGTTGCTTCTTGAGGAACTACAAACGAATTAGCGACCACTGCATTCATCTATAAACGATTTCCGAGCTAGATTTCGATGTATTCTGATCTCCGGTTGCTTTTTGAGGAACTACAAACGAATTAGCGACCACTACATTCCACTACAAACGATCTCCGAGCTAGATTTCGATATATTCTGATTTCCGGTTGCTTTTGGAGGAACTACAAACGAACTAACGACCATTACATTCAACTACAAACGATTTCCGAGCTAGATTTCGATGTATTCTGATTTCCGGTTGCTTTTTGAGGAACTACAAACGATTTAACGGTCACTACATTCAACTACAAATGATTTCCGAGCTAGATTTCGATGTATTCTGACTTCCGGTTGCTTTTTGAGGAACTACAAACGAATTAGCGACCACTACATTCAACTACAAACGATTTCCGAGCTAGATTTCGATGTATTCTGATTTCCGGTTGCTTTTTGAGGAACTACAAACGAATTAACGACCACTACATTCAACTACAAATGATTTCCGAGCTAGATTTCGATGTATTCTGATTTCCGGTTGCTTTTTGAGGAACTACAAACGAATTAAAGACCACTACATTCAACTACAAACGATTTTCGAGCTAGATTTCGATGTATTCTGATTTCCGGCTGCTTTTTGAGGAACTATAAACGAATTAGCGACCACTACATTCAACTACAAATGACTTCCGAGCTAGATTTCGATGTATTCTGATTTCCAGTTGCTTTTTGAGGAACTACAAACGAATTAACGACCACTACATTCAACTACAAACGATTTCCGAGCGAGATTTCGATGTATTCTGTTTTCCGGTTGCTTTTTCAGGAACAACAAACGAATTAGTGATCACTACATTCAACTACTAACGCTTTCCGAGCTAGATTTCGATGTATTCTGATTTCCGGTAGCTTCTTGAGGAACTACAAACGAATTAGCGACCACTACATTCAACTACAAACGATTTCCGAGCTAGATTTCGATGTATTCTGATTTCCGGTTGCTTTTTGAGGAACTATAAACGAATTAACGACCACTACATTCAACTACAAACGATTTCCGAGCTAGATTTCGATGTACTTTGATTTCCGGTTGCTTTTTGAGGAACTACAAATGAATTAGCGACCACTACATTCAACTACAAACGATTTCCGAGCGAGATTTCGATGTATTCTGATTTCCGGTTGCTTTTTGAGGAACTACAAACGAATTAACGACCATTACATTCAATTACAAACGATTTCCGAGCCAGATTTCGATGTATTCTGATTTCCGGTTGCTTTTTAACGAACTACAAACGAATTAACGACCACTACATTCAACCACAAACGATTTCCGAGCGAGATTTCGATGTATTCTGATTTCCGGTTGCTTTTTGAGGAACAACGAACGAATTAGTGATCACTACATTCAAGTACTAACGACGTCCGAGCTAGATTTCGATGTATTCTGATTTCCGGTTGTTTTTTGAGGAACTACAAACGAATTAGCGACCACTACATTCAACTATAAGCGATTTCCGAGCTAGATTTCGATGTATTCTGATTTCCGGTTGCTTCTTGAGGAACTACAAACGAATTAGCGACCACTACATTCACCTACAAACGATTTCCGAGCTAGATTTCGATGTATTCTGATTTCCGGTTGCTTTTTGAGGAACTACAAACGAGTTAGCGACCATTACATTCAACTACAAGCGATTTCCGAGCTAGATTTCGATGTATTCTGATTTCCGGTTGCTTTTTGAGGAACTACAAACGAATTAGCGACCACTACATTCAACTACAAACGATTTCCGAGCTAGATTTCGATGTATTCTGATTTCCGGTTGCTTTTTGAGGAACTATAAACGAATTAACGACCACTACATTCAACTACAAACGATTTCCAAGCTAGATTTCGATGTACTCTGATTTCCGGTTGCTTTTTGAGGAACTACAAATGAATTAGCGACCACTACATTCAACTACAAACGATTTCCGAGCAAGATATCGATGTATTCTGATTTTCGGTTGCTTTTGAGGAACTACAAGCGAATTAGCGACCACTACATTCAACTACAAACGATTTCCCAGCTAGATTTCGATGTATTCTGATTTCCGGTTGCTTTTTGAGGAACTAAAAACGAATTAACGACCATTACATTCAACTACAAACGATTTCCGAGCTAGATTTCGATGTATTCTGATTTCCGGTTGCTTTTTAACGAACTACAAACGAATTAACGACCATTACATTCAACTACAAACGATTTCCGAGCTAGATTTCGATGTATTCTGATTTCCGGTTGCTTTTTAACGAACTACAAACGAATTAACGACCACTACATTCAACCACAAACGATTTCCGAGCGAGATTTCGATGTATTCTAATTTCCGGTTGCTTTTTGAGGAACAACAAACGAATTAGCGTACATTCAACTACAAACTATTTCCGAGCTAGATTTCGATGTATTCTGATTTCCGGTTGCTTCTTGAGGAACTACATACGAATTAGCGACCACTACATTCATCTACAAACGATTTCCGAGCTAGATTTCGATGTATTCTGATCTCCGGTTGCTTTTTGAGGAACTATAAACGAATTAGCGACCACTACATTCAACTACAAACGATTTCCGAGCTAGATTTCGATGTATTCTGATTTCCGGTTGCTTTTGGAGGAACTACAAACGAACTAACGACCATTACATTCAACTACAAACGATTTCCGAGCTAGATTTCGATGTATTCTGATTTCCGGTTGCTTTTTGAGGAACTACAAACGATTTAACGGTCACTACATTCAACTATAAATGATTTCCGAGCTAGATTTCGATGTATTCTGACTTCCGGTTGCTTTTTGAGGAACTACAAACGAATTAACGACCACTACATTCAACTACAAACGATTTCCGAGCTAGATTTCGATGTACTCTGATTTCCGGTTGCTTTTTGAGGAACTACAAATGAATTAGCGACCACTACATTCAACTACAAACGATTTCCGAGCGAGATTTCGATGTATTCTGATTTCCGGTTGCTTTTTGAGGAACTACAAACGAATTAACGACCATTACATTCAATTACAAACGATTTCCGAGCCAGATTTCGATGTATTCTGATTTCCGGTTGCTTTTTAACGAACTACAAACGAATTAACGACCACTACATTCAACCACAAACGATTTCCGAGCGAGATTTCGATGTATTCTGATTTCCGGTTGCTTTTTGAGGAACAACGAACGAATTAGTGATCACTACATTCAAGTACTAACGACGTCCGAGCTAGATTTCGATGTATTCTGATTTCCGGTTGTTTTTTGAGGAACTACAAACGAATTAGCGACCACTACATTCAACTATAAGCGATTTCCGAGCTAGATTTCGATGTATTCTGATTTCCGGTTGCTTCTTGAGGAACTACAAACGAATTAGCGACCACTACATTCACCTACAAACGATTTCCGAGCTAGATTTCGATGTATTCTGATTTCCGGTTGCTTTTTGAGGAACTACAAACGAGTTAGCGACCATTACATTCAACTACAAGCGATTTCCGAGCTAGATTTCGATGTATTCTGATTTCCGGTTGCTTTTTGAGGAACTACAAACGAATTAGCGACCACTACATTCAACTACAAACGATTTCCGAGCTAGATTTCGATGTATTCTGATTTCCGGTTGCTTTTTGAGGAACTATAAACGAATTAACGACCACTACATTCAACTACAAACGATTTCCAAGCTAGATTTCGATGTACTCTGATTTCCGGTTGCTTTTTGAGGAACTACAAATGAATTAGCGACCACTACATTCAACTACAAACGATTTCCGAGCAAGATATCGATGTATTCTGATTTTCGGTTGCTTTTGAGGAACTACAAGCGAATTAGCGACCACTACATTCAACTACAAACGATTTCCCAGCTAGATTTCGATGTATTCTGATTTCCGGTTGCTTTTTGAGGAACTAAAAACGAATTAACGACCATTACATTCAACTACAAACGATTTCCGAGCTAGATTTCGATGTATTCTGATTTCCGGTTGCTTTTTAACGAACTACAAACGAATTAACGACCATTACATTCAACTACAAACGATTTCCGAGCTAGATTTCGATGTATTCTGATTTCCGGTTGCTTTTTAACGAACTACAAACGAATTAACGACCACTACATTCAACCACAAACGATTTCCGAGCGAGATTTCGATGTATTCTAATTTCCGGTTGCTTTTTGAGGAACAACAAACGAATTAGCGTACATTCAACTACAAACTATTTCCGAGCTAGATTTCGATGTATTCTGATTTCCGGTTGCTTCTTGAGGAACTACATACGAATTAGCGACCACTACATTCATCTACAAACGATTTCCGAGCTAGATTTCGATGTATTCTGATCTCCGGTTGCTTTTTGAGGAACTATAAACGAATTAGCGACCACTACATTCAACTACAAACGATTTCCGAGCTAGATTTCGATGTATTCTGATTTCCGGTTGCTTTTGGAGGAACTACAAACGAACTAACGACCATTACATTCAACTACAAACGATTTCCGAGCTAGATTTCGATGTATTCTGATTTCCGGTTGCTTTTTGAGGAACTACAAACGATTTAACGGTCACTACATTCAACTATAAATGATTTCCGAGCTAGATTTCGATGTATTCTGACTTCCGGTTGCTTTTTGAGGAACTACAAACGAATTAGCGACCACTACATTCAACTACAAACGATTTCCGAGCTAGATTTCGATGTATTCTGATTTCCGGTTGCTTTTTGAGGAACTACAAACGAACTAACGACCACTACATTCAACTACAAACGATTTCCGAGCTAGATTTCGATGTATTCTGATTTCCGGTTGCTTTTTGAGGAACTATAAACGAATTAACGACCACTACATTCAACTACAAACGATTTCCGAGCTAGATTTCGATGTACTCCGATTTCCGGTTGCTTTTTGAGGAACTATAAACGAATTAACGACCACTACATTCAACTACAAACGATTTCCGAGCTAGATTTCGATGTACTCTGATTTCCGGTTGCTTTTTGAGGAACTACAAATGAATTAGCGACCACTACATTCAACTACAAACGATTTCCGAGCGAGATTTCGATGTATTCTGATTTCCGGTTGCTTTTTGAGGAACTACAAACGAATTAACGACCATTACATTCAATTACAAACGATTTCCGAGCCAGATTTCGATGTATTCTGATTTCCGGTTGCTTTTTAACGAACTACAAACGAATTAACGACCACTACATTCAACCACAAACGATTTCCGAGCGAGATTTCGATGTATTCTGATTTCCGGTTGCTTTTTGAGGAACAACAAACGAATTAGTGATCACTACATTCAACTACTAACGACGTCCGAGCTAGATTTCGATGTATTCTGATTTCCGGTTGTTTTTTGAGGAACTACAAACGAATTAGCGACCACTACATTCAACTATAAGCGATTTCCGAGCTAGATTTCGATGTATTCTGATTTCCGGTTGCTTCTTGAGGAACTACAAACGAATTAGCGACCACTACATTCACCTACAAACGATTTCCGACCTAGATTTCGATGTATTCTGATTTCCGGTTGCTTTTTGAGGAACTACAAACGAGTTAGCGACCATTACATTCAACTACAAGCGATTTCCGAGCGAGATTTCGATGTATTCTAATTTCCGGTTGCTTTTTGAGGAACAACAAACGAATTAGCGTACATTCAACTACAAACTATTTCCGAGCTAGATTTCGATGTATTCTGATTTCCGGTTGCTTCTTGAGGAACTACATACGAATTAGCGACCACTACATTCATCTACAAACGATTTCCGAGCTAGATTTCGATGTATTCTGATCTCCGGTTGCTTTTTGAGGAACTATAAACGAATTAGCGACCACTACATTCAACTACAAACGATTTCCGAGCTAGATTTCGATGTATTCTGATTTCCGGTTGCTTTTGGAGGAACTACAAACGAACTAACGACCATTACATTCAACTACAAACGATTTCCGAGCTAGATTTCGATGTATTCTGATTTCCGGTTGCTTTTTGAGGAACTACAAACGATTTAACGGTCACTACATTCAACTATAAATGATTTCCGAGCTAGATTTCGATGTATTCTGACTTCCGGTTGCTTTTTGAGGAACTACAAACGAATTACCGACCACTACATTCAACTACAAACGATTTCCGAGCTAGATTTCGATGTATTCTGATTTCCGGTTGCTTTTTGAGGAACTACAAACGAACTAACGACCACTACATTCAACTACAAACGATTTCCGAGCTAGATTTCGATGTATTCTGATTTCCGGTTGCTTTTTGAGGAACTATAAACGAATTAACGACCACTACATTCAACTACAAACGATTTCCGAGCTAGATTTCGATGTTCTCCGATTTCCGGTTGCTTTTTGAGGAACTATAAACGAATTAACGACCACTACATTCAACTACAAACGATTTCCGAGCTAGATTTCGATGTACTCTGATTTCCGGTTGCTTTTTGAGGAACTACAAATGAATTAGCGACCACTACATTCAACTACAAACGATTTCCGAGCGAGATTTCGATGTATTCTGATTTCCGGTTGCTTTTTGAGGAACTACAAACGAATTAACGACCATTACATTCAATTACAAACGATTTCCGAGCCAGATTTCGATGTATTCTGATTTCCGGTTGCTTTTTAACGAACTACAAACGAATTAACGACCACTACATTCAACCACAAACGATTTCCGAGCGAGATTTCGATGTATTCTGATTTCCGGTTGCTTTTTGAGGAACAACAAACGAATTAGTGATCACTACATTCAACTACTAACGACGTCCGAGCTAGATTTCGATGTATTCTGATTTCCGGTTGTTTTTTGAGGAACTACAAACGAATTAGCGACCACTACATTCAACTATAAGCGATTTCCGAGCTAGATTTCGATGTATTCTGATTTCCGGTTGCTTCTTGAGGAACTACAAACGAATTAGCGACCACTACATTCACCTACAAACGATTTCCGACCTAGATTTCGATGTATTCTGATTTCCGGTTGCTTTTTGAGGAACTACAAACGAGTTAGCGACCATTACATTCAACTACAAGCGATTTCCGAGCTAGATTTCGATGTATTCTGATTTCCGGTTGCTTTTTGAGGAACTACAAACGAATTAGCGACCACTACATTCAACTACAAACGATTTCCGAGCTAGATTTCGATGTATTCTGATTTCCGGTTGCTTTTTGAGGAACTATAAACGAATTAACGACCACTACATTCAACTACAAACGATTTCCAAGCTAGATTTCGATGTACTCTGATTTCCGGTTGCTTTTTGAGGAACTACAAATGAATTAGCGACCACTACATTCAACTACAAACGATTTCCGAGCAAGATATCGATGTATTCTGATTTTCGGTTGCTTTTGAGGAACTACAAGCGAATTAGCGACCACTACATTCAACTACAAACGATTTCCCAGCTAGATTTCGATGTATTCTGATTTCCGGTTGCTTTTTGAGGAACTAAAAACGAATTAGCGACCATTACATTCAACTACAAACGATTTCCGAGCTAGATTTCGATGTATTCTGATTTCCGGTTGCTTTTTAACGAACTACAAACGAATTAACGACCATTACATTCAACTACAAACGATTTCCGAGCTAGATTTCGATGTATTCTGATTTCCGGTTGCTTTTTAACGAACTACAAACGAATTAACGACCACTACATTCAACCACAAACGATTTCCGAGCGAGATTTCGATGTATTCTAATTTCCGGTTGCTTTTTGAGGAACAACAAACGAATTAGCGTACATTCAACTACAAACTATTTCCGAGCTAGATTTCGATGTATTCTGATTTCCGGTTGCTTCTTGAGGAACTACATACGAATTAGCGACCACTACATTCATCTACAAACGATTTCCGAGCTAGATTTCGATGTATTCTGATCTCCGGTTGCTTTTTGAGGAACTACAAACGAATTAGCGACCACTACATTCAACTACAAACGATTTCCGAGCTAGATTTCGATGTATTCTGATTTCCGGTTGCTTTTGGAGGAACTACAAACGAACTAACGACCATCACATTCAACTACAAACGATTTCCGAGCTAGATTTCGATGTATTCTGATTTCCGGTTGCTTTTTGAGGAACTACAAACGATTTAACGGTTACTACATTCAACTACAAATGATTTCCGAGCTAGATTTCGATGCATTCTGACTTCCGGTTGCTTTTTGATGAACTACAAACGAATTAGCGACCACTACATTCAACTACAAACGATTTCCGAGCTAGATTTCGATGTATTCTGATTTCCGGTTGCTTTTTGAGGAACTACAAACGAACTAACGACCACTACATTCAACTACAAACGATTTCCGAGCTAGATTTCGATGTATTCTGATTTCCGGTTGCTTTTTGAGGAACTATAAACGAATTAACGACCACTACATTCAACTACAAACGATTTCCGAGCTAGATTTCGATGTACTCCGATTTCCGGTTGCTTTTTGAGGAACTACAAATGAATTAGCGACCACTACATTCAACTACAAACGATTTCCGAGCAATATATCGATGTATTCTGATTTTCGGTTGCTTTTGAGGAACTACAAGCGAATTAGCGACCACTACATTCAACTACAAATGATTTCCGAGCGAGATTTCGATGTATTCTGATTTCCGGTTGCTTTTTGAGGAACTACAAACGCATTAACGACCATTACATTCAACTACAAACGATTTCCGAGCTAGATTTCGATGTATTCTGATTTCCGGTTGCTTTTTAACGAACTACAAACGAATTAACGACCACTACATTCAACCACAAACGATTTCCGAGCGAGATTTCGATGTATTCTGATTTCCGGTTGCTTTTTGAGGAACAACAAACGAATTAGTGATCACTACATTCAACTACTAACGACGTCCGAGCTAGATTTCGATGTATTCTGATTTCCGGTTGTTTTTTGAGGAACTACAACCGAATTAACGACCACTACATTCAACTACAAACGATTTCCGAGCGAGATTTCGATGTATTCTGATTTCCGGTTGCTTTTTGAGGAACAACAAACGAATTAGTGATCACTACATTCAACTACTAACGCTTTCCGAGCTAGATTTCGATGTATTCTGATTTCCGGTTGCTTTTTAACGAACTACAAACGAATTAACGACCACTACATTCAACCACAAACGATTTCCGAGCGAGATTTCGATGTATTCTGATTTCCGGTTGCTTTTTGAGGAACAACAAACGAATTAGCGACCACTACATTCAACTACAAACGATTTCCGAGCTAGATTTCGCTGTATTCTGATTTCCGGTTGCTTTTTGAGGAACTACAACCGAATTAACGACCACTACATTCAACTACAAACGATTTCCGAGCGAGATTTCGATGTATTCTGATTTCCGGTTGCTTTTTGAGGAACAACAAACGAATTAGTGATCACTACATTCAACTACTAACGCTTTCCGAGCTAGATTTCGATGTATTCTGATTTCCGGTTGCTTCTTGAGGAACTACAAACGAATTAGCGACCACTACGTTCAACTACAAACTATTTCTGAGCTAGATTTCGATGTATTCTGATTTCCGGTTGCTTTTTGAGGAACTACAAACGAATTAACGACCACTACATTCAACTACAAACGATTTCCGAGCTAGATTTCGATGTATTCTGATTTCCGGTTGCTTTTTGAGGAACTACAAACGAGTTAGCGACCACTACATTCAACTACAAGCGATTTCCGAGCTAGATTTCGATGTATTCTGATTTCCGGTTGCTTTTTGAGGAACTACAAACGAATTAGCGACAACTACATTCATCTTCAAACGATTTCCGAGCTAGATTTCGATGTATTCTGATTTCCGGTTGCTTTTTGAGGAACTACAAACGAATTAGCGACCACTACATTCAACTACAAACGATTTCCGAGCTAGATTTCGATGTATTCTGATTTCCGGTTGCTTCTTGAGGAACTACAAACGAATTAGCGACCACTGCATTCATCTATAAACGATTTCCGAGCTAGATTTCGATGTATTCTGATCTCCGGTTGCTTTTTGAGGAACTACAAACGAATTAGCGACCACTACATTCCACTACAAACGATCTCCGAGCTAGATTTCGATATATTCTGATTTCCGGTTGCTTTTGGAGGAACTACAAACGAACTAACGACCATTACATTCAACTACAAACGATTTCCGAGCTAGATTTCGATGTATTCTGATTTCCGGTTGCTTTTTGAGGAACTACAAACGATTTTACGGTCACTACATTCAACTACAAATGATTTCCGAGCTAGATTTCGCTGTATTCTGACTTCCGGTTGCTTTTTGAGGAACTACAAACGAATTAGCGACCACTACATTCAACTACAAACGATTTCCGAGCTAGATTTCGATGTATTCTGATTTCCGGTTGCTTTTTGAGGAACTACAAACGAATTAACGACCACTACATTCAACTACAAATGATTTCCGAGCTAGATTTCGATGTATTCTGATTTCCGGTTGCTTTTTGAGGAACTACAAACGAATTAAAGACCACTACATTCAACTACAAACGATTTTCGAGCTAGATTTCGATGTATTCTGATTTCCGGCTGCTTTTTGAGGAACTATAAACGAATTAGCGACCACTACATTCAACTACAAATGACTTCCGAGCTAGATTTCGATGTATTCTGATTTCCAGTTGCTTTTTGAGGAACTACAAACGAATTAACGACCACTACATTCAACTACAAACGATTTCCGAGCGAGATTTCGATGTATTCTGTTTTCCGGTTGCTTTTTCAGGAACAACAAACGAATTAGTGATCACTACATTCAACTACTAACGCTTTCCGAGCTAGATTTCGATGTATTCTGATTTCCGGTAGCTTCTTGAGGAACTACAAACGAATTAGCGACCACTACATTCAACTACAAACGATTTCCGAGCTAGATTTCGATGTATTCTGATTTCCGGTTGCTTTTTAAGGAACTATAAACGAATTAACGACCACTACATTCAACTACAAACGATTTCCGAGCTAGATTTCGATGTACTCTGATTTCCGGTTGCTTTTTGAGGAACTACAAATGAATTAGCGACCACTACATTCAACTACAAACGATTTCCGAGCGAGATTTCGATGTATTCTGATTTCCGGTTGCTTTTTGAGGAACTACAAACGAATTAACGACCATTACATTCAATTACAAACGATTTCCGAGCCAGATTTCGATGTATTCTGATTTCCGGTTGCTTTTTAACGAACTACAAACGAATTAACGACCACTACATTCAACCACAAACGATTTCCGAGCGAGATTTCGATGTATTCTGATTTCCGGTTGCTTTTTGAGGAACAACAAACGAATTAGTGATCACTACATTCAACTACTAACGACGTCCGAGCTAGATTTCGATGTATTCTGATTTCCGGTTGTTTTTTGAGGAACTACAAACGAATTAGCGACCACTACATTCAACTATAAGCGATTTCCGAGCTAGATTTCGATGTATTCTGATTTCCGGTTGCTTCTTGAGGAACTACAAACGAATTAGCGACCACTACATTCACCTACAAACGATTTCCGAGCTAGATTTCGATGTATTCTGATTTCCGGTTGCTTTTTGAGGAACTACAAACGAGTTAGCGACCATTACATTCAACTACAAGCGATTTCCGAGCTAGATTTCGATGTATTCTGATTTCCGGTTGCTTTTTGAGGAACTACAAACGAATTAGCGACCACTACATTCAACTACAAACGATTTCCGAGCTAGATTTCGATGTATTCTGATTTCCGGTTGCTTTTTGAGGAACTATAAACGAATTAACGACCACTACATTCAACTACAAACGATTTCCAAGCTAAATTTCGATGTACTCTGATTTCCGGTTACTTTTTGAGGAACTACAAATGAATTAGCGACCACTACATTCAACTACAAACGATTTCCGAGCAAGATATCGATGTATTCTGATTTTCGGTTGCTTTTGAGGAACTACAAGCGAATTAGCGACCACTACATTCAACTACAAACGATTTCCCAGCTAGATTTCGATGTATTCTGATTTCCGGTTGCTTTTTGAGGAACTAAAAACGAATTAACGACCATTACATTCAACTACAAACGATTTCCGAGCTAGATTTCGATGTATTCTGATTTCCGGTTGCTTTTTAACGAACTACAAACGAATTAACGACCATTACATTCAACTACAAACGATTTCCGAGCTAGATTTCGATGTATTCTGATTTCCGGTTGCTTTTTAACGAACTACAAACGAATTAACGACCACTACATTCAACCACAAACGATTTCCGAGCGAGATTTCGACGTATTCTAATTTCCGGTTGCTTTTTGAGGAACAACAAACGAATTAGCGTACATTCAACTACAAACTATTTCCGAGCTAGATTTCGATGTATTCTGATTTCCGGTTGCTTCTTGAGGAACTACATACGAATTAGCGACCACTACATTCATCTACAAACGATTTCCGAGCTAGATTTCGATGTATTCTGATCTCCGGTTGCTTTTTGAGGAACTACAAACGAATTAGCGACCACTACATTCAACTACAAACGATTTCCGAGCTAGATTTCGATGTATTCTGATTTCCGGTTGCTTTTGGAGGAACTACAAACGAACTAACGACCATTACATTCAACTACAAACGATTTCCGAGCTAGATTTCGATGTATTCTGATTTCCGGTTGCTTTTTGAGGAACTACAAACGATTTAACGGTCACTACATTCAACTACAAATGATTTCCGAGCTAGATTTCGATGTATTCTGACTTCCGGTTGCTTTTTGAGGAACTACAAACGAATTAGCGACCACTACATTCAACTACAAACGATTTCCGAGCTAGATTTCGATGTATTCTGATTTCCGGTTGCTTTTTGAGGAACTACAAACGAACTAACGACCACTACATTCAACTACAAACGATTTCCGAGCTAGATTTCGATGTATTCTGATTTCCGGTTGCTTTTTGAGGAACTATAAACGAATTAACGACCACTACATTCAACTACAAACGATTTCCGAGCTAGATTTCGATGTACTCCGATTTCCGGTTGCTTTTTGAGGAACTATAAACGAATTAACGACCACTACATTCAACTACAAACGATTTCCGAGCTAGATTTCGATGTACTCTGATTTCCGGTTGCTTTTTGAGGAACTACAAATGAATTAGCGACCACTACATTCAACTACAAACGATTTCCGAGCGAGATTTCGATGTATTCTGATTTCCGGTTGCTTTTTGAGGAACTACAAACGAATTAACGACCATTACATTCAATTACAAACGATTTCCGAGCCAGATTTCGATGTATTCTGATTTCCGGTTGCTTTTTAACGAACTACAAACGAATTAACGACCACTACATTCAACCACAAACGATTTCCGAGCGAGATTTCGATGTATTCTGATTTCCGGTTGCTTTTTGAGGAACAACAAACGAATTAGTGATCACTACATTCAACTACTAACGACGTCCGAGCTAGATTTCGATGTATTCTGATTTCCGGTTGTTTTTTGAGGAACTACAAACGAATTGGCGACCACTACATTCAACTATAAGCGATTTCCGAGCTAGATTTCGATGTATTCTGATTTCCGGTTGCTTCTTGAGGAACTACAAACGAATTAGCGACCACTACATTCACCTACAAACGATTTCCGACCTAGATTTCGATGTATTCTGATTTCCGGTTGCTTTTTGAGGAACTACAAACGAGTTAGCGACGATTACATTCAACTACAAGCGATTTCCGAGCTAGATTTCGATGTATTCTGATTTTCGGTTGCTTTTTGAGGAACTACAAACGAATTAGCGACCACTACATTCAACTACAAACGATTTCCGAGCTAGATTTCGATGTATTCTGATTTCCGGTTGCTTTTTGAGGAACTATAAACGAATTAACGACCACTACATTCAACTACAAACGATTTCCAAGCTAGATTTCGATGTACTCTGATTTCCGGTTGCTTTTTGAGGAACTACAAATGAATTAGCGACCACTACATTCAACTACAAACGATTTCCGAGCAAGATATCGATGTATTCTGATTTTCGGTTGCTTTTGAGGAACTACAAGCGAATTAGCGACCACTACATTCAACTACAAACGATTTCCCAGCTAGATTTCGATGTATTCTGATTTCCGGTTGCTTTTTGAGGAACTAAAAACGAATTAACGACCATTACATTCAACTACAAACGATTTCCGAGCTAGATTTCGATGTATTCTGATTTCCGGTTGCTTTTTAACGAACTACAAACGAATTAACGACCATTACATTCAACTACAAACGATTTCCGAGCTAGATTTCGATGTATTCTGATTTCCGGTTGCTTTTTAACGAACTACAAACGAATTAACGACCACTACATTCAACCACAAACGATTTCCGAGCGAGATTTCGATGTATTCTAATTTCCGGTTGCTTTTTGAGGAACAACAAACGAATTAGCGTACAACTATTTCCGAGCTAGATTTCGATGTATTCTGATTTCCGGTTGCTTCTTGAGGAACTACATACGAATTAGCGACGACTACATTCATCTACAAACGATTTCCGAGCTAGATTTCGATGTATTCTGATCTCCGGTTGCTTTTTGAGGAACTACAAACGAATTAGCGACCACTACATTCAACTGCAAACGATTTCCGAGCTAGATTTCGATGTATTCTGATTTCCGGTTGCTTTTGGAGGAACTACAAGCGAACTAACGACCATCACATTCAACTACAAACGATTTCCGAGCTAGATTTCGATGTATTCTGATTTCCGGTTGCTTTTTGAGGAACTACAAACGATTTAACGGTCACTACATTCAACTACAAATGATTTCCGAGCTAGATTTCGATGTATTCTGACTTCCGGTTGCTTTTTGAGGAACTACAAACGAATTAGCGACCACTACATTCAACTACAAACGATTTCCGAGCTAGATTTCGATGTATTCTGATTTCCGCTTGCTTTTTGAGGAACTACAAACGAACTAACGACCACTACATTCAACTACAAACGATTTCCGAGCTAGATTTCGATGTATTCTGATTTCCGGTTGCTTTTTGAGGAACTATAAACGAATTAACGACCACTACATTCAACTACAAACGATTTCCGAGCTAGATTTCGATGTACTCCGATTTCCGGTTGCTTTTTGAGGAACTACAAATGAATTAGCGACCACTACATTCAACTACAAACGATTTCCGAGCAATATATCGATGTATTCTGATTTTCGGTTGCTTTTGAGGAACTACAAGCGAATTAGCGACCACTACATTCAACTACAAACGATTTCCGAGCGAGATTTCGATGTATTCTGATTTCCGGTTGCTTTTTGAGGAACTACAAACGCATTAACGACCATTACATTCAACTACAAACGATTTCCGAGCTAGATTTCGATGTATTCTGATTTCCGGTTGCTTTTTAACGAACTACAAACGAATTAACGACCACTACATTCAACCACAAACGATTTCCGAGCGAGATTTCGATGTATTCTGATTTCCGGTTGCTTTTTAACGAACTACAAACGAATTAACGACCACTACATTCAACCACAAACGATTTCCGAGCGAGATTTCGATGTATTCTAATTTCCGGTTGCTTTTTGAGGAACAACAAACAACAAATTAGCGTACATTCAACTACAAACGATTTCCGAGCTAGATTTCGATGTATTCTGATTTCCGGTTGCTTTTTGAGGAACTACAAACGATTTAACGGTCACTACATTCAACTACAAATGATTTCCGAGCTAGATTTCGATGTATTCTGACTTCCGGTTGCTTTTTGAGGAACTACAAACGAATTAGCGACCACTACATTCAACTACAAACGATTTCCGAGCTAGATTTCGATGTATTCTGATTTCCGGTTGCTTTTTGAGGAACTACAAACGAACTAACGACCACTACATTCAACTACAAACGATTTCCGAGCTAGATTTCGATGTATTCTGATTTCCGGTTGCTTTTTGAGGAACTATAAACGAATTAACGACCACTACATTCAACTACAAACGATTTCCGAGCTAGATTTCGATGTACTCCGATTTCCGGTTGCTTTTTGAGGAACTATAAACGAATTAACGACCACTACATTCAACTACAAACGATTTCCGAGCTAGATTTCGATGTACTCTGATTTCCGGTTGCTTTTTGAGGAACTACAAATGAATTAGCGACCACTACATTCAACTACAAACGATTTCCGAGCGAGATTTCGATGTATTCTGATTTCCGGTTGCTTTTTGAGGAACTACAAACGAATTAACGACCATTACATTCAATTACAAACGATTTCCGAGCCAGATTTCGATGTATTCTGATTTCCGGTTGCTTTTTAACGAACTACAAACGAATTAACGACCACTACATTCAACCACAAACGATTTCCGAGCGAGATTTCGATGTATTCTGATTTCCGGTTGCTTTTTGAGGAACAACAAACGAATTAGTGATCACTACATTCAACTACTAACGACGTCCGAGCTAGATTTCGATGTATTCTGATTTCCGGTTGTTTTTTGAGGAACTACAAACGAATTAGCGACCACTACATTCAACTATAAGCGATTTCCGAGCTAGATTTCGATGTATTCTGATTTCCGGTTGCTTCTTGAGGAACTACAAACGAATTAGCGACCACTACATTCACCTACAAACGATTTCCGACCTAGATTTCGATGTATTCTGATTTCCGGTTGCTTTTTGAGGAACTACAAACGAGTTAGCGACGATTACATTCAACTACAAGCGATTTCCGAGCTAGATTTCGATGTATTCTGATTTCCGGTTGCTTTTTGAGGAACTACAAACGAATTAGCAACCACTACATTCAACTACAAACGATTTCCGAGCTAGATTTCGATGTATTCTGATTTCCGGTTGCTTTTTGAGGAACTATAAACGAATTAACGACCACTACATTCAACTACAAACGATTTCCAAGCTAGATTTTGATGTACTCTGATTTCCGGTTGCTTTTTGAGGAACTACAAATGAATTAGCGACCACTACATTCAACTACAAACGATTTCCGAGCAAGATATCGATGTATTCTGATTTTCGGTTGCTTTTGAGGAACTACAAGCGAATTAGCGACCACTACATTCAACTACAAACGATTTCCCAGCTAGATTTCGATGTATTCTGATTTCCGGTTGCTTTTTGAGGAACTAAAAACGAATTAACGACCATTACATTCAACTACAAACGATTTCCGAGCTAGATTTCGATGTATTCTGATTTCCGGTTGCTTTTTAACGAACTACAAACGAATTAACGACCACTACATTCAACCACAAACGATTTCCGAGCGAGATTTCGATGTATTCTAATTTCCGGTTGCTTTTTGAGGAACAACAAACGAATTAGCGTACATTCAACTACAAACTATTTCCGAGCTAGATTTCGATGTATTCTGATTTCCGGTTGCTTCTTGAGGAACTACATACGAATTAGCGACCACTACATTCATCTACAAACGATTTCCGAGCTAGATTTCGATGTATTCTGATCTCCGGTTGCTTTTTGAGGAACTACAAACGAATTAGCGACCACTACATTCAACTACAAACGATTTCCGAGCTAGATTTCGATGTATTCTGATTTCCGGTTGCTTTTGGAGGAACTACAAACGAACTAACGACCATTACATTCAACTACAAACGATTTCCGAGCTAGATTTCGATGTATTCTGATTTCCGGTTGCTTTTTGAGGAACTACAAACGATTTAACGGTCACTACATTCAACTACAAATGATTTCCGAGCTAGATTTCGATGTATTCTGACTTCCGGTTGCTTTTTGAGGAACTACAAACGAATTAGCGACCACTACATTCAACTACAAACGATTTCCGAGCTAGATTTCGATGTATTCTGATTTCCGGTTGCTTTTTGAGGAACTACAAACGAACTAACGACCACTACATTCAACTACAAACGATTTCCGAGCTAGATTTCGATGTATTCTGATTTCCGGTTGCTTTTTGAGGAACTATAAACGAATTAACGACCACTACATTCAACTACAAACGATTTCCGAGCTAGATTTCGATGTACTCCGATTTCCGGTTGCTTTTTGAGGAACTATAAACGAATTAACGACCACTACATTCAACTACAAACGATTTCCGAGCTAGATTTCCATGTACTCTGATTTCCGGTTGCTTTTTGAGGAACTACAAATGAATTAGCGACCACTACATTCAACTACAAACGATTTCCGAGCGAGATTTCGATGTATTCTGATTTCCGGTTGCTTTTTGAGGAACTACAAACGAATTAACGACCATTACATTCAATTACAAACGATTTCCGAGCCAGATTTCGATGTATTCTGATTTCCGGTTGCTTTTTAACGAACTACAAACGAATTAACGACCACTACATTCAACCACAAACGATTTCCGAGCGAGATTTCGATGTATTCTGATTTCCGGTTGCTTTTTGAGGAACAACAAACGAATTAGTGATCACTACATTCAACTACTAACGACGTCCGAGCTAGATTTCGATGTATTCTGATTTCCGGTTGTTTTTTGAGGAACTACAAACGAATTAGCGACCACTACATTCAACTATAAGCGATTTCCGAGCTAGATTTCGATGTATTCTGATTTCCGGTTGCTTCTTGAGGAACTACAAACGAATTAGCGACCACTACATTCACCTACAAACGATTTCCGACCTAGATTTCGATGTATTCTGATTTCCGGTTGCTTTTTGAGGAACTACAAACGAGTTAGCGACGATTACATTCAACTACAAGCGATTTCCGAGCTAGATTTCGATGTATTCTGATTTCCGGTTGCTTTTTGAGGAACTACAAACGAATTAGCAACCACTACATTCAACTACAAACGATTTCCGAGCTAGATTTCGATGTATTCTGATTTCCGGTTGCTTTTTGAGGAACTATAAACGAATTAACGACCACTACATTCAACTACAAACGATTTCCAAGCTAGATTTTGATGTACTCTGATTTCCGGTTGCTTTTTGAGGAACTACAAATGAATTAGCGACCACTACATTCAACTACAAACGATTTCCGAGCAAGATATCGATGTATTCTGATTTTCGGTTGCTTTTGAGGAACTACAAGCGAATTAGCGACCACTACATTCAACTACAAACGATTTCCCAGCTAGATTTCGATGTATTCTGATTTCCGGTTGCTTTTTGAGGAACTAAAAACGAATTAACGACCATTACATTCAACTACAAACGATTTCCGAGCTAGATTTCGATGTATTCTGATTTCCGGTTGCTTTTTAACGAACTACAAACGAACTAACGACCATTACATTCAACTACAAACGATTTCCGAGCTAGATTTCGATGTATTCTGATTTCCGGTTGCTACAAACGAATTAACGACCATTACATTCAACTACAAACGATTTCCGAGCTAGATTTCGATGTATTCTGATTTCCGGTTGCTTTTTAACGAACTACAAACGAATTAACGACCACTACATTCAACCACAAACGATTTCCGAGCGAGATTTCGATGTATTCTAATTTCCGGTTGCTTTTTGAGGAACAACAAACGAATTAGCGTACATTCAACTACAAACTATTTCCGAGCTAGATTTCGATGTATTCTGATTTCCGGTTGCTTCTTGAGGAACTACATACGAATTAGCGACCACTACATTCATCTACAAACGATTTCCGAGCTAGATTTCGATGTATTCTGATCTCCGGTTGCTTTTTGAGGAACTACAAACGAATTAGCGACCACTACATTCAACTACAAACGATTTCCGAGCTAGATTTCGATGTATTCTGATTTCCGGTTGCTTTTGGAGGAACTACAAACGAACTAACGACCATTACATTCAACTACAAACGATTTCCGAGCTAGATTTCGATGTATTCTGATTTCCGGTTGCTTTTTGAGGAACTACAAACGATTTAACGGTCACTACATTCAACTACAAATGATTTCCGAGCTAGATTTCGATGTATTCTGACTTCCGGTTGCTTTTTGAGGAACTACAAACGAATTAGCGACCACTACATTCAACTACAAACGATTTCCGAGCTAGATTTCGATGTATTCTGATTTCCGGTTGCTTTTTGAGGAACTACAAACGAACTAACGACCACTACATTCAACTACAAACGATTTCCGAGCTAGATTTCGATGTATTCTGATTTCCGGTTGCTTTTTGAGGAACTATAAACGAATTAACGACCACTACATTCAACTACAAACGATTTCCGAGCTAGATTTCGATGTACTCCGATTTCCGGTTGCTTTTTGAGGAACTATAAACGAATTAACGACCACTACATTCAACTACAAACGATTTCCGAGCTAGATTTCGATGTACTCTGATTTCCGGTTGCTTTTTGAGGAACTACAAATGAATTAGCGACCACTACATTCAACTACAAACGATTTCCGAGCGAGATTTCGATGTATTCTGATTTCCGGTTGCTTTTTGAGGAACTACAAACGAATTAACGACCATTACATTCAATTACAAACGATTTCCGAGCCAGATTTCGATGTATTCTGATTTCCGGTTGCTTTTTAACGAACTACAAACGAATTAACGACCACTACATTCAACCACAAACGATTTCCGAGCGAGATTTCGATGTATTCTGATTTCCGGTTGCTTTTTGAGGAACAACAAACGAATTAGTGATCACTACATTCAACTACTAACGACGTCCGAGCTAGATTTCGATGTATTCTGATTTCCGGTTGTTTTTTGAGGAACTACAAACGAATTAGCGACCACTACATTCAACTATAAGCGATTTCCGAGCTAGATTTCGATGTATTCTGATTTCCGGTTGCTTCTTGAGGAACTACAAACGAATTAGCGACCACTACATTCACCTACAAACGATTTCCGACCTAGATTTCGATGTATTCTGATTTCCGGTTGCTTTTTGAGGAACTACAAACGAGTTAGCGACGATTACATTCAACTACAAGCGATTTCCGAGCTAGATTTCGATGTATTCTGATTTCCGGTTGCTTTTTGAGGAACTACAAACGAATTAGCAACCACTACATTCAACTACAAACGATTTCCGAGCTAGATTTCGATGTATTCTGATTTCCGGTTGCTTTTTGAGGAACTATAAACGAATTAACGACCACTACATTCAACTACAAACGATTTCCAAGCTAGATTTTGATGTACTCTGATTTCCGGTTGCTTTTTGAGGAACTACAAATGAATTAGCGACCACTACATTCAACTACAAACGATTTCCGAGCAAGATATCGATGTATTCTGATTTTCGGTTGCTTTTGAGGAACTACAAGCGAATTAGCGACCACTACATTCAACTACAAACGATTTCCCAGCTAGATTTCGATGTATTCTGATTTCCGGTTGCTTTTTGAGGAACTAGAAACGAATTAACGACCATTACATTCAACTACAAACGATTTCCGAGCTAGATTTCGATGTATTCTGATTTCCGGTTGCTTTTTAACGAACTACAAACGAACTAACGACCATTACATTCAACTACAAACGATTTCCGAGCTAGATTTCGATGTATTCTGATTTCCGGTTGCTACAAACGAATTAACGACCATTACATTCAACTACAAACGATTTCCGAGCTAGATTTCGATGTATTCTGATTTCCGGTTGCTTTTTAACGAACTACAAACGAATTAACGACCACTACATTCAACCACAAACGATTTCCGAGCGAGATTTCGATGTATTCTAATTTCCGGTTGCTTTTTGAGGAACAACAAACGAATTAGCGTACATTCAACTACAAACTATTTCCGAGCTAGATTTCGATGTATTCTGATTTCCGGTTGCTTCTTGAGGAACTACATACGAATTAGCGACCACTACATTCATCTACAAACGATTTCCGAGCTAGATTTCGATGTATTCTGATCTCCGGTTGCTTTTTGAGGAACTACAAACGAATTAGCGACCACTACATTCAACTACAAACGATTTCCGAGCTAGATTTCGATGTATTCTGATTTCCGGTTGCTTTTGGAGGAACTACAAACGAACTAACGACCATTACATTCAACTACAAACGATTTCCGAGCTAGATTTCGATGTATTCTGATTTCCGGTTGCTTTTTGAGGAACTACAAACGATTTAACGGTCACTACATTCAACTACAAATGATTTCCGAGCTAGATTTCGATGTATTCTGACTTCCGGTTGCTTTTTGAGGAACTACAAACGAATTAGCGACCACTACATTCAACTACAAACGATTTCCGAGCTAGATTTCGATGTATTCTGATTTCCGGTTGCTTTTTGAGGAACTACAAACGAACTAACGACCACTACATTCAACTACAAACGATTTCCGAGCTAGATTTCGATGTATTCTGATTTCCGGTTGCTTTTTGAGGAACTATAAACGAATTAACGACCACTACATTCAACTACAAACGATTTCCGAGCTAGATTTCGATGTACTCCGATTTCCGGTTGCTTTTTGAGGAACTATAAACGAATTAACGACCACTACATTCAACTACAAATGATTTCCGAGCTAGATTTCGATGTATTCTGACTTCCGGTTGCTTTTTGAGGAACTACAAACGAATTAGCGACCACTACATTCAACTACAAACGATTTCCGAGCTAGATTTCGATGTATTCTGATTTCCGGTTGCTTTTTGAGGAACTACAAACGAACTAACGACCACTACATTCAACTACAAACGATTTCCGAGCCAGATTTCGATGTATTCTGATTTCCGGTTGCTTTTTGAGGAACTATAAACGAATTAACGACCACTACATTCAACTACAAACGATTTCCGAGCTAGATTTCGATGTACTCCGATTTCCGGTTGCTTTTTGAGGAACTATAAACGAATTAACGACCACTACATTCAACTACAAACGATTTCCGAGCTAGATTTCCATGTACTCTGATTTCCGGTTGCTTTTTGAGGAACTACAAATGAATTAGCGACCACTACATTCAACTACAAACGATTTCCGAGCGAGATTTCGATGTATTCTGATTTCCGGTTGCTTTTTGAGGAACTACAAACGAATTAACGACCATTACATTCAATTACAAACGATTTCCGAGCCAGATTTCGATGTATTCTGATTTCCGGTTGCTTTTTAACGAACTACAAACGAATTAACGACCACTACATTCAACCACAAACGATTTCCGAGCGAGATTTCGATGTATTCTGATTTCCGGTTGCTTTTTGAGGAACAACAAACGAATTAGTGATCACTACATTCAACTACTAACGACGTCCGAGCTAGATTTCGATGTATTCTGATTTCCGGTTGTTTTTTGAGGAACTACAAACGAATTAGCGACCACTACATTCAACTATAAGCGATTTCCGAGCTAGATTTCGATGTATTCTGATTTCCGGTTGCTTCTTGAGGAACTACAAACGAATTAGCGACCACTACATTCACCTACAAACGATTTCCGACCTAGATTTCGATGTATTCTGATTTCCGGTTGCTTTTTGAGGAACTACAAACGAGTTAGCGACGATTACATTCAACTACAAGCGATTTCCGAGCTAGATTTCGATGTATTCTGATTTCCGGTTGCTTTTTGAGGAACTACAAACGAATTAGCAACCACTACATTCAACTACAAACGATTTCCGAGCTAGATTTCGATGTATTCTGATTTCCGGTTGCTTTTTGAGGAACTATAAACGAATTAACGACCACTACATTCAACTACAAACGATTTCCAAGCTAGATTTTGATGTACTCTGATTTCCGGTTGCTTTTTGAGGAACTACAAATGAATTAGCGACCACTACATTCAACTACAAACGATTTCCGAGCAAGATATCGATGTATTCTGATTTTCGGTTGCTTTTGAGGAACTACAAGCGAATTAGCGACCACTACATTCAACTACAAACGATTTCCCAGCTAGATTTCGATGTATTCTGATTTCCGGTTGCTTTTTGAGGAACTAGAAACGAATTAACGACCATTACATTCAACTACAAACGATTTCCGAGCTAGATTTCGATGTATTCTGATTTCCGGTTGCTTTTTAACGAACTACAAACGAACTAACGACCATTACATTCAACTACAAACGATTTCCGAGCTAGATTTCGATGTATTCTGACTTCCGGTTGCTACAAACGAATTAACGACCATTACATTCAACTACAAACGATTTCCGAGCTAGATTTCGATGTATTCTGATTTCCGGTTGCTTTTTAACGAACTACAAACGAATTAACGACCACTACATTCAACCACAAACGATTTCCGAGCGAGATTTCGATGTATTCTAATTTCCGGTTGCTTTTTGAGGAACAACAAACGAATTAGCGTACATTCAACTACAAACTATTTCCGAGCTAGATTTCGATGTATTCTGATTTCCGGTTGCTTCTTGAGGAACTACATACGAATTAGCGACCACTACATTCATCTACAAACGATTTCCGAGCTAGATTTCGATGTATTCTGATCTCCGGTTGCTTTTTGAGGAACTACAAACGAATTAGCGACCACTACATTCAACTACAAACGATTTCCGAGCTAGATTTCGATGTATTCTGATTTCCGGTTGCTTTTGGAGGAACTACAAACGAACTAACGACCATTACATTCAACTACAAACGATTTCCGAGCTAGATTTCGATGTATTCTGATTTCCGGTTGCTTTTTGAGGAACTACAAACGATTTAACGGTCACTACATTCAACTACAAATGATTTCCGAGCTAGATTTCGATGTATTCTGACTTCCGGTTGCTTTTTGAGGAACTACAAACGAATTAGCGACCACTACATTCAACTACAAACGATTTCCGAGCTAGATTTCGATGTATTCTGATTTCCGGTTGCTTTTTGAGGAACTACAAACGAACTAACGACCACTACATTCAACTACAAACGATTTCCGAGCTAGATTTCGATGTATTCTGATTTCCGGTTGCTTTTTGAGGAACTATAAACGAATCAACGACCACTACATTCAACTACAAACGATTTCCGAGCTAGATTTCGATGTACTCCGATTTCCGGTTGCTTTTTGAGGAACTATAAACGAATTAACGACCACTACATTCAACTACAAATGATTTCCGAGCTAGATTTCGATGTATTCTGACTTCCGGTTGCTTTTTGAGGAACTACAAACGAATTAGCGACCACTACATTCAACTACAAACGATTTCCGAGCTAGATTTCGATGTATTCTGATTTCCGGTTGCTTTTTGAGGAACTACAAACGAACTAACGACCACTACATTCAACTACAAACGATTTCCGAGCTAGATTTCGATGTATTCTGATTTCCGGTTGCTTTTTGAGGAACTATAAACGAATTAACGACCACTACATTCAACTACAAACGATTTCCGAGCTAGATTTCGATGTACTCCGATTTCCGGTTGCTTTTTGAGGAACTATAAACGAATTAACGACCACTACATTCAACTACAAACGATTTCCGAGCTAGATTTCCATGTACTCTGATTTCCGGTTGCTTTTTGAGGAACTACAAATGAATTAGCGACCACTACATTCAACTACAAACGATTTCCGAGCGAGATTTCGATGTATTCTGATTTCCGGTTGCTTTTTGAGGAACTACAAACGAATTAACGACCATTACATTCAATTACAAACGATTTCCGAGCCAGATTTCGATGTATTCTGATTTCCGGTTGCTTTTTAACGAACTACAAACGAATTAACGACCACTACATTCAACCACAAACGATTTCCGAGCGAGATTTCGATGTATTCTGATTTCCGGTTGCTTTTTGAGGAACAACAAACGAATTAGTGATCACTACATTCAACTACTAACGACGTCCGAGCTAGATTTCGATGTATTCTGATTTCCGGTTGTTTTTTGAGGAACTACAAACGAATTAGCGACCACTACATTCAACTATAAGCGATTTCCGAGCTAGATTTCGATGTATTCTGATTTCCGGTTGCTTCTTGAGGAACTACAAACGAATTAGCGACCACTACATTCACCTACAAACGATTTCCGACCTAGATTTCGATGTATTCTGATTTCCGGTTGCTTTTTGAGGAACTACAAACGAGTTAGCGACGATTACATTCAACTACAAGCGATTTCCGAGCTAGATTTCGATGTATTCTGATTTCCGGTTGCTTTTTGAGGAACTACAAACGAATTAGCAACCACTACATTCAACTACAAACGATTTCCGAGCTAGATTTCGATGTATTCTGATTTCCGGTTGCTTTTTGAGGAACTATAAACGAATTAACGACCACTACATTCAACTACAAACGATTTCCAAGCTAGATTTTGATGTACTCTGATTTCCGGTTGCTTTTTGAGGAACTACAAATGAATTAGCGACCACTACATTCAACTACAAACGATTTCCGAGCAAGATATCGATGTATTCTGATTTTCGGTTGCTTTTGAGGAACTACAAGCGAATTAGCGACCACTACATTCAACTACAAACGATTTCCCAGCTAGATTTCGATGTATTCTGATTTCCGGTTGCTTTTTGAGGAACTAAAAACGAATTAACGACCATTACATTCAACTACAAACGATTTCCGAGCTAGATTTCGATGTATTCTGATTTCCGGTTGCTTTTTAACGAACTACAAACGAACTAACGACCATTACATTCAACTACAAACGATTTCCGAGCTAGATTTCGATGTATTCTGATTTCCGGTTGCTACAAACGAATTAACGACCATTACATTCAACTACAAACGATTTCCGAGCTAGATTTCGATGTATTCTGATTTCCGGTTGCTTTTTAACGAACTACAAACGAATTAACGACCACTACATTCAACCACAAACGATTTCCGAGCGAGATTTCGATGTATTCTAATTTCCGGTTGCTTTTTGAGGAACAACAAACGAATTAGCGTACATTCAACTACAAACTATTTCCGAGCTAGATTTCGATGTATTCTGATTTCCGGTTGCTTCTTGAGGAACTACATACGAATTAGCGACCACTACATTCATCTACAAACGATTTCCGAGCTAGATTTCGATGTATTCTGATCTCCGGTTGCTTTTTGAGGAACTACAAACGAATTAGCGACCACTACATTCAACTACAAACGATTTCCGAGCTAGATTTCGATGTATTCTGATTTCCGGTTGCTTTTGGAGGAACTACAAACGAACTAACGACCATTACATTCAACTACAAACGATTTCCGAGCTAGATTTCGATGTATTCTGATTTCCGGTTGCTTTTTGAGGAACTACAAACGATTTAACGGTCACTACATTCAACTACAAATGATTTCCGAGCTAGATTTCGATGTATTCTGACTTCCGGTTGCTTTTTGAGGAACTACAAACGAATTAGCGACCACTACATTCAACTACAAACGATTTCCGAGCTAGATTTCGATGTATTCTGATTTCCGGTTGCTTTTTGAGGAACTACAAACGAACTAACGACCACTACATTCAACTACAAACGATTTCCGAGCTAGATTTCGATGTATTCTGATTTCCGGTTGCTTTTTGAGGAACTATAAACGAATTAACGACCACTACATTCAACTACAAACGATTTCCGAGCTAGATTTCGATGTACTCCGATTTCCGGTTGCTTTTTGAGGAACTATAAACGAATTAACGACCACTACATTCAACTACAAACGATTTCCGAGCTAGATTTCGATGTACTCTGATTTCCGGTTGCTTTTTGAGGAACTACAAATGAATTAGCGACCACTACATTCAACTACAAACGATTTCCGAGCGAGATTTCGATGTATTCTGATTTCCGGTTGCTTTTTGAGGAACTACAAACGAATTAACGACCATTACATTCAATTACAAACGATTTCCGAGCCAGATTTCGATGTATTCTGATTTCCGGTTGCTTTTTAACGAACTACAAACGAATTAACGACCACTACATTCAACCACAAACGATTTCCGAGCGAGATTTCGATGTATTCTGATTTCCGGTTGCTTTTTGAGGAACAACAAACGAATTAGTGATCACTACATTCAACTACTAACGACGTCCGAGCTAGATTTCGATGTATTCTGATTTCCGGTTGTTTTTTGAGGAACTACAAACGAATTAGCGACCACTACATTCAACTATAAGCGATTTCCGAGCTAGATTTCGATGTATTCTGATTTCCGGTTGCTTCTTGAGGAACTACAAACGAATTAGCGACCACTACATTCACCTACAAACGATTTCCGACCTAGATTTCGATGTATTCTGATTTCCGGTTGCTTTTTGAGGAACTACAAACGAGTTAGCGACGATTACATTCAACTACAAGCGATTTCCGAGCTAGATTTCGATGTATTCTGATTTCCGGTTGCTTTTTGAGGAACTACAAACGAATTAGCAACCACTACATTCAACTACAAACGATTTCCGAGCTAGATTTCGATGTATTCTGATTTCCGGTTGCTTTTTGAGGAACTATAAACGAATTAACGACCACTACATTCAACTACAAACGATTTCCAAGCTAGATTTTGATGTACTCTGATTTCCGGTTGCTTTTTGAGGAACTACAAATGAATTAGCGACCACTACATTCAACTACAAACGATTTCCGAGCAAGATATCGATGTATTCTGATTTTCGGTTGCTTTTGAGGAACTACAAGCGAATTAGCGACCACTACATTCAACTACAAACGATTTCCCAGCTAGATTTCGATGTATTCTGATTTCCGGTTGCTTTTTGAGGAACTAGAAACGAATTAACGACCATTACATTCAACTACAAACGATTTCCGAGCTAGTTTTCGATGTATTCTGATTTCCGGTTGCTTTTTAACGAACTACAAACGAACTAACGACCATTACATTCAACTACAAACGATTTCCGAGCTAGATTTCGATGTATTCTGATTTCCGGTTGCTACAAACGAATTAACGACCATTACATTCAACTACAAACGATTTCCGAGCTAGATTTCGATGTATTCTGATTTCCGGTTGCTTTTTAACGAACTACAAACGAATTAACGACCACTACATTCAACCACAAACGATTTCCGAGCGAGATTTCGATGTATTCTAATTTCCGGTTGCTTTTTGAGGAACAACAAACGAATTAGCGTACATTCAACTACAAACTATTTCCGAGCTAGATTTCGATGTATTCTGATTTCCGGTTGCTTCTTGAGGAACTACATACGAATTAGCGACCACTACATTCATCTACAAACGATTTCCGAGCTAGATTTCGATGTATTCTGATCTCCGGTTGCTTTTTGAGGAACTACAAACGAATTAGCGACCACTACATTCAACTACAAACGATTTCCGAGCTAGATTTCGATGTATTCTGATTTCCGGTTGCTTTTGGAGGAACTACAAACGAACTAACGACCATTACATTCAACTACAAACGATTTCCGAGCTAGATTTCGATGTATTCTGATTTCCGGTTGCTTTTTGAGGAACTACAAACGATTTAACGGTCACTACATTCAACTACAAATGATTTCCGAGCTAGATTTCGATGTACTCTGACTTCCGGTTGCTTTTTGAGGAACTACAAACGAATTAGCGACCACTACATTCAACTACAAACGATTTCCGAGCTAGATTTCGATGTATTCTGATTTCCGGTTGCTTTTTGAGGAACTACAAACGAACTAACGACCACTACATTCAACTACAAACGATTTCCGAGCTAGATTTCGATGTATTCTGATTTCCGGTTGCTTTTTGAGGAACTATAAACGAATTAACGACCACTACATTCAACTACAAACGATTTCCGAGCTAGATTTCGATGTACTCCGATTTCCGGTTGCTTTTTGAGGAACTATAAACGAATTAACGACCACTACATTCAACTACAAACGATTTCCGAGCTAGATTTCGATGTACTCTGATTTCCGGTTGCTTTTTGAGGAACTACAAATGAATTAGCGACCACTACATTCAACTACAAACGATTTCCGAGCGAGATTTCGATGTATTCTGATTTCCGGTTGCTTTTTGAGGAACTACAAACGAATTAACGACCATTACATTCAATTACAAACGATTTCCGAGCCAGATTTCGATGTATTCTGATTTCCGGTTGCTTTTTAACGAACTACAAACGAATTAACGACCACTACATTCAACCACAAAGGATTTCCGAGCGAGATTTCGATGTATTCTGATTTCCGGTTGCTTTTTGAGGAACAACAAACGAATTAGTGATCACTACATTCAACTACTAACGACGTCCGAGCTAGATTTCGATGTATTCTGATTTCCGGTTGTTTTTTGAGGAACTACAAACGAATTAGCGACCACTACATTCAACTATAAGCGATTTCCGAGCTAGATTTCGATATATTCTGATTTCCGGTTGCTTCTTGAGGAACTACAAACGAACTAGCGACCACTACATTCACCTACAAACGATTTCCGACCTAGATTTCGATGTATTCTGATTTCCGGTTGCTTTTTGAGGAACTACAAACGAGTTAGCGACCATTACATTCAACTACAAGCGATTTCCGAGCTAGATTTCGATGTATTCTGATTTCCGGTAGCTTTTTGAGGAACTACAAACGAATTAGCGACCACTACATTCAACTACAAACGATTTCCGAGCTAGATTTCGATGTATTCTGATTTCCGGTTGCTTTTTGAGGAACTATAAACGAATTAACGACCACTACATTCAACTACAAACGATTTCCAAGCTAGATTTCGATGTACTCTGATTTCCGGTTGCTTTTTGAGGAACTACAAATGAATTAGCGACCACTACATTCAACTACAAACGATTTCCGAGCAAGATATCGATGTATTCTGATTTTCGGTTGCTTTTGAGGAACTACAAGCGAATTAGCGACCACTACATTCAACTACAAACGATTTCCCAGCTAGATTTCGATGTATTCTGATTTCCGGTTGCTTTTTGAGGAACTAAAAACGAATTAACGACCATTACATTCAACTACAAACGATTTCCGAGCTAGATTTCGATGTATTCTGATTTCCGGTTGCTTTTTAACGAACTACAAACGAATTAACGACCATTACATTCAACTACAAACGATTTCCGAGCTAGATTTCGATGTATTCTGATTTCCGGTTGCTTTTTAACGAACTACAAACGAATTAACGACCACTACATTCAACCACAAACGATTTCCGAGCGAGATTTCGATGTATTCTAATTTCCGGTTGCTTTTTGAGGAACAACAAACGAATTAGCGTACATTCAACTACAAACTATTTCCGAGCTAGATTTCGATGTATTCTGATTTCCGGTTGCTTCTTGAGGAACTACATACGAATTAGCGACCACTACATTCATCTACAAACGATTTCCGAGCTAGATTTCGATGTATTCTGATCTCCGGTTGCTTTTTGAGGAACTACAAACGAATTAGCGACCACTACATTCAACTACAAACGATTTCCGAGCTAGATTTCGATGTATTCTGATTTCCGGTTGCTTTTGGAGGAACTACAAACGAACTAACGACCATCACATTCAACTACAAACGATTTCCGAGCTAGATTTCGATGTATTCTGATTTCCGGTTGCTTTTTGAGGAACTACAAACGATTTAACGGTCACTACATTCAACTACAAATGATTTCCGAGCTAGATTTCGATGTATTCTGACTTCCGGTTGCTTTTTGATTAACTACAAACGAATTAGCGACCACTACATTCAACTACAAACGATTTCCGAGCTAGATTTCGATGTATTCTGATTTCCGGTTGCTTTTTGAGGAACTACAAACGAACTAACGACCACTACATTCAACTACAAACGATTTCCGAGCTAGATTTCGATGTATTCTGATTTCCGGTTGCTTTTTGAGGAACTATAAACGAATTAACGACCACTACATTCAACTACAAACGATTTCCGAGCTAGATTTCGATGTACTCCGATTTCCGGTTGCTTTTTGAGGAACTACAAATGAATTAGCGACCACTACATTCAACTACAAACGATTTCCGAGCAATATATCGATGTATTCTGATTTTCGGTTGCTATTGAGGAACTACAAGCGAATTAGCGACCACTACATTCAACTACAAATGATTTCCGAGCGAGATTTCGATGTATTCTGATTTCCGGTTGCTTTTTGAGGAACTACAAACGCATTAACGACCATTACATTCAACTACAAACGATTTCCGAGCTAGATTTCGATGTATTCTGATTTCCGGTTGCTTTTTAACGAACTACAAACGAATTAACGACCACTACATTCAACCACAAACGATTTCCGAGCGAGATTTCGATGTATTCTGATTTCCGGTTGCTTTTTGAGGAACAACAAACGAATTAGTGATCACTACATTCAACTACTAACGACGTCCGAGCTAGATTTCGATGTATTCTGATTTCCGGTTGTTTTTTGAGGAACTACAACCGAATTAACGACCACTACATTCAACTACAAACGATTTCCGAGCGAGATTTCGATGTATTCTGATTTCCGGTTGCTTTTTGAGGAACAACAAACGAATTAGTGATCACTACATTCAACTACTAACGCTTTCCGAGCTAGATTTCGATGTATTCTGATTTCCGGTTGCTTTTTAACGAACTACAAACGAATTAACGACCACTACATTCAACCACAAACGATTTCCGAGCGAGATTTCGATGTATTCTGATTTCCGGTTGCTTTTTGAGGAACAACAAACGAATTAGCGACCACTACATTCAACTACAAACGATTTCCGAGCTAGATTTCGCTGTATTCTGATTTCCGGTTGCTTTTTGAGGAACTACAACCGAATTAACGACCACTACATTCAACTACAAACGATTTCCGAGCGAGATTTCGATGTATTCTGATTTCCGGTTGCTTTTTGAGGAACAACAAACGAATTAGTGATCACTACATTCAACTACTAACGCTTTCCGAGCTAGATTTCGATGTATTCTGATTTCCGGTTGCTTCTTGAGGAACTACAAACGAATTAGCGACCACTACGTTCAACTACAAACTATTTCTGAGCTAGATTTCGATGTATTCTGATTTCCGGTTGCTTTTTGAGGAACTACAAACGAATTAACGACCACTACATTCAACTACAAACGATTTCCGAGCTAGATTTCGATGTATTCTGATTTCCGGTTGCTTTTTGAGGAACTACAAACGAGTTAGCGACCACTACATTCAACTACAAGCGATTTCCGAGCTAGATTTCGATGTATTCTGATTTCCGGTTGCTTTTTGAGGAACTACAAACGAATTAGCGACAACTACATTCATCTTCAAACTATTTCCGAGCTAGATTTCGATGTATTCTGATTTCCGGTTGCTTTTTGAGGAACTACAAACGAATTAGCGACCACTACATTCAACTACAAACGATTTCCGAGCTAGATTTCGATGTATTCTGATTTCCGGTTGCTTCTTGAGGAACTACAAACGAATTAGCGACCACTGCATTCATCTATAAACGATTTCCGAGCTAGATTTCGATGTATTCTGATCTCCGGTTGCTTTTTGAGGAACTACAAACGAATTAGCGACCACTACATTCCACTACAAACGATCTCCGAGCTAGATTTCGATATATTCTGATTTCCGGTTGCTTTTGGAGGAGCTACAAACGAACTAACGACCATTACATTCAACTACACACGATTTCCGAGCTAGATTTCGATGTATTCTGATTTCCGGTTGCTTTTTGAGGAACTACAAACGATTTAACGGTCACTACATTCAACTACAAATGATTTCCGAGCTAGATTTCGCTGTATTCTGACTTCCGGTTGCTTTTTGAGGAACTACAAACGAATTAGCGACCACTACATTCAACTACAAACGATTTCCGAGCTAGATTTCGATGTATTCTGATTTCCGGTTGCTTTTTGAGGAACTACAAACGAATTAACGACCACTACATTCAACTACAAATGATTTCCGAGCTAGATTTCGATGTATTCTGATTTCCGGTTGCTTTTTGAGGAACTACAAACGAATTAAAGACCACTACATTCAACTACAAACGATTTTCGAGCTAGATTTCGATGTATTCTGATTTCCGGCTGCTTTTTGAGGAACTATAAACGAATTAGCGACCACTACATTCAACTACAAATGACTTCCGAGCTAGATTTCGATGTATTCTGATTTCCAGTTGCTTTTTGAGGAACTACAAACGAATTAACGACCACTACATTCAACTACAAACGATTTCCGAGCGAGATTTCGATGTATTCTGTTTTCCGGTTGCTTTTTCAGGAACAACAAACGAATTAGTGATCACTACATTCAACTACTAACGCTTTCCGAGCTAGATTTCGATGTATTCTGATTTCCGGTAGCTTCTTGAGGAACTACAAACGAATTAGCGACCACTACATTCAACTACAAACGATTTCCGAGCTAGATTTCGATGTATTCTGATTTCCGGTTGCTTTTTGAGGAACTATAAACGAATTAACGACCACTACATTCAACTACAAACGATTTCCGAGCTAGATTTCGATGTACTCTGATTTCCGGTTGCTTTTTGAGGAACTACAAATGAATTAGCGACCACTACATTCAACTACAAACGATTTCCGAGCGAGATTTCGATGTATTCTGATTTCCGGTTGCTTTTTGAGGAACTACAAACGAATTAACGACCATTACATTCAATTACAAACGATTTCCGAGCCAGATTTCGATGTATTCTGATTTCCGGTTGCTTTTTGAGAAACTACAAACGAGTTAGCGACCATTACATTCAACTACAAGCGATTTCCGAGCTAGATTTCGATGTATTCTGATTTCCGGTTGCTTTTTGAGGAACTACAAACGAATTAGCGACCACTACATTCAACTACAAACGATTTCCGAGCTAGATTTCGATGTATTCTGATTTCCGGTTGCTTTTTGAGGAACTATAAACGAATTAACGACCACTACATTCAACTACAAACGATTTCCAAGCTAGATTTCGATGTACTCTGATTTCCGGTTGCTTTTTGAGGAACTACAAATGAATTAGCGACCACTACATTCAACTACAAACGATTTCCGAGCAAGATATCGATGTATTCTGATTTTCGGTTGCTTTTGAGGAACTACAAGCGAATTAGCGACCACTACATTCAACTACAAACGATTTCCCAGCTAGATTTCGATGTATTCTGATTTCCGGTTGCTTTTTGAGGAACTAAAAACGAATTAACGACCATTACATTCAACTACAAACGATTTCCGAGCTAGATTTCGATGTATTCTGATTTCCGGTTGCTTTTTAACGAACTACAAACGAATTAACGACCATTACATTCAACTACAAACGATTTCCGAGCTAGATTTCGATGTATTCTGATTTCCGGTTGCTTTTTAACGAACTACAGACGAATTAACGACCACTACATTCAACCACAAACGATTTCCGAGCGAGATTTCGATGTATTCTAATTTACGGTTGCTTTTTGAGGAACAACAAACGAATTAGCGTACATTCAACTACAAACTATTTCCGAGCTAGATTTCGATGTATTCTGATTTCCGGTTGCTTCTTGAGGAACTACATACGAATTAGCGACCACTACATTCATCTACAAACGATTTCCGAGCTAGATTTCGATGTATTCTGATCTCCGGTTGCTTTTTGAGGAACTACAAACGAATTAGCGACCACTACATTCAACTACAAACGATTTCCGAGCTAAATTTCGATGTATTCTGATTTCCGGTTGCTTTTGGAGGAACTACAAACGAACTAACGACCATTACATTCAACTACAAACGATTTCCGAGCTAGATTTCGATGTATTCTGATTTCCGGTTGCTTTTTGAGGAACTACAAACGATTTAACGGTCACTACATTCAACTACAAATGATTTCCGAGCTAGATTTCGATGTATTCTGACTTCCGGTTGCTTTTTGAGGAACTACAAACGAATTAGCGACCACTACATTCAACTACAAACGATTTCCGAGCTAGATTTCGATGTATTCTGATTTCCGGTTGCTTTTTGAGGAACTACAAACGAACTAACGACCACTACATTCAACTACAAACGATTTCCGAGCTAGATTTCGACGTATTCTGATTTCCGGTTGCTTTTTGAGGAACTATAAACGAATTAACGACCACTACATTCAACTACAAACGATTTCCGAGCTAGATTTCGATGTACTCCGATTTCCGGTTGCTTTTTGAGGAACTATAAACGAATTAACGACCACTACATTCAACTACAAACGATTTCCGAGCTAGATTTCGATGTACTCTGATTTCCGGTTGCTTTTTGAGGAACTACAAATGAATTAGCGACCACTACATTCAACTACAAACGATTTCCGAGCGAGATTTCGATGTATTCTGATTTCCGGTTGCTTTTTGAGGAACTACAAACGAATTAACGACCATTACATTCAATTACAAACGATTTCCGAGCCAGATTTCGATGTATTCTGATTTCCGGTTGCTTTTTAACGAACTACAAACGAATTAACGACCACTACATTCAACCACAAACGATTTCCGAGCGAGATTTCGATGTATTCTGATTTCCGGTTGCTTTTTGAGGAACAACAAACGAATTAGTGATCACTACATTCAACTACTAACGACGTCCGAGCTAGATTTCGATGTATTCTGATTTCCGGTTGTTTTTTGAGGAACTACAAACGAATTAGCGACCACTACATTCAACTATAAGCGATTTCCGAGCTAGATTTCGATGTATTCTGATTTCCGGTTGCTTCTTGAGGAACTACAAACGAATTAGCGACCACTACATTCACCTACAAACGATTTCCGACCTAGATTTCGATGTATTCTGATTTCCGGTTGCTTTTTGAGGAACTACAAACTACATTCAACTACAAACGATTTCCGAGCTAGATTTCGATGTATTCTGATTTCCGGTTGCTTTTTGAGGAACTATAAACGAATTAACGACCACTACATTCAACTACAAACGATTTCCAAGCTAGATTTCGATGTACTCTGATTTCCGGTTGTTTTTTGAGGAACTACAAATGAATTAGCGACCACTACATTCAACTACAAACGATTTCCGAGCAAGATATCGATGTATTCTGATTTTCGGTTGCTTTTGAGGAACTACAAGCGAATTAGCGACCACTACATTCAACTACAAACGATTTCCCAGCTAGATTTCGATGTATTCTGATTTCCGGTTGCTTTTTGAGGAACTAAAAACGAATTAACGACCATTACATTCAACTACAAACGATTTCCGAGCTAGATTTCGATGTATTCTGATTTCCGGTTGCTTTTTAACGAACTACAAACGAATTAACGTCCATTACATTCAACTACAAACGATTTCCGAGCTAGATTTCGATGTATTCTGATTTCCGGTTGCTTTTTAACGAACTACAAACGAATTAACGACCACTACATTCAACCACAAACGATTTCCGAGCGAGATTTCGATGTATTCTAATTTCCGGTTGCTTTTTGAGGAACAACAAACGAATTAGCGTACATTCAACTACAAACTATTTCCGAGCTAGATTTCGATGTATTCTGATTTCCGGTTGCTTCTTGAGGAACTACATACGAATTAGCGACCACTACATTCATCTACAAACGATTTCCGAGCTAGATTTCGATGTATTCTGATCTCCGGTTGCTTTTTGAGGAACTACAAACGAATTAGCGACCACTACATTCAACTGCAAACGATTTCCGAGCTAGATTTCGATGTATTCTGATTTCCGGTTGCTTTTGGAGGAACTACAAACGAACTAACGACCATCACATTCAACTACAAACGATTTCCGAGCTAGATTTCGATGTATTCTGATTTCCGGTTGCTTTTTGAGGAACTACAAACGATTTAACGGTCACTACATTCAACTACAAATGATTTCCGAGCTAGATTTCGATGTATTCTGACTTCCGGTTGCTTTTTGAGGAACTACAAACGAATTAGCGACCACTACATTCAACTACAAACGATTTCCGAGCTAGATTTCGATGTATTCTGATTTCCGGTTGCTTTTTGAGGAACTACAAACGAACTAACGACCACTACATTCAACTACAAACGATTTCCGAGCTAGATTTCGATGTATTCTGATTTCCGGTTGCTTTTTGAGGAACTATAAACGAATTAACGACCACTACATTCAACTACAAACGATTTCCGAGCTAGATTTCGATGTACTCCGATTTCCGGTTGCTTTTTGAGGAACTACAAATGAATTAGCGACCACTACATTCAACTACAAACGATTTCCGAGCAATATATCTGTTGAACCGTGTTCAACAAAAATTTTAAGTTTAACTTCTCTTTGTTTTGGAATGAGTTTTTCTCACGCTCACTTTTTGTTTTTTGCTCCAGGAGAGTTTTTTATTTCTTTTTGTTTTTTTTTGGTTCCACAAGAACAAATTTTTTGAGTAGATCTCAATAGAATAATTTAATAGAATTTGAATATATGTACATATAATATCATGAACTTTTTTTTGTTGGAACAGTATTAAACAAACTTTTAATAAAGCAAGAGGCTTTTAATTCAAATTGAAAAGTTAACAGTTTTTTCACTCAGCAAAAAAATTCTATTGGAACGGGAGTTACCCAATCCAACATATGGTCCTTCGAACCGGATTTGAACCAGTGACCTATGGTAACTCCCGTTCTCCCGTTATTAAAACAAACAACCACCAGTTGTAAAAAACTTCACGTTCAGTGACGTCATAACACAAAACAATTATATTGTGTTAGGATGACCAGTACGGAAAATAAATAATTTGGTGGATTAGATTGAAATTTTGTTTTCAATGAAATTAATCTGGTGGACAATTTTTTAATAAAGGGTGCAAAATTTAAAAAAAAAAAAAAAAAACATATATATATACATAGATCAAGCAAAAAACAGTATGACGTTATTACAAACGAACAAAAAAAAAATAATCAACCACTAGTTGAACGTGTTGACTGCAGTGACGTCACATACAGAAAAGCAAAAGCTAATTGGGGTGACCAGCACTAAAGAAAAAAATATATAAACAGCAAAGTGGTGAGTGTGGAAATTTTAAAGAATATATTTTTGGTGGTTATTTAGTGGATTTCTGATGCGTATTTTAATGAAAATAAATATGCGGTAGTAAAACTATGTACCAATTACTTAAAGAAACACATTGAATAAAGTAGTGTTTATTTTTTTTGGAAAAGCAGTATTTTGAAAAAAAAAAAAAAACTAAAAACTATGCAATTTTTCTGCACGAAATATAAAGGAGTGCATTCACTAAAATAATTTTTTCGAGGAAAATTTTATATGTTGCTGATTTTTAACATATTCTAATAAAATATTTTTATGAGAGAAATATTTAGATACGACACATAAAGGAGTGATATCTAGTGGAAATATTCTTTTTCATAACTTTTTTGGGAAAATTTTAAGAAAATAATTTTGGAATTAATTAGTGGACGTCAGGTGCATGTTTTAAGGAAAATATATACGAAATTTTTCAGCAAGAGATATAAAGGAATGCAATCAAAAAAAAATAATTTTGTATGAAGAAAATTTTATAGTGTGGTGATTTTTGGGTTTTGTTGGAACGCGTATTAACATACTTAAATAATTTTAACAATTTCTTCTGGGATTTTTGTCGGAAGAATTTTTTTTTAATAATGACATCTAAAAGGAAATGTAAGTTTGACTTGCAGCAGTTGACGGCGTTTTGTACAAATTTTGAAAAAATTTCCCCCGAAATTATTACACCGGAATTGCTTAAGGTTAAGCAAGAAGAATTAGAAAAACGGTGGTCCAAACTTTTAGCGAGTTATGAAGACTACATCATAGGGGATGAAAAGGCTCAAGAAGATGTTAAAGACGATTTATCAATAAAATATGAAGAAGCGTTTGATTTGTATCAAGGTTTAAAGGCGAAGTTGTTAAAAATTGGGAACAACTTTACAGTAAACGGTGAGCCAAGTGGGCAGATAACAAAAACCAGGCGATCTGCACTAAGGCTACCAGCGATTGATATTCAAAATTTTGAGGGCGGTTATGCAAAATGGCCTGCATTTAGAGATATTTTCCAAGCAGTTGTTGGAAAAGATCAGTCAGTAGAACCATCTGAAAAACTACATTATTTGCGTAGCAAATTAAGGGGAGAGGCCTTCAATGTAATTAAAGATTTTGATTTGGTGGACGCTAATTTCGAATTAGCATGGGAGGCTTTAAAAAATAGATTTGAAAACAAGAGGTTGTTGGTAAATGATCAGATGAAAAAGGTGTATGGTATTCCGGCGGTGCAGGTTGAAACATTGCGTACTATAAGACATCTTCAAAACACGGTGAACGATTGTCTCTCAATTTTAAAAACCTTGAAAGTAGAGGTATCAGATGAAAACCCATTTTTAATACACCTTATCACTCAAAAGCTGCCAGAAGAAACTTTACGTGCATGGGAAAGTACCCTAAATAATCACAGGGAACTGCCCTCCTGGCATCAGTTAAGTAATTTTATTTCATCGAGAATTGAATTTTTAGAAACAATGACAGATTTAAGAAAGCCTTCTGGGAGAGAAAATACAACTTCTAAGTCTCAATCATTTCATGCACAGGATGAGCATATAAAACAAAATTTTAGCTGCAAGAAATGCAAACAAAATCATCCTCTACGGATCTGCAAACATTTTCAAGCGTTATCCCCAAGTGAGCGAATAAAATTTGTTTTTTCAAACAAATATTGCGTAAACTGTTTATCACCTACTCATTTCAAATCTAAATGCAACAGTGCATATGCATGCACAATTTGCAAACAAAAACATCACACCCTGTTGCACTTGGAGAAAAATGAAAATTCAAGAAATTACAATGGGTCAAAAACACATGCTACACATAATCTTCAGGATAAAGAAAAACCGTCATTTTCAGGCTCTCAAAATCAAACAAACACCTATAATACTCAGATAAGGAACTCTAATGAAAACATAAACCCTCAGCACGATGTTCAGGCTCATTTTGTTCAACAGGAAGGAACAACTGTTTTGCCTACTGCTTTGATTCACATCGATCAATCTGGCGAATTATTTACAATTAAAGCTCTTCTCGATGCAGGGTCGGAGAAAAGCTTCGTGTCAACACGTGTTCAGCAGAGGCTTGCGCTACCGCTAGAGGCACATAGCTTCAAAATTTCGGGTCTTGGTGGAACTGTAGTAGGTAATTCAAAAGGAAAATGTTTGGTTACGGTGAAATCAAGATTTTCAGATTTTAAGATAAAAATCAAAGCGATAGTTGTACCAAAACTTTCAAAACTTTTGCCCTCACGGCCGTTAAAAATTCAGAATCTGGATGAGATTCAGGGACTCAATCTCGCTGATCCATGGTTTTTTAACCCATCTGCAATTGATATGATAATCGGAAGCGATTATTTACCATATATTAACCTTGAAGGTGTACGAACTGCAGTATTTGACAGTTTCGAAGCGAGGGAATCTCACTTTGGTTGGTATTTATCGGGTCCAGTTTTGTCTAATGAAATAAATGCTTTCTTCTTCACGAACAAATCAAAAAGTTCTGGGAACTTGAAGAGGCCGATAGAGATCGTACAATAACAGATGCCGACAGTTATTGCGAAAAATTTTACCAATCGTCTACTATACGACAATCAGATGGTCGCTATCTTGTACGACTTCCATTTAAAGAAGAATTTCCAGCCAACATTTTTTTGGGTCCCTCAAGGAATATGGCGCTGGCTCAATATCACCGAATGGAAAAAACCCTTAGTAAGATGCCAGAATTAAAACTCCAATATAAACAAGTTCTCCAAGAATATATAGACTTGGGACATATGGAACAAGTAGTGCACCATGAAAACAAAGATCACAAACAAGGTTCGTTTTTCCTACCACATCATGCGGTTATTCGACCCGAGAGCAAATCGACGAAAGTAAGGGTAGTGTTTAATGCATCAAAGAAGACCAGTAGTGGCTTCTCATTAAACGACGTTCTTCATCAAGGCCCAACTCTTCAGACTGATTTAATGCAGATAGTGCTAGGTTGGCGAAAATATAAATACGTTTTTACAGGCGACATTCAGAAAATGTACCGCCAAATTCTAGTGCATGAAGCAGACCGTCCATATCAACAAATTGTGTTTCGTAATGAAACTGACAATTATGTAAAATCATTTCAACTAAAAACGGTCACCTTTGGGGTGAACTGCGCACCATTTTTAGCAATTAGAACTCTACTGAGATTAGGGGAAGATTGCAAAAACTTATACCCAGAGGCAACAGAGATTCTAAATAATGAAGTCTACGTTGACGATATTCTGTCTGGGGGACACACTCTTAAAGAGGCAAAAGTGAAACAAAACCAACTCATGAAAGCTTTAAATTCAGCTGGCTTCCCCCTGAAAAAAATTACAGCCAATGATCGTTTTTTACTAAAACACTTGGCCCGGGAGGATCTTCTAGATGAAGATTTTTTGAAATTGGATGATTCCAGTACAATTAAAACATTGGGCATCCGTTGGAATGCCGTATCAGACTATTTTTATTACGTTGTCGAACCAACACATATAGTACCCTCGGCTACCAAAAGGCAGATTTTATCAGTAATTGCGAAATTATTCGACCCTATTGGCTGGTTGGGTCCAATTGTGATAACAGCTAAACTTTTGATGCAAGAGCTATAGGAAACGAAAATTGACTGGGATGAAGGAGTTCCACCACTGCTATTAATAAAATGGAATGCATTTTTAAAAAATTTGCCTCAGACTTCTACTTTGAAAATTCCTAGGTGGGTACACTATTCGCCTCAGCATAGCATCCAGATCCACGGGTTCTGTGATTCATCGGAACGAGCTTACTGTGGTGCGGTTTATATGAGATGTATGACTTCAGACGGAGAAATATTCAGCAATTTGCTAGTGGCAAAAACAAAAGTAGCTCCCATAAAAAAGATGACCATCCCGAAACTTGAGCTATGTGGAGCTTTACTTGTAGCGCAACTGATAGAAGGTATAACTAAAAACTCAACATTACCCCATGAACTATTTTTTTGGACAGATTCCTCAATTGTCCTCGGGTGGTTACAAAAATCGCCCCAAACTTTAAAAACTTTTGTTGCAAATCGTGTAACGAAAATCATCAGTATTGCCAGTAACAATCACTGGAAACATGTAAAAACTGACGACAACCCGGCAGATCTTGGTACCCGAGGTTGCACCCCTCAAGAACTCATCGAGAGTAAATTATGGTGGCATGGGCCCACCTGGCTGACACAACCAGTGGAACTCTGGCCAAAGCCGCGAACTTTTGATCCTACGGACTTAGAAACAAAAAAGGTGTCCAGTTTTCATTTAAAAGTCACCCCGCAAGACCAAAAGCCAGTTGAAGATATTAAATTCGTCGATGTGTTAGAAGAATTTTCTTCTTTTAATCGAGCGTTACGAGTTATGTGTTATCGTTTCCGTTTCATAAATCGTATCCTTAAACGCCCGTTTGAAACCGCGCAATTCATCACGGCAGCAGAAATTAACTTTGTAAAAAATCGTCTAATAATAATTGCTCAAATGAACCACTTCGCCAAAGAATACGCGTGTCTTCAAGCCAAGCAGCCTATCCACAAGAAAAGCCGAATACTAACTCTGAACCCATTCATAGATAAAGAGGGTCTACTGCGCGTAGGAGGCAGATTGCAAAATTCAGGTTTAAGTTTTAACGAACGGCATCCGATAATAATTCCCGAAAAATCGCATTTCGCAAAGCTGTTCGTCGACTATACCCACAATGTGTTGCTTCATGCAGAACATCACCTTATGCTCCGAGCTATAAGACATGGAGTCTTTATCCCTCGACTTAAAAATATAGTCCGAAAATGTATTCGTAGCTGCAAATCGTGTACAATTTACAAACACAAATTTCAGCATCAAATAATGGCTGCACTCCCCCCTGAAAGAGTAAACTTTTCGTTGCCATTTACCTACACTGGCGTCGATTTTGCTGGCCCTTTTTCGCTAAAATCATCGAATTTACGAAACGCAAAAATAATAAAAGGTTATGCAGCAGTATTTGTATGCTTCTCTACTCGAGCAGTTCATTTGGAAGTCTGCTCGGATCTTTCCACAGATTCATTTATGGCCTGCTTCGCTAGATTTACGGGACGAAGAGGTTTACCGAAGACGATGTTCTCCGACAACGGTCGAAATTTTCTAGGCGCAAGTTATGCGCTCCTTAAAACACATGTTTTCTTAAAAACAGCTGAAAAAACTTTAGTGGAAAAATATGGCTTACATGGGTTTACTTGGTCATTCATACCGCCTTATGCACCCCACATGGGTGGCCTCTGGGAGGCTGCCGTGAAAAGCATGAAATCGCATCTGAAGAAAATGGCTGGTAATCTCACGTTCACATATGAAGAATTTACAACTCTACTTATACGTATTGAAGCTGTACTAAACTCGAGACCAATGTCGCCATTAACTGAAAACCCCAATGAACTTCTACCATTAACGCCAGGTCATCTATTACGTGGAGCTCCCATTATCGCCCCTCCGGAGGCTCCTGAAGAAACACCATTAACAAACTTGAGTTTTCTTAAACGATGGGAACGTCTTAAGTCCATTCAGCACCTTTTCGCACGACGCTGGAAAAACGAATATATCACAGAGCTTCAACGCCGATTCAAATGGAAAGCTGAACGCAACAACATAAAAGTCAACGATCTCGTAGTTGTAAAAGATGATCTTTTACCACCCACCGAGTGGCGTCTAGGACGCGTTACCAAAGTTATCTACGGGAAAGACAGCAAAGTTCGAGTGGCAGAAGTTAGAACTCAAAATGGTATGATAACCCGTTCGATAGTAAAACTTTGCATTCTACCCACGTATAATAGCTCACCTAAATCGATCCCACTGAAAACCACAATTTAATCCACCACATACATCACCCTAGTTACCAAAATGAGAAAAATAGTCGCTTAACAAAATTTCTAATAACATTGTATATATTTCTATTTCTTTGTATCTTTAGTCAAACCATGTTGAAAAAGCCACGCTGCCATCTGTGCCTTCGCAATCATCCACTCAAATACTGCAAGATTTTTCAATCATATGACAACGAAAGGCGCCGCGCCTTCGTGGTGAAGCGCAACTATTGTTTAAACTGCTTGGCAGTATTACACACCCGTCCAGAATGTGAGTCGGAAAACCGGTGTACCATATGTAATGCCAACCATCACACCATGCTTCACCGCGAACGACCCACAACCGAAGGTGCCGATTCGAGTTTCGATGAAACTACCGCCAAGTTCATAGCTCCAGAGGAGCCCGTATACGCAGCAAACTCAATCGCTCTAGAGCAAGAACTGGTTCAAGAGGAGCCCGCAGCTCTAACGGAGCATCCCGTTCAAACTGAGCCCCTGCCTCAAAAACTACAGCTTGTGGCAAGTCGATCGACGATCAACATGAAACCGAACAATAAGACCGCCCCCTTGGCGTCCGGATTTCTGGAAGAAGGAATCCGGTTCCCCCGAGCTTTGGATCCACCCAAACTTGTACACGTCCATCAGGATCTCATCCACCTGATCTCCCCGCTCATCCGAGTGAACCTCCTACACAACGGCAACCCAATGTGGGCCACCTTTTTGCTGGACGAAAATGAAGAGAGCTCGTGCCTTAACCGGAGGGTGGCTAATATCTTCCCCAACTTTAGGCCGTCGAGAATGGGAAGAAATGGAGAAGTTGGAGAATTCGAGGTGGCTCCATCACACGGATTGGTCGATCTCCAACAAGCGTCAACCAAATGGGATCTGACTCTCCGCACTGACATAGATTTGCGATTGCGAACATCAGCCCCAAATCCGTGTTTGGCCGCTTACGTAAGCCAATTCGGTCCCCTCGCACATCCAGAGTTCGCAACCTGCCAAGAAGCGGAAGGTATCATGGGGGCGAGGACCATAAAGTCCATCATCCTAGGGGATGTCATCCGCAGAAAACCCTCTCTGCCAAAAGCCCAATATACCACGTTCGGCTGGGTTATATGGGGGGCTTGGGAAGACTGCCAACGCCACCTCTCGCCCGGCAGTATGCTGAACCGTGTTCAACAAAAATTTTAAGTTTAACTTCTCTTTGTTTTGGAATGAGTTTTTCTCACGCTCACTTTTTGTTTTTTGCTCCAGGAGAGTTTTTTATTTCTTTTTGTTTTTTTTTGGTTCCACAAGAACAAATTTTTTGAGTAGATCTCAATAGAATAATTTAATAGAATTTGAATATATGTACATATAATATCATGAACTTTTTTTTGTTGGAACAGTATTAAACAAACTTTTAATAAAGCAAGAGGCTTTTAATTCAAATTGAAAAGTTAACAGTTTTTTCACTCAGCAAAAAAATTCTATTGGAACGGGAGTTACCCAATCCAACAATATCGATGTATTCTGATTTTCGGTTGCTTTTGAGGAACTACAAGCGAATTAGCGACCACTACATTCAACTACAAACGATTTCCGAGCGAGATTTCGATGTATTCTGATTTCCGGTTGCTTTTTGAGGAACTACAAACGCATTAACGACCATTACATTCAACTACAAACGATTTCCGAGCTAGATTTCGATGTATTCTGATTTCCGGTTGCTTTTTAACGAACTACAAACGAATTAACGACCACTACATTCAACCACAAACGATTTCCGAGCGAGATTTCGATGTATTCTGATTTCCGGTTGCTTTTTAACGAACTACAAACGAATTAACGACCACTACATTCAACCACAAACGATTTCCGAGCGAGATTTCGATGTATTCTGATTTCCGGTTGCTTTTTGAGGAACTACAAGCGAATTAGCGACCACTACATTCAACTACAAACGATTTCCGAGCGAGATTTCGATGTATTCTGATTTCCGGTTGCTTTTTGAGGAACTACAAACGCATTAACGACCATTACATTCAACTACAAACGATTTCCGAGCTAGATTTCGATGTATTCTGATTTCCGGTTGCTTTTTAACGAACTACAAACGAATTAACGACCACTACATTCAACCACAAACGATTTCCGAGCGAGATTTCGATGTATTCTGATTTCCGGTTGCTTTTTAACGAACTACAAACGAATTAACGACCACTACATTCAACCACAAACGATTTCCGAGCGAGATTTCGATGTATTCTGATTTCCGGTTGCTTTTTAACGAACTACAAACGATTTAACGGTCACTACATTCAACTACAAATGATTTCCGAGCTAGATTTCGATGTATTCTGACTTCCGGTTGCTTTTTGAGGAACTACAAACGAATTAGCGACCACTACATTCAACTACAAACGATTTCCGAGCTAGATTTCGATGTATTCTGATTTCCGGTTGCTTTTTGAGGAACTACAAACGAACTAACGACCACTACATTCAACTACAAACGATTTCCGAGCTAGATTTCGATGTATTCTGATTTCCGGTTGCTTTTTGAGGAACTATAAACGAATTAACGACCACTTCATTCAACTACAAACGATTTCCGAGCTAGATTTCGATGTACTCCGATTTCCGGTTGCTTTTTGAGGAACTATAAACGAATTAACGACCACTACATTCAACTACAAACGATTTCCGAGCTAGATTTCGATGTACTCTGATTTCCGGTTGCTTTTTGAGGAACTACAAATGAATTAGCGACCACTACATTCAACTACAAACGATTTCCGAGCGAGATTTCGATGTATTCTGATTTCCGGTTGCTTTTTGAGGAACTACAAACGAATTAACGACCATTACATTCAATTACAAACGATTTCCGAGCCAGATTTCGATGTATTCTGATTTCCGGTTGCTTTTTAACGAACTACAAACGAATTAACGACCACTACATTCAACCACAAACGATTTCCGAGCGAGATTTCGATGTATTCTGATTTCCGGTTGCTTTTTGAGGAACAACAAACGAATTAGTGATCACTACATTCAACTACTAACGACGTCCGAGCTAGATTTCGATGTATTCTGATTTCCGGTTGTTTTTTGAGGAACTACAAACGAATTAGCGACCACTACATTCAACTATAAGCGATTTCCGAGCTAGATTTCGATGTATTCTGATTTCCGGTTGCTTCTTGAGGAACTACAAACGAATTAGCGACCACTACATTCACCTACAAACGATTTCCGACCTAGATTTCGATGTATTCTGATTTCCGGTTGCTTTTTGAGGAACTACAAACGAGTTAGCGACGATTACATTCAACTACAAGCGATTTCCGAGCTAGATTTCGATGTATTCTGATTTCCGGTTGCTTTTTGAGGAACTACAAACGAATTAGCGACCACTACATTCAACTACAAACGATTTCCGAGCTAGATTTCGATGTATTCTGATTTCCGGTTGCTTTTTGAGGAACTATAAACGAATTAACGACCACTACATTCAACTACAAACGATTTCCAAGCTAGATTTCGATGTACTCTGATTTCCGGTTGCTTTTTGAGGAACTACAAATGAATTAGCGACCACTACATTCAACTACAAACGATTTCCGAGCAAGATATCGATGTATTCTGATTTTCGGTTGCTTTTGAGGAACTACAAGCGAATTAGCGACCACTACATTCAACTACAAACGATTTCCCAGCTAGATTTCGATGTATTCTGATTTCCGGTTGCTTTTTGAGGAACTAAAAACGAATTAACGACCATTACATTCAACTACAAACGATTTCCGAGCTAGATTTCGATGTATTCTGATTTCCGGTTGCTTTTTAACGAACTACAAACGAATTAACGACCATTACATTCAACTACAAACGATTTCCGAGCTAGATTTCGATGTATTCTGATTTCCGGTTGCTTTTTAACGAACTACAAACGAATTAACGACCACTACATTCAACCACAAACGATTTCCGAGCGAGATTTCGATGTATTCTAATTTCCGGTTGCTTTTTGAGGAACAACAAACGAATTAGCGTACATTCAACTACAAACTATTTCCGAGCTAGATTTCGATGTATTCTGATTTCCGGTTGCTTCTTGAGGAACTACATACGAATTAGCGACCACTACATTCATCTACAAACGATTTCCGAGCTAGATTTCGATGTATTCTGATCTCCGGTTGCTTTTTGAGGAACTACAAACGAATTAGCGACCACTACATTCAACTACAAACGATTTCCGAGCTAGATTTCGATGTATTCTGATTTCCGGTTGCTTTTGGAGGAACTACAAACGAACTAACGACCATCACATTCAACTACAAACGATTTCCGAGCTAGATTTCGATGTATTCTGATTTCCGGTTGCTTTTTGAGGAACTACAAACGATTTAACGGTCACTACATTCAACTACAAATGATTTCCGAGCTAGATTTCGATGTATTCTGACTTCCGGTTGCTTTTTGAGGAACTACAAACGAATTAGCGACCACTACATTCAACTACAAACGATTTCCGAGCTAGATTTCGATGTATTCTGATTTCCGGTTGCTTTTTGAGGAACTACAAACGAACTAACGACCACTACATTCAACTACAAACGATTTCCGAGCTAGATTTCGATGTATTCTGATTTCCGGTTGCTTTTTGAGGAACTATAAACGAATTAACGACCACTACATTCAACTACAAACGATTTCCGAGCTAGATTTCGATGTACTCCGATTTCCGGTTGCTTTTTGAGGAACTACAAATGAATTAGCGACCACTACATTCAACTACAAACGATTTCCGAGCAATATATCGATGTATTCTGATTTTCGGTTGCTTTTGAGGAACTACAAGCGAATTAGCGACCACTAGATTCAACTACAAACGATTTCCGAGCGAGATTTCGATGTATTCTGATTTCCGGTTGCTTTTTGAGGAACTACAAACGCATTAACGACCATTACATTCAACTACAAACGATTTCCGAGCTAGATTTCGATGTATTCTGATTTCCGGTTGCTTTTTAACGAACTACAAACGAATTAACGACCACTACATTCAACCACAAACGATTTCCGAGCGAGATTTCGATGTATTCTGATTTCCGGTTGCTTTTTGAGGAACAACAAACGAATTAGTGATCACTACATTCAACTACTAACGACGTCCGAGCTAGATTTCGATGTATTCTGATTTCCGGTTGTTTTTTGAGGAACTACAAACGAATTAGCGACCACTACATTCAACTACAAGCGATTTCCGAGCTAGATTTCAATGTATTCTGATTTCCGGTTGCTTCTTGAGGAACTACAAACGAATTAGCGACCACTACATTCATTTACAAACGATTTCCGAGCTAGATTTCGATGTATTCTGATTTCCGGTTGCTTTTTGAGGAACTACAAACGAATTAGCGACCACTACATTCAACTACAAACGATTTCCGAGCTAGATTTCGATGTATTCTGATTTCCGGTTGCTTTTGGAGGAACTACAAACGAACTAACGACCATTACATTCAACTACAAACGATTTCCGAGCTAGATTTCGATGTATTCTGATTTCCGGTTGTTTTTTGAGGAACTACAAACGAATTAGCGACCACTACATTCAACTATAAGCGATTTCCGAGCTAGATTTCGATGTATTCTGATTTCCGGTTGCTTCTTGAGGAACTACAAACGAATTAGCGACCACTACATTCACCTACAAACGATTTCCGAGCTAGATTTCGATGTATTCTGATTTCCGGTTGCTTTTTGAGGAACTACAAACGAGTTAGCGACCATTACATTCAACTACAAGCGATTTCCGAGCTAGATTTCGATGTAATCTGATTTCCGGTTGCTTTTTGAGGAACTACAAACGAATTAGCGTACACTACATTCAACTACAAACGATTTCCGAGCTAGATTTCGATGTATTCTGATTTCCGGTTGCTTTTTGAGGAACTATAAACGAATTAACGACCACTACATTCAACTACAAACGATTTCCAAGCTAGATTTCGATGTACTCTGATTTCCGGTTGCTTTTTGAGGAACTACAAATGAATTAGCGACCACTACATTCAACTACAAACGATTTCCGAGCAAGATATCGATGTATTCTGATTTTCGGTTGCTTTTGAGGAACTACAAGCGAACTAGCGACCACTACATTCAACTACAAACGATTTCCCAGCTAGATTTCGATGTATTCTGATTTCCGGTTGCTTTTTGAGGAACTAAAAACGAATTAACGACCATTACATTCAACTACAAACGATTTCCGAGCTAGATTTCGATGTATTCTGATTTCCGGTTGCTTTTTAACGAACTACAAACGAATTAACGACCATTACATTCAACTACAAACGATTTCCGAGCTAGATTTCGATGTATTCTGATTTCCGGTTGCTTTTTAACGAACTACAAACGAATTAACGACCACTGCATTCAACCACAAACGATTTCCGAGCGAGATTTCGATGTATTCTAATTTCCGGTTGCTTTTTGAGGAACAACAAACGAATTAGCGTACATTCAACTACAAACTATTTCCGAGCTAGATTTCGATGTATTCTGATTTCCGGTTGCTTCTTGAGGAACTACATACGAATTAGCGACCACTACATTCATCTACAAACGATTTCCGAGCTAGATTTCGATGTATTCTGATCTCCGGTTGCTTTTTGAGGAACTACAAACGAATTAGCGACCACTACATTCAACTACAAACGATTTCCGAGCTAGATTTCGATGTATTCTGAATTCCGGTTGCTTTTGGAGGAACTACAAACGAACTAACGACCATTACATTCAACTACAAACGATTTCCGAGCTAGATTTCGATGTATTCTGATTTCCGGTTGCTTTTTGAGGAACTACAAACGATTTAACGGTCACTACATTCAACTACAAATGATTTCCGAGCTAGATTTCGATGTATTCTGACTTCCGGTTGCTTTTTGAGGAACTACAAACGAATTAGCGACCACTACATTCAACTACAAACGATTTCCGAGCTAGATTTCGATGTATTCTGATTTCCGGTTGCTTTTTGAGGAACTACAAACGAACTAACGACCACTACATTCAACTACAAACGATTTCCGAGCTAGATTTCGATGTATTCTGATTTCCGGTTGCTTTTTGAGGAACTATAAACGAATTAACGACCACTACATTCAACTACAAACGATTTCCGAGCTAGATTTCGATGTACTCCGATTTCCGGTTGCTTTTTGAGGAACTACAAATGAATTAGCGACCACTACATTCAACTACAAACGATTTCCGAGCAAGATATCGATGTATTCTGATTTTCGGTTGCTTTTGAGGAACTACAAGCGAATTAGCGACCACTACATTCAACTACAAACGATTTCCGAGCGAGATTTCGATGTATTCTGATTTCCGGTTGCTTTTTGAGGAACTACAAACGAATTAACGACCATCACATTCAACTACAAACGATTTCCGAGCTAGATTTCGATGTATTCTGATTTTCGGTTGCTTTTGAGGAACTACAAGCGAATTAGCGACCACTACATTCAACTACAAACGATTTCCGAGCGAGATTTCGATGTATTCTGATTTCCGGTTGCTTTTTGAGGAACTACAAACGCATTAACGACCATTACATTCAACTACAAACGATTTCCGAGCTAGATTTCGATGTATTCTGATTTCCGGTTGCTTTTTAACGAACTACAAACGAATTAACGACCACTACATTCAACCACAAACGATTTCCGAGCGAGATTTCGATGTATTCTGATTTCCGGTTGCTTTTTGAGGAACAACAAACGAATTAGTGATCACTACATTCAACTACTAACGACGTCCGAGCTAGATTTCGATGTATTCTGATTTCCGGTTGTTTTTTGAGGAACTACAAACGAATTAGCGACCACTACATTCAACTACAAGCGATTTCCGAGCTAGATTTCAATGTATTCTGATTTCCGGTTGCTTCTTGAGGAACTACAAACGAATTAGCGACCACTACATTCATTTACAAACGATTTCCGAGCTAGATTTCGATGTATTCTGATTTCCGGTTGCTTTTTGAGGAACTACAAACGAATTAGCGACCACTACATTCAACTACAAACGATTTCCGAGCTAGATTTCGATGTATTCTGATTTCCGGTTGCTTTTGGAGGAACTACAAACGAACTAACGACCACTACATTCAACTACAAACGATTTCCGAGCTAGATTTCGATGTATTCTGATTTCCGGTTGCTTTTTGAGGAACTATAAACGAATTAACGACCACTACATTCAACTACAAACGATTTCCGAGCTAGATTTCGATGTACTCCGATTTCCGGTTGCTTTTTGAGGAACTACAAATGAATTAGCGACCACTACATTCAACTACAAACGATTTCCGAGCAATATATCGATGTATTCTGATTTTCGGTTGCTTTTGAGGAACTACAAGCGAATTAGCGACCACTACATTCAACTACAAACGATTTCCGAGCGAGATTTCGATGTATTCTGATTTCCGGTTGCTTTTTGAGGAACTACAAACGCATTAACGACCATTACATTCAACTACAAACGATTTCCGAACTAGATTTCGATGTATTCTGATTTCCGGTTGCTTTTTAACGAACTACAAACGAATTAACGACCACTACATTCAACCACAAACGATTTCCGAGCGAGATTTCGATGTATTCTGATTTCCGGTTGCTTTTTGAGGAACAACAAACGAATTAGTGATCACTACATTCAACTACTAACGACGTCCGAGCTAGATTTCGATGTATTCTGATTTCCGGTTGTTTTTTGAGGAACTACAAACGAATTAGCGACCACTACATTCAACTACAAGCGATTTCCGAGCTAGATTTCAATGTATTCTGATTTCCGGTTGCTTCTTGAGGAACTACAAACGAATTAGCGACCACTACATTCATTTACAAACGATTTCCGAGCTAGATTTCGATGTATTCTGATTTCCGGTTGCTTTTTGAGGAACTACAAACGAATTAGCGACCACTACATTCAACTACAAACGATTTCCGAGCTAGATTTCGATGTATTCTGATTTCCGGTTGCTTTTGGAGGAACTACAAACGAACTAACGACCATTACATTCAACTACAAACGATTTCCGAGCTAGATTTCGATGTATTCTGATTTCCGGTTGTTTTTTGAGGAACTACAAACGAATTAGCGACCACTACATTCAACTATAAGCGATTTCCGAGCTAGATTTCGATGTATTCTGATTTCCGGTTGCTTCTTGAGGAACTACAAACGAATTAGCGACCACTACATTCACCTACAAACGATTTCCGAGCTAGATTTCGATGTATTCTGATTTCCGGTTGCTTTTTGAGGAACTACAAACGAGTTAGCGACCATTACATTCAACTACAAGCGATTTCCGAGCTAGATTTCGATGTAATCTGATTTCCGGTTGCTTTTTGAGGAACTACAAACGAATTAGCGACCACTACATTCAACTACAAACGATTTCCGAGCTAGATTTCGATGTATTCTGATTTCCGGTTGCTTTTTGAGGAACTATAAACGAATTAACGACCACTACATTCAACTACAAACGATTTCCAAGCTAGATTTCGATGTACTCTGATTTCCGGTTGCTTTTTGAGGAACTACAAATGAATTAGCGACCACTACATTCAACTACAAACGATTTCCGAGCAAGATATCGATGTATTCTGATTTTCGGTTGCTTTTGAGGAACTACAAGCGAACTAGCGACCACTACATTCAACTACAAACGATTTTCCAGCTAGATTTCGATGTATTCTGATTTCCGGTTGCTTTTTGAGGAACTAAAAACGAATTAACGACCATTACATTCAACTACAAACGATTTCCGAGCTAGATTTCGATGTATTCTGATTTCCGGTTGCTTTTTAACGAACTACAAACGAATTAACGACCATTACATTCAACTACAAACGATTTCCGAGCTAGATTTCGATGTATTCTGATTTCCGGTTGCTTTTTAACGAACTACAAACGAATTAACGACCACTACATTCAACCACAAACGATTTCCGAGCGAGATTTCGATGTATTCTAATTTCCGGTTGCTTTTTGAGGAACAACAAACGAATTAGCGTACATTCAACTACAAACTATTTCCGAGCTAGATTTCGATGTATTCTGATTTCCGGTTGCTTCTTGAGGAACTACATACGAATTAGCGACCACTACATTCATCTACAAACGATTTCCGAGCTAGATTTCGATGTATTCTGATCTCCGGTTGCTTTTTGAGGAACTACAAACGAATTAGCGACCACTACATTCAACTACAAACGATTTCCGAGCTAGATTTCGATGTATTCTGAATTCCGGTTGCTTTTGGAGGAACTACAAACGAACTAACGACCATTACATTCAACTACAAACGATTTCCGAGCTAGATTTCGATGTATTCTGATTTCCGGTTGCTTTTTGAGGAACTACAAACGATTTAACGGTCACTACATTCAACTACAAATGATTTCCGAGCTAGATTTCGATGTATTCTGACTTCCGGTTGCTTTTTGAGGAACTACAAACGAATTAGCGACCACTACATTCAACCACAAACGATTTCCGAGCTAGATTTCGATGTATTCTGATTTCCGGTTGCTTTTTGAGGAACTACAAACGAACTAACGACCACTACATTCAACTACAAACGATTTCCGAGCTAGATTTCGATGTATTCTGATTTCCGGTTGCTTTTTGAGGAACTATAAACGAATTAACGACCACTACATTCAACTACAAACGATTTCCGAGCTAGATTTCGATGTACTCCGATTTCCGGTTGCTTTTTGAGGAACTACAAATGAATTAGCGACCACTACATTCAACTACAAACGATTTCCGAGCAAGATATCGATGTATTCTGATTTTCGGTTGCTTTTGAGGAACTACAAGCGAATTAGCGACCACTACATTCAACTACAAACGATTTCCGAGCGAGATTTCGATGTATTCTGATTTCCGGTTGCTTTTTGAGGAACTACAAACGAATTAACGACCATCACATTCAACTACAAACGATTTCCGAGCTAGATTTCGATGTATTCTGATTTCCGGTTGCTTTTTAACGAACTACAAACGAATTAACGACCACTACATTCAACCACAAACGATTTCCGAGCGAGATTTCGATGTATTCTGATTTCCGGTTGCTTTTTGAGGAACAACAAACGAATTAGTGATCACTACATTCAACTACTAACGACGTCCGAGCTAGATTTCGATGTATTCTAATTTCCGGTTGTTTTTTGAGGAACTACAAACGAATTAGCGACCACTACATTCAACTACAAGCGATTTCCGAGCTAGATTTCAATGTATTCTGATTTCCGGTTGCTTCTTGAGGAACTACAAACGAATTAGCGACCACTACATTCATTTACAAACGATTTCCGAGCTAGATTTCGATGTATTCTGATTTCCGGTTGCTTTTTGAGGAACTACAAACGAATTAGCGACCACTACATTCAACTACAAACGATTTCCGAGCTAGATTTCGATGTATTCTGATTTCCGGTTGCTTTTGGAGGAACTACAAACGAACTAACGACCATTACATTCAACTACAAACGATTTCCGAGCTAGATTTCGATGTATTCTGATTTCCGGTTGCTTTTTGAGGAACTACAAACGAATTAAAGACCACTACATTCAACTACAAACGATTTTCGAGCTAGATTTCGATGTATTCTGATTTCCGGCTGCTTTTTGAGGAACTATAAACGAATTAGCGACCACTACATTCAACTACAAACGATTTCCGAGCTAGATTTCGATGTGTTCTGATTTCCGGTTGTTTTTGAGGAACTACAAACGAATTAACGACCACTACATTCAACTACAAACGATTTCCGAGCGAGATTTCGATGTATTTTGATTTCCGGTTGCTTTTTGAGGAAAACAAACGAATTAGTGATCACTACATTCAACTACTAACGCTTTCCGAGCTAGATTTCGATGTATTCTGATTTCCGGTTGCTTCTTGAGGAACTACAAACGAATTAGCGACCACTACGTTCAACTACAAACGATTTCCGAGCTAGATTTCGATGTATTCTGATTTCCGGTTGCTTTTTGAGGAACTAAAAACGAATTAACGACCACTACATTCAACTACAAACGATTTCCGAGCTAGATTTCGATGTATTCTGATTTCCGGTTGCCTTTTGAGGAACTACAAACGAATTAACGACCACTACATTCAACTACAAACAATTTCCGAGCTAGATTTCGATGTATTCTGATTTCCGGTTGCTTTTTGAGGAACTACAAACGAATTAGCGACCACTACATTCAACTACAAACGATTTCCGAGCTAAATTCCGATGTATTGTGATTTCCGGTTGCTTTTTGAGGAACTACAAACGAATTAGCGACCACTACATTCAACTACAAACGATTTCCGAGCTAGATTTCGATGTATTCTGATTTCCGGTTGCTTTTTGAGGAACTATAAACGAATTAACGACCACTACATTCAACTACAAACGATTTCCGAGCTAGATTTCGATGTACTCTGATTTCCGGTTGCTTTTTGAGGAACTACAAATGAATTAGCGACCACTACATTCAACTACAAACGATTTCCGAGCAAGATATCGATGTATTCTGATTTTCGGTTGCTTTTGAGGAACTAAAAGCGAATTAGCGACCACTACATTCAACTACAAACGATTTCCGAGCTAGATTTCGATGTATTCTGATTTCCGGTTGCTTTTTGAGGAACTAAAAACGAATTAACGACCATTACATTCAACTACAAACGATTTCCGAGCTAGATTTCGATGTATTCTGACTTCCGGTTGCTTTTTGAGGAACTACAAACGAATTAGCGAACACTACATTCAACTACAAACGATTTCCGAGCTAGATTTCGATGTATTCTGATTTCCGGTTGCTTTTTGAGGAACTACAAACGAATTAGTGATCACTACATTCAACTACTAACGCTTTCCGAGCTAGATTTCGATGTATTCTGATTTCCGGTTGCTTCTTGAGGAACTACAAACGAATTAGCGACCACTACATTCAACTACAAACGATTTCCGAGCTAGATTTCGATGTATTCTGATTTCCGGTTGCTTTTGGAGGAACTACAAACGAACTAACGACCATTACATTCAACTACAAACGATTTCCGAGCTAGATTTCGATGTATTCTGATTTCCGGTTGCTTTTTGAGGAACTAAAAACGAATTAAAGACCACTACATTCAACTACAAACGATTTTCGAGCTAGATTTCGATGTATTCTGATTTCCGGCTGCTTTTTGAGGAACTATAAACGAATTAGCGACCACTACATTCAACTACAAACGATTTCCGAGCTAGATTTCGATGTATGTATTCTGATTTCCGGTTGCTTTTTGAGGAACTACAAACGAATTAACGACCACTACATTCAACTACAAACGATTTCCGAGCTAGATTTCGATGTATGTATTCTGATTTCCGGTTGCTTTTTGAGGAACTACAAACGAATTAACGACCACTACATTCAACTACAAACGATTTCCGAGCGAGATTTCGATGTATTTTGATTTCCGGTTGCTTTTTGAGGAAAACAAACGAATTAGTGATCACTACATTCAACTACTAACGCTTTCCGAGCTAGATTTCGATGTATTCTGATTTCCGGTTGCTTCTTGAGGAACTACAAACGAATTAGCGACCACTACGTTCAACTACAAACGATTTCCGAGCTAGATTTCGATGTATTCTGATTTCCGGTTGCTTTTTGAGGAACTAAAAACGAATTAACGACCACTACATTCAACTACAAACGATTTCCGAGCTAGATTTCGATGTATTCTGATTTCCGGTTGCCTTTTGAGGAACTACAAACGAATTAACGACCACTACATTCAACTACAAACAATTTCCGAGCTAGATTTCGATGTATTCTGATTTCCGGTTGCTTTTTGAGGAACTACAAACGAATTAGCGACCACTACATTCAACTACAAACGATTTCCGAGCTAAATTCCGATGTATTGTGATTTCCGGTTGCTTTTTGAGGAACTACAAACGAATTAGCGACCACTACATTCAACTACAAACGATTTCCGAGCTAGATTTCGATGTATTCTGATTTCCGGTTGCTTTTTGAGGAACTATAAACGAATTAACGACCACTACATTCAACTACAAACGATTTCCGAGCCAGATTTCGATGTACTCTGATTTCCGGTTGCTTTTTGAGGAACTACAAATGAATTAGCGACCACTACATTCAACTACAAACGATTTCCGAGCAAGATATCGATGTATTCTGATTTTCGGTTGCTTTTGAGGAACTAAAAGCGAATTAGCGACCACTACATTCAACTACAAACGATTTCCGAGCTAGATTTCGATGTATTCTGATTTCCGGTTGCTTTTTGAGGAACTAAAAACGAATTAACGACCATTACATTCAACTACAAACGATTTCCGAGCTAGATTTCGATGTATTCTGACTTCCGGTTGCTTTTTGAGGAACTACAAACGAATTAGCGACCACTACATTCAACTACAAACGATTTCCGAGCTAGATTTCGATGTATTCTGATTTCCGGTTGCTTTTTGAGGAACTACAAACGAATTAGTGATCACTACATTCAACTACTAACGCTTTCCGAGCTAGATTTCGATGTATTCTGATTTCCGGTTGCTTCTTGAGGAACTACAAACGAATTAGCGACCACTACGTTCAACTACAAATGATTTCCGAGCTAGATTTCGATGTATTCTGATTTCCGGTTGCTTTTTGAGGAACTAAAAACGAATTAACGACCACTACATTCAACTACAAACGATTTCCGAGCTAGATTTCGATGTATTCTGATTTCCGGTTGCCTTTTGAGGAACTACAAACGAATTAACGACCACTACATTCAACTACAAACAATTTCCGAGCTAGATTTCGATGTATTCTGACTTCCGGTTGCTTTTTGAGGAACTACAAACGAATTAGCGACCACTACATTCAACTACAAACGATTTCCGAGCTAGATTTCGATGTATTCTGATTTCCGGTTGCTTTTTGAGGAACTACAAACGAACTAACGACCACTACATTCAACTACAAACGATTTCCGAGGTAGATTTCGATGTATTCTGATTTCCGGTTGCTTTTTGAGGAACTATAAACGAATTAACGACCACTACATTCAACTACAAACGATTTCCGAGCTAGATTTCGATGTACTCCGATTTCCGGTTGCTTTTTGAGGAACTACAAACGAATTAACGACCATCACATTCAACTACAAACGATTTCCGAGCTAGATTTCGATGTATTCTGATTTCCGGTTGCTTTTTAACGAACTACAAACGAATTAACGACCACTACATTCAACCACAAACGATTTCCGAGCGAGATTTCGATGTATTCTGATTTCCGGTTGCTTTTTGAGGAACAACAAACGAATTAGTGATCACTACATTCAACTACTAACGACGTCCGAGCTAGATTTCGATGTATTCTAATTTCCGGTTGTTTTTTGAGGAACTACAAACGAATTAGCGACCACTACATTCAACTACAAGCGATTTCCGAGCTAGATTTCAATGTATTCTGATTTCCGGTTGCTTCTTGAGGAACTACAAACGAATTAGCGACCACTACATTCATTTACAAACGATTTCCGAGCTAGATTTCGATGTATTCTGATTTCCGGTTGCTTTTTGAGGAACTACAAACGAATTAGCGACCACTACATTCAACTACAAACGATTTCCGAGCTAGATTTCGATGTATTCTGATTTCCGGTTGCTTTTGGAGGAACTACAAACGAACTAACGACCATTACATTCAACTACAAACGATTTCCGAGCTAGATTTCGATGTATTCTGATTTCCGGTTGCTTTTTGAGGAACTAAAAACGAATTAACGACCACTACATTCAACTACAAACGATTTCCGAGCTAGATTTCGATGTATTCTGATTTCCGGTTGCCTTTTGAGGAACTACAAACGAATTAACGACCACTACATTCAACTACAAACAATTTCCGAGCTAGATTTCGATGTATTCTGATTTCCGGTTGCTTTTTGAGGAACTACAAACGAATTAGCGACCACTACATTCAACTACAAACGATTTCCGAGCTAGATTTCGATGTATTCTGATTTCCGGTTGCTTTTTGAGGAACTATAAACGAATTAACGACCACTACATTCAACTACAAACGATTTCCGAGCTAGATTTCGATGTACTCTGATTTCCGGTTGCTTTTTGAGGAACTACAAATGAATTAGCGACCACTACATTCAACTACAAACGATTTCCGAGCAAGATATCGATGTATTCTGATTTTCGGTTGCTTTTGAGGAACTAAAAGCGAATTAGCGACCACTACATTCAACTACAAACGATTTCCGAGCTAGATTTCGATGTATTCTGATTTCCGGTTGCTTTTTGAGGAACTAAAAACGAATTAACGACCATTACATTCAACTACAAACGAGTTCCGAGCTAGATTTCGATGTATTCTGACTTCCGGTTGCTTTTTGAGGAACTACAAACGAATTAGCGACCACTACATTCAACTACAAACGATTTCCGAGCTAGATTTCGATGTATTCTGATTTCCGGTTGCTTTTTGAGGAACTACAAACGAATTAACGACCATTACATTCAACTACAAACGAGTTCCGAGCTAGATTTCGATGTATTCTGACTTCCGGTTGCTTTTTGAGGAACTACAAACGAATTAGCGACCACTACATTCAACTACAAATGATTTCCGAGCTAGATTTCGATGTATTCTGATTTCCGGTTGCTTTTTGAGGAACTACAAACGAACTAACGACCACTACATTCAACTACAAACGATTTCCGAGGTAGATTTCGATGTATTCTGATTTCCGGTTGCTTTTTGAGGAACTATAAACGAATTAACGACCACTACATTCAACTACAAACGATTTCCGAGCTAGATTTCGATGTACTCCGATTTCCGGTTGCTTTTTGAGGAACTACAAACGAATTAACGACCATCACATTCAACTACAAACGATTTCCGAGCTAGATTTCGATGTATTCTGATTTCCGGTTGCTTTTTAACGAACTACAAACGAATTAACGACCACTACATTCAACCACAAACGATTTCCGAGCGAGATTTCGATGTATTCTGATTTCCGGTTGCTTTTTGAGGAACAACAAACGAATTAGTGATCACTACATTCAACTACTAACGACGTCCGAGCTAGATTTCGATGTATTCTAATTTCCGGTTGTTTTTTGAGGAACTACAAACGAATTAGCGACCACTACATTCAACTACAAGCGATTTCCGAGCTAGATTTCAATGTATTCTGATTTCCGGTTGCTTCTTGAGGAACTACAAACGAATTAGCGACCACTACATTCATTTACAAACGATTTCCGAGCTAGATTTCGATGTATTCTGATTTCCGGTTGCTTTTTGAGGAACTACAAACGAATTAGCGACCACTACATTCAACTACAAACGATTTCCGAGCTAGATTTCGATGTATTCTGATTTCCGGTTGCTTTTGGAGGAACTACAAACGAACTAACGACCATTACATTCAACTACAAACGATTTCCGAGCTAGATTTCGATGTATTCTGATTTCCGGTTGCTTTTTGAGGAACTAAAAACGAATTAACGACCACTACATTCAACTACAAACGATTTCCGAGCTAGATTTCGATGTATTCTGATTTCCGGTTGCCTTTTGAGGAACTACAAACGAATTAACGACCACTACATTCAACTACAAACAATTTCCGAGCTAGATTTCGATGTATTCTGATTTCCGGTTGCTTTTTGAGGAACTACAAACGAATTAGCGACCACTACATTCAACTACAAACGATTTCCGAGCTAGATTTCGATGTATTCTGATTTCCGGTTGCTTTTTGAGGAACTATAAACGAATTAACGACCACTACATTCAACTACAAACGATTTCCGAGCTAGATTTCGATGTACTCTGATTTCCGGTTGCTTTTTGAGGAACTACAAATGAATTAGCGACCACTACATTCAACTACAAACGATTTCCGAGCAAGATATCGATGTATTCTGATTTTCGGTTGCTTTTGAGGAACTACAAACGAATTAACGACCATCACATTCAACTACAAACGATTTCCGAGCTAGATTTCGATGTATTCTGATTTCCGGTTGCTTTTTAACGAACTACAAACGAATTAACGACCACTACATTCAACCACAAACGATTTCCGAGCGAGATTTCGATGTATTCTGATTTCCGGTTGCTTTTTGAGGAACAACAAACGAATTAGTGATCACTACATTCAACTACTAACGACGTCCGAGCTAGATTTCGATGTATTCTAATTTCCGGTTGTTTTTTGAGGAACTACAAACGAATTAGCGACCACTACATTCAACTACAAGCGATTTCCGAGCTAGATTTCAATGTATTCTGATTTCCGGTTGCTTCTTGAGGAACTACAAACGAATTAGCGACCACTACATTCATTTACAAACGATTTCCGAGCTAGATTTCGATGTATTCTGATTTCCGGTTGCTTTTTGAGGAACTACAAACGAATTAGCGACCACTACATTCAACTACAAACGATTTCCGAGCTAGATTTCGATGTATTCTGATTTCCGGTTGCTTTTGGAGGAACTACAAACGAACTAACGACCATTACATTCAACTACAAACGATTTCCGAGCTAGATTTCGATGTATTCTGATTTCCGGTTGCTTTTTGAGGAACTAAAAACGAATTAACGACCACTACATTCAACTACAAACGATTTCCGAGCTAGATTTCGATGTATTCTGATTTCCGGTTGCCTTTTGAGGAACTACAAACGAATTAACGACCACTACATTCAACTACAAACAATTTCCGAGCTAGATTTCGATGTATTCTGATTTCCGGTTGCTTTTTGAGGAACTACAAACGAATTAGCGACCACTACATTCAACTACAAACGATTTCCGAGCTAGATTTCGATGTATTCTGATTTCCGGTTGCTTTTTGAGGAACTATAAACGAATTAACGACCACTACATTCAACTACAAACGATTTCCGAGCTAGATTTCGATGTACTCTGATTTCCGGTTGCTTTTTGAGGAACTACAAATGAATTAGCGACCACTACATTCAACTACAAACGATTTCCGAGCAAGATATCGATGTATTCTGATTTTCGGTTGCTTTTGAGGAACTAAAAGCGAATTAGCGACCACTACATTCAACTACAAACGATTTCCGAGCTAGATTTCGATGTATTCTGATTTCCGGTTGCTTTTTGAGGAACTAAAAACGAATTAACGACCATTACATTCAACTACAAACGAGTTCCGAGCTAGATTTCGATGTATTCTGACTTCCGGTTGCTTTTTGAGGAACTACAAACGAATTAGCGACCACTACATTCAACTACAAACGATTTCCGAGCTAGATTTCGATGTATTCTGATTTCCGGTTGCTTTTTGAGGAACTACAAACGAATTAACGACCACTACATTCAACTACAAATGATTTCCGAGCTAGATTTCGATGTATTCTGATTTCCGGTTGCTTTTTGAGGAACTACAAACGAATGAAAGACCACTACATTCAACTACAAACGATTTTCGAGCTAGATTTCGATGTATTCTGATTTCCGGCTGCTTTTTGAGGAACTATAAACGAATTAGCGACCACTACATTCAACTACAAATGATTTCCGAGCTAGATTTCGATGTATTCTGATTTCCGGTTGCTTTTTGAGGAACTACAAACGAATTAACGACCACTACATTCAACTACAAACGATTTCCGAGCGAGATTTCGATGTATTCTGTTTTCCGGTTGCTTTTTCAGGAACAACAAACGAATTAGTGATCACTACATTCAACTACTAACGCTTTCCGAGCTAGATTTCGATGTATTCTGATTTCCGGTAGCTTCTTGAGGAACTACAAACGAATTAGCGACCACTATATTCAACTACAAACGATTTCCGAGCTAGATTTCGATGTATTCTGATTTCCGGTTGCTTTTTGAGGAACTACAAACGAATTAACGACCACTACATTCAACTACAAACGATTTCCGAGCTAGATTTCGATGTACTCTGATTTCCGGTTGCTTTTTGAGGAACTACAAATGAATTAGCGACCACTACATTCAACTACAAACGATTTCCGAGCGAGATTTCGATGTATTCTGATTTCCGGTTGCTTTTTGAGGAACTACAAACGAATTAACGACCATTACATTCAATTACAAACGATTTCCGAGCCAGATTTCGATGTATTCTGATTTCCGGTTGCTTTTTAACGAACTACAAACGAATTAACGACCACTACATTCAACCACAAACGATTTCCGAGCGAGATTTCGATGTATTCTGATTTCCGGTTGCTTTTTGAGGAACAACAAACGAATTAGTAATCACTACATTCAACTACTAACGACGTCCGAGCTAGATTTCGATGTATTCTGATTTCCGGTTGTTTTTTGAGGAACTACAAACGAATTAGCGACCACTACATTCAACTATAAGCGATTTCCGAGCTAGATTTCGATGTATTCTGATTTCCGGTTGCTTCTTGAGGAACTACAAACGAATTAGCGACCACTACATTCACCTACAAACGATTTCCGAGCTAGATTTCGATGTATTCCGATTTCCGGTTGCTTTTTGAGGAACTACAAACGAGTTAGCGAACATTACATTCAACTACAAGCGATTTCCGAGCTAGATTTCGATGTATTCTGATTTCCGGTTGCTTTTTGAGGAACTACAAACGAATTAGCGACCACTACATTCAACTACAAACGATTTCCGAGCTAGATTTCGATGTATTCTGATTTCCGGTTGCTTTTTGAGGAACTATAAACGAATTAACGACCACTACATTCAACTACAAACGATTTCCAAGCTAGATTTCGATGTACTCTGATTTCCGGTTGCTTTTTGAGGAACTACAAATGAATTAGCGACCACTACATTCAACTACAAACGATTTCCGAGCAAGATATCGATGTATTCTGATTTTCGGTTGCTTTTGAGGAACTACAAGCGAATTAGCGACCACTACATTCAACTACAAACGATTTCCCAGCTAGATTTCGATGTATTCTGATTTCCGGTTGCTTTTTGAGGAACTAAAAACGAATTAACGACCATTACATTCAACTACAAACGATTTCCGAGCTAGATTTCGATTTATTCTGATTTCCGGTTGCTTTTTAACGAACTACAAACGAATTAACGACCATTACATTCAACTACAAACGATTTCCGAGCTAGATTTCGATGTATTCTGATTTCCGGTTGCTTTTTAACGAACTACAAACGAATTAACGACCACTACATTCAACCACAAACGATTTCCGAGCGAGATTTCGATGTATTCTAATTTCCGGTTGCTTTTTGAGGAACAACAAACGAATTAGCGTACATTCAACTACAAACTATTTCCGAGCTAGATTTCGATGTATTCTGATTTCCGGTTGCTTCTTGAGGAACTACATACGAATTAGCGACCACTACATTCATCTACAAACGATTTCCGAGCTAGATTTCGATGTATTCTGATTTCCGGTTGCTTTTGGAGGAACTACAAACGAACTAACGACCATTACATTCAACTACAAACGATTTCCGAGCTAGATTTCGATGTATTCTGATTTCCGGTTGCTTTTTGAGGAACTGCAAACGATTTAACGGTCACTACATTCAACTACAAATGATTTCCGAGCTAGATTTCGATGTATTCTGACTTCCGGTTGCTTTTTGAGGAACTACAAACGAATTAGCGACCACTACATTCAACTACAAACGATTTCCGAGCTAGATTTCGATGTATTCTGATTTCCGGTTGCTTTTTGAGGAACTACAAACGAACTAACGACCACTACATTCAACTACAAACGATTTCCGAGCTAGATTTCGATGTATTCTGATTTCCGGTTGCTTTTTGAGGAACTATAAACGAATTAACGACCACTACATTCAACTACAAACGATTTCCGAGCTAGATTTCGATGTACTCCGATTTCCGGTTGCTTTTTGAGGAACTACAAATGAATTAGCGACCACTACATTCAACTACAAACGATTTCCGAGCAAGATATCGATGTATTCTGATTTTCGGTTGCTTTTGAGGAACTACAAGCGAATTAGCGACCACTACATTCAACTACAAACGATTTCCGAGCGAGATTTCGATGTATTCTGATTTCCGGTTGCTTTTTGAGGAACTACAAACGAATTAACGACCATTACATTCAACTACAAACGATTTCCGAGCTAGATTTCGATGTATTCTGATTTCCGGTTGTTTTTTGAGGAACTACAAACGAATTAGCGACCACTACATTCAACTACAAGCGATTTCCGAGCTAGATTTCAATGTATTCTGATTTCCGGTTGCTTTTTGAGGAACTACAAACGAGTTAGCGACCATTACATTCAACTACAAGCGATTTCCGAGCTAGATTTCGATGTATTCTGATTTCCGGTTGCTTTTTGAGGAACTACAAACGAATTAGCGACCACTACATTCAACTACAAACGATTTCCGAGCTAGATTTCGATGTATTCTGATTTCCGGTTGCTTTTTGAGGAACTATAAACGAATTAACGACCACTACATTCAACTACAAACGATTTCCAAGCTAGATTTCGATGTACTCTGATTTCCGGTTGCTTTTTGAGGAACTACAAATGAATTAGCGACCACTACATTCAACTACAAACGATTTCCGAGCAAGATATCGATGTATTCTGATTTTCGGTTGCTTTTGAGGAACTACAAGCGAATTAGCGACCACTACATTCAACTACAAACGATTTCCCAGCTAGATTTCGATGTATTCTGATTTCCGGTTGCTTTTTGAGGAACTAAAAACGAATTAACGACCATTACATTCAACTACAAACGATTTCCGAGCTAGATTTCGATGTATTCTGATTTCCGGTTGCTTTTTGAGGAACAACAAACGAATTAGCGTACATTCAACTACAAACTATTTCCGAGCTAGATTTCGATGTATTCTGATTTCCGGTCGCTTCTTGAGGAACTACATACGAATTAGCGACCACTACATTCATCTACAAACGATTTCCGAGCTAGATTTCGATGTATTCTGATCTCCGGTTGCTTTTTGAGGAACTACAAACGAATTAGCGACCACTACATTCAACTACAAACGATTTCCGAGCTAGATTTCGATGTATTCTGATTTCCGGTTGCTTTTGGAGGAACTACAAACGAACTAACGACCATTACATTCAACTACAAACGATTTCCGAGCTAGATTTCGATGTATTCTGATTTCCGGTTGCTTTTTGAGGAACTACAAACGATTTAACGGTCACTACATTCAACTACAAATGATTTCCGAGCTAGATTTCGATGTATTCTGACTTCCGGTTGCTTTTTGAGGAACTACAAACGAATTAGCGACCACTACATTCAACTACAAACGATTTCCGAGCTAGATTTCGATGTATTCTGATTTCCGGTTGCTTTTTGAGGAACTACAAACGAACTAACGACCACTACATTCAACTACAAACGATTTCCGAGCTAGATTTCGATGTATTCTGATTTCCGGTTGCTTTTTGAGGAACTATAAACGAATTAACGACCACTACATTCAACTACAAACGATATCCGAGCTAGATTTCGATGTACTCCGATTTCCGGTTGCTTTTTGAGGAACTACAAATGAATTAGCGACCACTACATTCAACTACAAACGATTTCCGAGCAAGATATCGATGTATTCTGATTTTCGGTTGCTTTTGAGGAACTACAAGCGAATTAGCGACCACTACATTCAACTACAAACGATTTCCGAGCGAGATTTCGATGTATTCTGATTTCCGGTTGCTTTTTGAGGAACTACAAATGAATTAACGACCATTACATTCAACTACAAACGATTTCCGAGCTAGATTTCGATGTATTCTGATTTCCGGTTGCTTTTTAACGAACTACAAACGAATTAACGACCACTACATTCAACCACAAACGATTTCCGAGCGAGATTTCGATGTATTCTGATTTCCGGTTGCTTTTTGAGGAACAACAAACGAATTAGTGATCACTACATTCAACTACTAACGACGTCCGAGCTAGATTTCGATGTATTCTGATTTCCGGTTGTTTTTTGAGGAACTACAAACGAATTAGCGACCACTACATTCAACTACAAGCGATTTCCGAGCTAGATTTCAATGTATTCTGATTTCCGGTTGCTTCTTGAGGAACTACAAACGAATTAGCGACCACTACATTCATTTACAAACGATTTCCGAGCTAGATTTCGATGTATTCTGATTTCCGGTTGCTTTTTGAGGAACTACAAACGAATTAGCGACCACTACATTCAACTACAAACGATTTCCGAGCTAGATTTCGATGTATTCTGATTTCCGGTTGCTTTTGGAGGAACTACAAACGAACTAACGACCATTACATTCAACTACAAACGATTTCCGAGCTAGATTTCGATGTATTCTGATTTCCGGTTGCTTTTTGAGGAACTACAAACGAATTAAAGACCACTACATTCAACTACAAACGATTTTCGAGCTAGATTTCGATGTATTCTGATTTCCGGCTGCTTTTTGAGGAACTATAAACGAATTAGCGACCACTACATTCAACTACAAACGATTTCCGAGCTAGATTTCGATGTATGTATTCTGATTTCCGGTTGCTTTTTGAGGAACTACAAACGAATTAACGACCACTACATTCAACTACAAACGATTTCCGAGCGAGATTTCGATGTATTTTGATTTCCGGTTGCTTTTTGAGGAAAACAAACGAATTAGTGATCACTACATTCAACTACTAACGCTTTCCGAGCTAGATTTCGATGTATTCTGATTTCCGGTTGCTTCTTGAGGAACTACAAACGAATTAGCGACCACTACGTTCAACTACAAACGATTTCCGAGCTAGATTTCGATGTATTCTGATTTCCGGTTGCTTTTTGAGGAACTAAAAACGAATTAACGACCACTACATTCAACTACAAACGATTTCCGAGCTAGATTTCGATGTATTCTGATTTCCGGTTGCTTTTTGAGGAACTACAAACGAGTTAGCGACCACTACATTCAACTACAAGCGATTTCCGAGCTAGATTTCGATGTATTCTGATTTCCGGTTGCTTTTTGAGGAACTACAAATGAATTAGCGACCACTACATTCATCTACAAACGATTTCCGAGCTAGATTTCGATTAATTCTGATTTCCGGTTGCTTTTTGAGGAACTACAAACGAACTAGCGACCACTACATTCACCTACAAACCATTTCCGAGCTAGATTTCGATGTATTCTGATTTCCGGTTGCTTTTTGAGGAACTACAAACGAATTAACGACCATTACATTCAACTACAAACGATTTCCGAGCTAGATTTCGATGTATTCTGATTTCTTTTTGAGGAACTACAAACGAATTAACGACCACTACATTCAACTACACACGATTTCCGAGCTAGATTTCGATGTATTCTGATTTCAGGTTGCTTTTTGAGGAACTACAAACGAATTAGCGACCACTACATTCAACTACAAACGATTTCCGAGCTAGATTTCGATGTATTCTGATTTCCGGTTGCTTTTTGAGGAACTACAAACGAATTAACGACCACTACATTCAACTACAAACAATTTCCGAGCTAGATTTCGATGTATTCTGATTTCCGGTTGCTTTTTGAGGAACTACAAACGAATTAGCGACCACTACATTCAACTACAAACGATTTCCGAGCTAAATTCCGATGTATTGTGATTTCCGGTTGCTTTTTGAGGAACTACAAACGAATTAGCGACCACTACATTCAACTACAAACGATTTCCGAGCTAGATTTCGATGTATTCTGATTTCCGGTTGCTTTTTGAGGAACTATAAACGAATTAACGACCACTACATTCAACTACAAACGATTTCCGAGCTAGATTTCGATGTACTCTGATTTCCGGTTGCTTTTTGAGGAACTACAAATGAATTAGCGACCACTACATTCAACTACAAACGATTTCCGAGCAAGATATCGATGTATTCTGATTTTCGGTTGCTTTTGAGGAACTAAAAGCGAATTAGCGACCACTACATTCAACTACAAACGATTTCCGAGCTAGATTTCGATGTATTCTGATTTCCGGTTGCTTTTTGAAGAACTAAAAACGAATTAACGACCATTACATTCAACTACAAACGATTTCCGAGCTAGATTTCGATGTATTCTGATTTCCTGTTGCTTTTTAACGAACTACAAACGAATTAACGACCACTACATTCAACTACAAACGATTTCCGAGCTAGATTTCGATGTATTCTAATTTTCGGTTGCTTTTTGAGGAACAACAAACGAATTAGCGTACATTCAACTACAAACGATTTCCGAGTTAGATTTCGATTAATTCTGATTTCCGGTTGCTTTTTGAGGAACTACAAACGAACTAGCGACCACTACATTCACCTACAAACCATTTCCGAGCTAGATTTCGATGTATTCTGATTTCCGGTTGCTTTTTGAGGAACTACAAACGAATTAACGACCATTACATTCAACTACAAACGATTTCCGAGCTAGATTTCGATGTATTCTGATTTCTTTTTGAGGAACTACAAACGAATTAACGACCACTACATTCAACTACAAACGATTTCCGAGCTAGATTTCGATGTATTCTGATTTCAGGTTGCTTTTTGAGGAACTACAAACGAATTAGCGACCACTACATTCAACTACAAACGATTTCCGAGCTAGATTTCGATGTATTCTGATTTCCGGTTGCTTTTTGAGGAACTACAAACGAATTAACGACCACTACATTCAACTACAAACAATTTCCGAGCTAGATTTCGATGTATTCTGATTTCCGGTTGCTTTTTGAGGAACTACAAACGAATTAGCGACCACTACATTCAACTACAAACGATTTCCGAGCTAAATTCCGATGTATTGTGATTTCCGGTTGCTTTTTGAGGAACTACAAACGAATTAGCGACCACTACATTCAACTACAAACGATTTCCGAGCTAGATTTCGATGTATTCTGATTTCCGGTTGCTTTTTGAGGAACTATAAACGAATTAACGACCACTACATTCAACTACAAACGATTTCCGAGCTAGATTTCGATGTACTCTGATTTCCGGTTGCTTTTTGAGGAACTACAAATGAATTAGCGACCACTACATTCAACTACAAACGATTTCCGAGCAAGATATCGATGTATTCTGATTTCCGGTTGCTTTTTGAGGAACTATAAACGAATTAACGACCACTACATTCAACTACAAACGATTTCCGAGCTAGATTTCGATGTACTCTGATTTCCGGTTGCTTTTTGAGGAACTAAAAACGAATTAACGACCATTACATTCAACTACAAACGATTTCCGAGCTAGATTTCGATGTATTCTGATTTCCGGTTGCTTTTTAACGAACTACAAACGAATTAACGACCATTACATTCAACTACAAACGATTTCCGAGCTAGATTTCGATGTATTCTAATTTTCGGTTGCTTTTTGAGGAACAACAAACGAATTAGCGTACATTCAACTACAAACGATTTCCGAGTTAGATTTCGATGTATTCTGATTTCCGGTTGCTTTTTGAAGAACTACAAATGAATTAGCGACCACTACATTCAACTACAAACGATTTACGAGCTAGATTTCGATGTATTCTGATTTCCGGTTGCTTTTTGAGGACTATAAACGAATTAACGACCACTACATTCAACTACAAACGATTTCCGAGCTAGATTTCGATGTATTCTGACTTCCGGTTGCTTTCTGATTAACTACAAATGAATTAGCGACCACTACATTCAACTACAAACGATTTACGAGCTAGATTTCGATGTATTCTGATTTCCGGTTGCTTTTTGAGGACTATAAATGAATTAACGACCACTACATTCAACTACAAACGATTTCCGAGCTAGATTTCGATGTATTCTGACTTCCGGTTGCTTTCTGATTAACTACAAATGAATTAGCGACCACTACATTCAACTACAAACGATTTCCGAGCAAGATATCGATGTATTCTGATTTTCGGTTGCTTTTGAGGAACTACAAACGAATTAGCGACCACTACATTCAACTACAAACGATTTCCGAACGAGATTTCGATGTATTCTGATTTCCGGTTGCTTTTTGAGGAACTACAAACGAATTATCGACCATTACATTCAACTACAAACGATTTCCGAGCTAGATTTCGATGTATTCTGATTTCCGGTTGCTTTTTGAGGAACTACAAACGAATTAACGACCATTACATTCAACTACAAACGATCTCCGAGCTGGATTTCGATGTATTCTGATTTCCGGTTGCTTTTTGAGGAACAACAAACGAATTAGCGACCACTACATTCATCTACAAACGATTTCCGAGTTAGATTTCGATGTATTCTGATTTCCGGTTGCTTTTTGAGGAACTACAAACGAATTAACGACCATTACATTCAACTACAAACGATTTCCGAGCTAGATTTCGATGTATTCTGATTTCCGGTTGCTTTTTGAGGAACTACAAATGAATTAGCGACCACTACATTCAACTACAAACGATTTCCGAGCAAGATATCGATGTATTCTGATTTTCGGTTGCTTTTGAGGAACTACAAACGAAGTAGCGACCAGTATGTTCAACTACAAACGATTTCCGAGCTAGATTTCGATGTATTCTGATTTCCGGTTGCTTTTTGAGGAACTACAAACGAATTAACGACCACTACATTCAACTACAAACTATTTCCGACCTAGATTTCGATGTATTCTGATTTCCGGTTGCTTTTTGAGGAACTAGAAACGAATTAACGACCACTACATTCAACTACAAACGATTTCCGAGCTAGATTTCGATGTATTCTGATTTCCGGTTGCTTTTTGAGGAACTACAAACGAATTAGCGACCACTACACTCAACTACAAACGATTTCCGAGCGAGATTTCGATGTATTCTGATTTCCGGTTGCTTTTTGAGGAACAACAAACGAATTAGCGATCACTACATTCAACTACTAACGACTTCCGAGCTAGATTTCGATGTATTCTGATTTCCGGTTGCTTTTTGAGGAACTACAAACGAATTAGCGACCACTACATTCAACTACAAGCGATTTCCGAGCTAGATTTCGATTTATTCTGATTTCCGGTTGCTTTTTGAGGAACTACAAACGAATTAGCGTCCACTACATTCAACTACAAACGATCTCCGAGCTAGATTTCGATGTATTCTGATTTCCGGTTGCTTTTTGAGGAACTACAAACGAATTAGCGACCACTTCATTCAACTACAAACTATTTCCGAGCTAGATTTCGATGTATTCTGATTTCCGGTTGCTTTTTGAGGAACTACAAACGAATTAACGACCACTACATTCAACTACAAACGATTTCCGAGTTAGATTTCGATGTATTCTGATTTCCGGTTGCTTTTTGAGGAACTACAAACGAATTAGCGACCACTTAGTTCTCGCGAAACTACAAACGAATAAGCGGTCACTGCAATCGACTACAAATGATTTCCGAGCGAGATCTCGATGTATTCTGATTTCCGGTTGCTTTTTGAAGAACTACAAACAAATTAGCGACCACTACATTCAACTACAAATGATTTCCAAGCGTGATCTCGATATATTCAGACTTCCGCTTAGATTTCGCGAAACTACAAAAAATTAGCAGTCACTGCAACCAACTACAAATTATTATAGAGCACGAACACAATTTTGAAAAAAAAAATTCAAAAAAATATATCGGCTATAACTTTTTTTTGCTTGCTACTACAAACGAAAATTCCTTCACTACAATTAACTACAAGCGATTCTCTACAAGAATCAACCATTGGCTTTGAGTGCCTTCAAATCCGGGGATGGGTTTTTTCAAAGTCCTATAACTTTTTTTTAAGCAACTACAAACGAAATATTTATTACTACAATCAACTACATACAAAATTCTGTAAGAATCGCAAAAAAAAATCCCGATTTTCAAAAGTCGGGTGCCAAGTTCACAGAGCTCATCGAAGTCTTTCGTAGTAGATCTAGTGGTCTTAAAAAATGTGGATACGACCGCTGGGGTGAACAGGGAGTTTATCCCTAAATACCGTGGACCATATATCATTCGGAAACAACTGGGAAATGATCGCTACGAAATTTCTGATACAGATCACTGCCAAATTACCCAAATGGCATACGTTGGCATTGTTGATTCTACTCGTTTAAGAAAATAGCTGGAACCAAAAACTGATGCGTATAGTTCTGAGGACTCTTAAGGCAACACTTCGAAATATGAAGATTGCGAATATTTAGAAGACGAATTTTTAGAAAATAAGTAACAATCGAGGTAGATTGTGTTGTCAGGTCGGATTGTAGTGATCTACGAGATGACATTAGTTTCATGCGATTTGGCAACACTTTCGACTAAATACAACTATTGGAGATATGTCAAAAAGACAACCGCGACCAACTTAATGTTTTGTCAATTTTCCTTTTCCGGTTGATCGAAGAACATTGTTAATCAACAAAAAGGTACATACAACTTTGTAATTTAACATTAATCAGTTTTTATAAGATTAACTCGTGAAATTCATTGCAGTATGTTGGATTTTTTTTTCAACTTATAATTTATCTGTTAATAATAATTTTATTATTTCAAAATATTGTGAATTCATATAATCAAATGTGTCCCGCATTTAACTACATCCGGCTATATATTTGTTTTCAATAGTGTAAGCTTCGGATATATGTAGTGGTAAAAACAAAAACCCAAAGCTTTTATGCATATGCAATAGTAAAAAAAACATAAAGCATTAGGTGTATTTTTTTAATGGATAAGTGTAAGCTCACCATTTATTTTATAGAAGCATTATCATGTAAGTTCACCATTTATTTTGATGAAAGCATTACCACGTTCACGAACCCTACAACTTTTGATAATTTTTTTATTTTTACTTGGCATGGATGTTTAGTTTACAAAAATTTTTTTTTTTTGATAACAAATAAATGTAGAAACATATATACACACACTCATATATTTTCCTTTTTTCGTTTGCATATATACACACATATGTATATATTAATATACATATTTTTATATTTTTGAGATATTATTGTTAAGATAATTAATTGTCGGAATATTTTTTGTTGAATTTGGGCAGAAACTTATCGTATTAACGAACCGTAGACATGAATATTTTTGCTTCAAAAAGCAGGTTAATACTTGTTTTATTGTTATTGCTTCCTTAAGCCCTTGGTGAACAGTGCAAATATAATGTAATAGGAAAACTGACCAGGTGCAAAGAGTTCAGCTATAATAAGACAAATGGCAAAGTGTCAAAAATTTTACTACGGTTATCGATAAAAAATTAAGTTCTGTCAAAAACAATGTAAAATTGTTCAAATTAAAATTTACATATCAAGCTTAAACATTAAAAGTGTTGCTGAATCAGCGGTTTATGGACAATTTCAGCGATTTACCGCTTTTTTTGTTTTTATGTTTGCGTTTTTTTCATAAACAAAAAGTTGACAGCATTTAATGAAAGAAAAAAAAAACATTACAACAGGAACAATAATTTTAATACCAAAAGAAGAAAAACTAAAAAACTCCTAAAAGTTAAAATATGGATATGGATGAAATTATTGGCGGTGTGGCTTTACTTCAAAACATTGTAATTGAGTGTATAGTGAAAAAAAAATGCAAATAAATAAAAAGTCTAAACGGTTTTCTTCACTGTGGTTACTATTCAGGGAAGACGAAGGATTTGTACAAGGAAATAGAATGTGAGGATTCCAAACTTTATAGAAATGTTTTGAGGATGACTCCTCATCAATTCTACGTAGTTTTGGAGAAAGTAAGGCCATACATTACAAAGCAGGACACTCGCTTTAGAAATTGTATCGGACATCAAGAAAGACTTCTTGTTTCGTTGAGATATCTAGCCACAGGTAACTATACATATTTATATATGTGCATAATGTCAACATGTACATTAATTATTTTCTTATATTTGTACATATGTACATAGAAGAAACACCACAAACATCCCTGCAACTTCCTTTTTGAATACACCAATCAACCATCTCCAAAATTCTAAAATTGACAATACCAGCTATATATAAAACATTGAGTGATGAATTTATGCAATTTCCTGTGTGAGAGCGAATGTCGTTCTATTGCTTTCGATTTTTTTAATATGTGGGGCTTCCCTAATTGCTTAGGAGCAGTAGACGGTAACGTTTATTTATTTTTTTTGATATATGTATAAAACATTCTTTAAACGGTATACATACATACACACATATCATACATTTATAGGAAAGCATTGCAACATTATTGGGTGGAAAAGATCTGGTTCGACGTATTTCAATTATAAAGGATTGAATTCCATTATATTAATGGGCATAGCTGATGCTGACACAAATTATGAAAATGTGTTATCAGACAGAAGAAACCCCCAAAAAGGGGAGAAACAATAAGAGATACCTTCGCAGATTATTTTTGGGGTCGCAAAGATGATGTTGGTGCTGCTAAAATTATAATATAATACTAACATATAATTGTTAAAAAAAAAATTATTAAAAATAAAAAAAAAACAATTCATAAAAACAAATATTGTTTTAAATATATACTAAAAAAAAAATATATATTATAATATTTTACAAACAATTAATTAAACACAAATTTGTTCTTAATATTGTTTTCTAATAAGTATTATAAGTATATATGTACATAAAAACAAAACATTCTTTTCACTTTTTATAAAAATGGAAAAGTTTTTTAAATTAAAATTTTTTATCACAATTCATTACAATAAAAGCTTTCCAATATACATAGATATGTAGAAATAGACTGTAATAAGACAACATTTGTACTTTTTTCACATTTTTCCATCGACATTAATCGTCATCCTCAGAATCATCAAATAGAATTGTGGTAATTTTTGATTTAGCTACCAACTGCTTTCGTTTTGATAAATTATTCATTTCGTTGGTTACAAATGCTCCGAATGCAGCATTTGGTTCATTATTAGAAAGCTTTTTCGCAAGCACATCCGTAAGTTTCTTGGAACTCTCGCAAATTTCTTTAAAATTTTCGTCGCCCAATTTTCTTTTCCTACGAGAGTTGTGACCGGATTTTTCACTGCCATTTGGAGTTGAGCTTGTGAAGTGTTGGGTCTCCAACTCTTTCTGGCTCTGAAATGTACAGCCACTTAAAAGATCTTCGTCAGATAAAACCTCAATATCAATATTAGATTCGGTGTACAGTTCCTATAAAAAATTAATGAGTTAATAAATTTTGTAAGATTTTTTACTCTATTTTATGATATATACAACTTAATAACATGTAGGTTTATGTACATATCGACCTAAGAAAAACATTTTGAAATACTTAAAAAGTTTATAACATTATAAAAGTTTGTTCAATTTTACATTGTTAAAGTAATGTCTGCTGAAGTAATTCAGCATAGAAAAAAATTGTTTGGCTGCTAACAAGAAGTTAAACAGAATGCGCTACGAATTAATGTGTGTAAACATGTTTGTCTGTTGGTGAAGAGGAATAAAGTGGTTTTGAATCTTCTAAAAGATATTGTTTGCAGAAACGTTTTGTTTTATGAAGTGATTTAAATGGGCAAGTTTTGTGTAAATATGTAGTTTTTTTTAATATAGCAAACGAATTAAAAACAAAATATGTATAAGGATCGATATAACGATTAGTACTGCATTATTAATACAAAATTCCCATTGAAGCAAAGGCTCGATATGAACATACAAACACATTAAACAGATTATACTTACGTCAAGGCTTTTTAGTTGAAGTTATTAACGGAAGAAGTTGCCTCATTGGTAGAAAGCAAAAATTCCAGTGATTGGCTGTATTTCCACATCAGCTTCAGCGCTTCCTCCACCTTTTTTAGCTTTAACATTTGTAATCTACTCCGAATTGTAGTACGATTTTAAGTTATTCCACTTTCTAGCGACATCACCTAATAATTGATTATGTAAATGTTTATTTATGCACATGCACACATTAAATAAAAAAAAAAGTTAATTTATTGCTACCTACCAGCATCAAAAGGGATATTTGATGAAAAGTTTGTGTTAAGTTTTGTGGCAAGTTCCTCCCAAAACTTAATTTTTATAAATTTGTTTTTATATTCCACCACTTTCACATCCCAAATATAAGGCACTTGCTTAACTTCACTTTCACAAAGAAATTCATTTTACCATGGAAAGGGAAAACAACAATAAAGTACCATACCTAGTCTACATAATATTAAGACAAGGAACACGGCTAAAATTAGATTGGTACCAGAAACCTATGGCTTCAGGAAGACTGATTAATTCTAACTCCAGACATCCTACAAATATAATTAACACGGCTTCAAATTTCATACGTAGAGTTTTAGAAATAAGTGACAAAGATTTTCATCTCAGAAATATGGACATAATAAGAAATATATTAATTAAAAATGACTTTCCAATAAAAACAATTAATAACTTGATAGGACAATGGAAAAATAAAACAAGTAAGAAAATTATAGTCGGTCTAGACCAACTATACGATATCCTATACCATGCGTTTAGAGCAGTGAAGGCCGTACCAAGCACGCTGCACAGTGGCTCATTTTGGGAAAACACGTGCCAAAAATCATTGCTTTTGAACTACAGCAGATATCGATTTGAAACTTTTACTGATAAATCGTGAGACTTCAAAGATTATGTGCTGTAAAGATGAGAGTGCCACGCCTTAAAAAAAAGGGCGGGTAAATTGGTAGATTACAGACTTTTGTTTTTTGTGCTTTTGTTCTTGAAGTACAGATCGAAATTTTGCTTCAATCGAAATTTTGAGACAATCTATACTAAAATTGAGAGAAATCGGTTCAGATTTAGATATAGTCCCCATATATATGTTCCCCGATTTGACTAAATACTCCTCTAGAAGTCATATGTAAATATGTATTCGAGTACCGATTTACGGCTTGATTGTGTTTCTAGTCCTATACTACTATTTTAAGCTACTACTCTCCCTGTGTTTACTTAACAGCTGACTCTGGAAAAATGGCTTTCAATGATATTGTAGTCGCAACCAACTTCTGAGCTTCCGGTCTCTCTCTGCTTGAACGCCAACACGACAACAAGTGTCTTCTCGATAAAGTTTGAAATATCTTGTTAATCATCATAGATTTAAAAAAATTGAAAGTTTAAATAAAAAATAACTTAACTTATATATTTCGTCAAACAACGCGTGTTTCATAATTTGTTAAAAATGGCTTTGTCGTATTACCAACTATTTGAACTATTTTTAAAGAGTGATAGTGCTGAGAACTTTATAATAGCTGTAACTAAAGAGTTAAATTGCAAAAATATTCAGGAACATGAAAATGCATTGAAACAATTTTATAGAAATATAAGACAAAAGTGGATTGCAAAACATCGGTTCCGAAATAGGTTCATTGAAAGTTATGGAACATGGCTTGAAAATAATAAGTTGACTTTTGATGACATTCAAATGGAGAAACCCACTACTTCGAAAAGCTCTAGAGGAAGGCCCGAAGTTTCAATAGATGAGTGCTCGAAACGTAGCCAAAAGAGGAAGCTTACTGGAGCTACTGAAAATATGTCAATGGTAAATCTTTCGACAGCCTTATCACTAAATTATAACAAGAACAAGGAAAGGGTTAAAGGCAGTATAACAGCAGCAATATCCAAGGCGAGCCCGAAAAGGCTTCAAAGAATACAAAAAAGCATTCCTACTCCACCGTACTCCACATTAAATGTAAAGTTCAATAATGAAGAGGCCTTAGCTTTGTTTCTCGATTTGGGGTTATCAAAAGAAAAATATATAATATTGCGCAATTCCTTAAAATCAAAGAAAGTAGACATTTTGCCAAGCTATTCTGGAATAACGTCAGCCAAAAAGGAAACTGTGCCACTTTCTTGAGATAACAGATGTACTAGCTAAAGTTAAACTTCAAGATATGTTGAACCACACTGTTCAGCGGATAATCACTACGAAAAGCATGGAAGAACTTGATTTACTTCCACGTGATTTAACATTACTAACAAAATGGGGCTGCGACGGATCCTCAGGACAAAGTGCATACAAACAATCAATTACGCCACATAATGATGAGAGCTTTTCTGACGCAAATATGTTAATGGTTTCAATTGTTCCATTGAGGTTAAAGTCTACCTTGGCTGAACATTGGAAAAACCCTCGACCATCTTCAACTCACTTTTGTAGACCAGTAATGTTTCAATATGCTAAAGAAACTCCTGCACATATAACTACCACTGTTAACAACATAAAACATGAAATCGGTGAACTGCATCCAACAGAAATTTGCATTCATAATAAAATGTTTCGTATAAACCACGAGCTTTTTCTCACAATGATCGATGGTAAAGTCCTGAATGAAATCACAAATACAAAATCTACACGAACTTGCGCAATTCGTAAGAGGACGCAAAAGAACTTCCAGAATGAAAATGACTCAATAGCTTATGAACTCAACTGCCAGTATGGCATATCTCCCTTACATGCCAGAATACGGTTCATGGAATTTTTCTTAAAGCTTGCGTATACTCTGCCTGAAAAAGAAGGTGATAGAGCGGATGTCAAAAGGAAAATTCAACAAGAATTTCGCCAGGAAATTGGGCTTCTAGTAGATCAGCCGAAACAAGGTTTTGGAAACACGAACGATGGCAACACTGCAAGGAAATTTTTCAAAAATGTGGACATCACTGCTCGTATAACTGGAATTGACTCCGAAATCATAAAGAGGGTGCAGATCTTGCTTAATGTTCTTAACTGCAGAGAAAAAGTCGACGCAAATAAATATGGAATTTATGCTTCAAGAACCGCCGAGTTAATTAAAGAAAAATATCCAAAAAAAATGTTAACCCCAACGGTTCATAAAGTTTTAGATCATGGCAAACAAATTATGGAGTACCAATCTCTCCCTATTGGGGAATTATCCGAAGAAGCACAAGAAGCCAGGAACAAGGATTATAAAAAGTACAGACTCTCAAACACTCGAAAGTTTTCCCGAAAAAGCCAGAACGAGGATTTATTTAACATGCTCTTAGCGTCTTCTGACCCAAAAATTTCATCACTGAGACATGTTAGATCAATACCGGAATTAAAAACTGTATATTCGCCAGAAATGGTTGCTTTGTTTGAAAACATTGATGATTGCTTCGTAGAAAATTAAAGTTTTTCAATAAAATCGTAAAATTGCTGTTTTCGTATGGGAGCGTACTCTTCTAGGGGGCGTGGCTTAGTCAGTGAGTATAAATTTAAAATTATTTCTTGTAATTAAGTTATGTGCCAATTTTCAGGAAGTTATCATATCCAATAACAAAGATATTAAGTAGTAACTTTAGTATAATAGGTACTACTCAACCTGTAATGTGGCATGGGTTGACTCATAAAAGGTCAAATATCTCCAATCGGGCACGATTGTGGCAATGGTTTTTTTTTTATTGTTTCATGGACATTCCCTCAATAATACAAAATTTTCAAAATTTCTTGCACGCCCGGCCTTTTTTTTTAAACTCAACTCAAAGTTTGAAAATTAAGCAAAAAATAGAGGTTTAAAAAAAAAATTATAAAAATTAGGCCTTTCTAAAAAATACATATATATTTTTTTAATATCTTTGAAATTGTTCCTAAAATCAAGAGAAAAAAAATTCATGACTTTATCTCCAACCGATTTTGAACAAACACTAGTTGAACTCTGCATTAATATTGATTTCAGTCATCGACTAACCTTTGCGTCGTGCGGTTGACTTATTCTTTGCCTCGCTGAGTGTCAATTTTTTATTTTTTTTTCTAACACTTGTAACTTAATATAACAGTGACAACAAAAACTTTTCGTTCGGATAGTGTGTAAAATTAATTTTTAATTCGTAGTCGGTGGTGATGCTTGATCCGCCCTATCTGGGGGACAACCGCTATGCTATATTAGCGGATGGCCCCCATCCTAAAAAAAAACGTTCAAACCAAAATATCCTAGAGATATTCCCAGAATTGCCAAATATTCAAAAACCTGATCCTAAATATGTCATTCTGTCGGCAGTTGGTGACAAAAATATACAAGAATATTCATGTTTTTTAGTTCACCGTTCTCTAAAATCAGTTTGCACCGATATATTGTCAGTTTCCGAACTTCGTGACGGTAACCTTCTGATTCTCACTGGAAACAAAAAAAGTGCCGATAAATTAATATCAACAAAAAATTTACCAAGAGTTTGCAATATTAATTGTGTATACCATTGTAAATTGAATGCATCTAAAGGTACTATCTATGCACCCTACCTGAACAATGTTCCCGAAGATGAAATAGTTAGCGAACTAAAATCACAAGGTGTAGTTGAAGTCTACAAATATCAAAAGAAAAACTCTGAAGAAAAATTAACTCCATGTGGTGTACTTCTCCTAACATTCGACCGTTACTCTACCCCTGATAAACTGGATATTTCTTGGCACAAAGTAAAGGTAAGGTCATATTACCCAAATCCTATGCGCTGCAAATCCTGTCAACGTCTTGGACACACAAAAAAATGGTGCAAAAACAATCCATTGTGCGAAAAATGTGCATTGCCACCACATTCGCCTGCTGAATGTACACGCACTTTCTGTATTAACTGTTCCGACGAACACCCCTCTACCTATAAAGAATGCAAAGTCTTTAAACAGCACAAAGAAATTCTTAAAATTAAAACAAAAGAAAAATGCACTTTAAAAGCTGCTAAAGAAAAGTACGAAACACAAACAATTACACCACCGTTAGTACAATCATACTCCAATGTTACAACCACCAAAAACACAAATCATATTAACATTAACAACAATCCCACAAGTACTAACACTACAAGCAAACAAATTCAAAACCCAAAAATCGTTACAACAAAACCATCTACAGAAACAAATAACAAAACAGAACCATCATATTCCAATAACAATAACTCTATTGTTACACCAAAAAAAAAACACACAAGAAGCAAAACTAGAAAAACCAACATCAAGTAAGAATATTAAAACAATACCAACTATATTAACTAGATCGATGACCAAACAACAAGCAACCAACAACTCAACAGCAACAACTAAATCAACTAAAATAAAAGAAACACTCAACTTAACACACAGCCAAATCGCTTTGCCTAAGCTATCAACAACAAATCTCAACACAACATACAATGAACAAGAAGAAATAATGTTTGTGGATGAGGAGTAAATTGTTTAAATAATTTTCAATATGGATTTAAAAATAATACAGTGGAATATTAATGGTCTTACAAATAATTACCACGAACTACAACTGTTACTAAAAGACTATAACCCCGACATTATCTCCATTCAAGAAACACACATCCCTGTTAATCATAACAATATTTTTTCTCCAAAACAATATAACGGTTTCTTTCATAACTTGGCTAATAACATCACAGCCAAACAAGGTATTGGAATCCTCGTAAAAAAATCTATTCCACACAAACTTGTGTATACCAATCACGATATAGCTACCATAGCTATTCAAATTGACATTGGTATAAAACTAACTGTGGCCTGCACCTACATACCACCCCACCAAAGTTATTCTGAGCAAAGATTAAAAAATTTGATAAGTAATTTAAGCTGTCCATTACTAATTACGGGTGACTTCAACTCTTGGAGCTTTGGGGTTCAACAGAATCTAATTCTCGTGGTGAAATACTCGAAAATGTAACTATAAATGAAGATCTTATCATACTAAATAACGGTAGCCCTACCCATTTTTCCACACATAATACATTTTCTAGTGTAGATATCACGTTATGCTCCTCACAACTTGCTCCTTTTTACTCTTGGGAAACTCTGTCTAGTCTTCACGGAAGTGACCACTACCCAATTTTAATTAAAATTAAAAAGAGCGTTATTCATACAAAAGCAAATTTTCAACCAAAATTCAAAACAGAATCAGCAAACTGGCGTTTATATCAACAAAAATGCAACGAAAATGTTTCAAAAATAAAAAAAACTATGAACATTAACCAACAGGCCGCATCATTTGTCAAATGTATTAGATCAGCTGCAAATGTTAGTATCCCCCAGACCAAAGGTAAGTGCTTAAGGCCCCATGTAGTCTGGTGGAACTCCACATTGGCTTCTTTACGGAAAGAAAAACAACGTTTTTGGCACAACTTCAAGCGCGAGAGAAATGAGGCTAACTTAATTTTATATAAAAAACATAATGCTCTGTTCAGGAGAGCTGTTAAAGAAAGTAAGGCCGCTTGTATTCAAAAGTTCACTTCAAAAATTAACCCTAGTTCTTCCTCCCAACGTATATGGAATGATATAAGGCGAATTACAGGTGCAAGAGACTCTAACACAATAAATAACATACAGTCAGGTTCAATTACTCTCACTGATTCTTTAGATATTGCTAACGGATTTGCACTACATTGGTCAGAACAGTCAAATGACAGTAACTTCTCCCTAGAATTTCAACAAAACAAATCTAGTACTATAAACCAAGTACACAACATCATAAATGTAAACAAGTTTGCAAAAAAAATTGAATCACCAATTAACATTTTGGAATTAGAAGATGCTTTGCATTCAGCAAAAGGAAAAACACCAGGTTACGACCGTATTTCGTATCCTATGTTAAAAAACTTGAGTTTGTCAACAAAAAATCATTTGCTCCTACTCTATAATAATATATTTGCATACAAAGTATATCCACAAGCATGGAAAACCGCAGTCGTTATCCCGATCCCAAAACCCAAAAAAGATCACCACACAATATTTGGTTTTAGACCAATTTCCTTGCTTTCTTGTATTAGTAAAGTCCTAGAAAAAATTATAGCAAGACGACCTATGTGGTTTATTAAAACTAACAACTATATAACACCCAATCAAGTAGCTTTTATGAAGAAACAAGGAACCGACGACGTTCTTCTCTACCTTCAAAACTACATATCAAAATCTCTATCAACCAGAAATCATATAACTATCCTTTCTACTGACTTTGTAAACGCTTTTGATCGCATTGGAATCCACGTAATCTTACAACAACTGGCTGATTGGAAAATAGGTACAAATATGTATACTTTAGTAAAAAATTTCTTGTGCCATCGCCGACTGAAAGTCAGAATTAATGGACAGCTCTCTAGAACTCTACCATTAGACAATGGAATTCCACAAGGATCGCCATTGTCAGCCGTTTTATTTATCATAGCTTTTAATGAATTTAGCAAAATCATTACTGCTCAAAAACATATCGAACACGGCATTTATGCTGACGATGCCGTTATCTTTACAAAACTTAATGATAACAACAAAGTTAAGGAGATTTTTTCTAATATTTTGGAGAAAATAGATAAATGGGGCTTAAAATCTGGAGCAAAACTCTCTATCGAGAAGTGCTCCCTTCTTCACATATGCAAAAAATATAATTGCTCTACTTTTGATATTGAATTCAACAACGTTAAAATCAAAAGAGTTAATTACTTACGCATCTTAGGTGTTATTTTCTATAAAGGCTTTACCTTCAAAGAACACTGTCAACAACTGAGAAAAAACTTGAACTCGAGGTTGAATATTGTTAAATATTTAACATCAAAAAACTTTACGATACATATCTCCACCATGATAAATATAACTCGATCAATCATGCTCTCAAAAATCGACTTCGCTCTACCTATTTATGGGTGGTGCGCCCTTTCCCATTGGTGCTTTCCCTACTAGCCCCACTATTAACATTTTGGCAGAAGCTGGCATGCCCTCTATAAAAGATCGGACCATGCAGTTAACCTACAAACTGATACCAAAACTTTTCATAAATTGTAATCGAATTTTATATCAAGAGGTCAAAAAAGTTCAAAAATGTATACGGATTCCTAGACGGGAATCTACCATCACTAGATGCATAAAATTCTCTAGAAATCTTAATCTTCAAATTCAACCTATACTTTTTAAGCAGCAATCCGAACCTCCATGGCTGACAGGTGAAAAATCGTTCATTCTATCGTTAGCAGACTTGCCTAAAACCTCAACCTCGGCAACAATTTACAAACAAATGTTTAACTACATCGCAGAAAGATATTTAGACACCGGTTGGACGTTTCTTTACACCGATGGGTCTAAATCAAGTGATTTTACAACATTCGCAACAGTAACTCAAAACGGCAGTCTTATATCCACTAGCTTCATTGATAACAACTGTTCCAATTTTACAGCTGAAGCTTTAGCTATACTTTTTGCAATCAAATTCGCCTCACAAAACGATTCAAAATTTATAATTTGCTCCGACAGTCTATCATCAATACTTGCCATCAAAAACACTCAATATGATTCACCAATAATTAATGAAATCAGAAATATATCTATTCAAAATTTGGAAAAAATTAAAATAATGTGGGTACCGTCGCACGTCGGTATTACTGGCAACGAATATGCTGACTCAGCTGCTGATGAAGCTAAACGACGACCATTACTCAATTATCCGACTTGGGAAGGTCGCGATATTTTTAACACCATTTTCAATTTTTTGATGTCTGATAAAACCCAAAATTGGTCCAATTATCAACACAGGTACAAAAATATAAATCCAATGGGGAAAAAACCATCATACCCAAGAAACTGCACCAGGAGAGAAACCACTACATTTGTTCGGCTTAGAATTGGTCACTGTAAGTTTTCACATGAACATCTGTACAGTGGGACTACTGCACCTATTTGCTCTACCTGCAACAAACAACTTAATGTCACCCACATCCTTGACGAATGCATAACCTACAACACATCCAGAGCACACCTATTCGGAACAAATATACCAACAGATCTTCTCAAAAACACATGTGATAAAAATATCAAATTATTGTACAAATTCATATCTGAAAATTATATACAAAATCTTATTTAAAACGCCTTTATAACCTAGTCGGAGTCGAAAGCCTTAGTTGCTAGCACTCCTTAAAATCTTATATTAATAATTGTAATTTAATTATAATATTAATATTCAATAAATAAATAAATAAAAATAATATTGATTTTTTTGGGCATTTTTCATTCTTTTTCAAAATAGTCCAACTTTGACCAGCTGTACAAACTAAGCTATACACTTAAAATGGATGATATTTCAGAATTTGATACTTCAATCAGTTCTTAATTAAAAACTATAAACCTTTTTGCCCAGTCAAACAACTCGAAAATTGATTTTTGGCACGAGTTTTCGTGCGCTGGTGCTCGGCTTCTTATATGTATACAGCCGAACGAAAACAAAAATACTCACCAAAGAGTAAAAGTAAACAACAATTTCATTCAGTCTTATGAAAGCTTTTGAACAAAGTAGGTCTATGTCGCATTGCCTTTTGAAATTCGTATATATTTTTTTTTTTAGGTACACAGAGAATATTTGTTTAAAAGAAACCAAAAATGTTGAGAAAATTTCGAAGACTTGATAAACTAAATTACGCAAAGCAGTTGAATCTGCTATAAATTCAACGTTTTCTATAAATTACATACGTCGCCTCCATTTCACAACACTATATCTGTCTTTTATGCATTTTTTTTTTAATTTTAAAAAACATCCAGTAACATCATGCTGGTAAGTTTTTTTTAGTTTTTGGCAACAAACCACTTATTAACCTTTGAAATTTCTTATCTTTTTAAGTTCTGCTATTTCTTTTTTTTCTGTTTTTTTAAAGAAATGAATTACTTATTATTACTTATTTGATTTAATAAACTTCAAACTTATGAATAAAAGAGATTAAATGTTCTTCACATTTTTTTTTTTACATTTTCAGAATGTCAGATTTAAAATTTTAAAACAACAAAATATATTTAAAATTTTACCATATTCTTCGTGAACTCAACTATTTTCCCTTTTAGTCATTCATAAACACATTCATACAAAATCTACACAAACCCATTTAATATCGGCATTGTGTTACGTCCATGGATTTCGATCAGTGTAGTACAACTAACACATGCTCATAAACACTATTACTAACTCAATTCTCTCGATGGCCACCACTGGTTTAGAGACCCTACCTCTTAGGCCCAACTAACTGGATATAGAAAATAAGCATAAACCAAATTTGAGTGGGATTTTTTATTAATTTTTTGGCTGCAGATATGAAAAAGTTCATACGGATGCTAAATCTATATGGGGACTTGGTCCAAAAATGGACCGATCCTGATCATGTTTGGTAAAGTCTCTTGTATTTTGCAAAAATATATACAAACAAAATTTGAGAAGAATCAGTGCAATATTTTTGTTTTTTGATAGATTTAAGTGAAGATCGGGAAGCAGCTCTATATGGAGCCTATGACTAAGAGTTGTCCCATAGGGATCATTTTGGACTACTCATTAATGGATGTAAAAAATGCATACAAACCCAATTTGAGTAAGATCTATATGACAATTTGGATCTTATGGCAATTTATGTCGATTTCATAGGGGTCATTTGTATGGGGGCTAGGTCTGAACATGGACCGATTCAATAGCATGCATCCTATAGCCGATAACAGCTTATACACCAAATTTCATCAAAATATATTCATATTTGCGACCTGCAGTTTGATTACAAGGTTTACATGAACACACATACGGACAGGCGGACGGACATCGTTAAATCGAATCAGATAGTGATTCTGATTCGATCGGTATAATAAAAGATGGGTCTAGGTCAAATATTTTTGGTAGTTACAAACAGCAGCAGCAAAAAGTCATTATACCCAAACCACATAGTGGTATAGGGTATAATTAAAGGAAATATTCGAATAGAAAAACCTCCAAAAATATACAAATCCATGAATTATATACCAGGCCTATCCGAAAGACTTAAAAATTCCAATATTTATAATAAAGAAAAATATGAACTAGCGCTTAAGACAGATAATACCCTTGACAAACTCTTCAGTAAAACAAAATCAAAATTGGAAAGAAATGACAAATCTAACTTAGTTTATAAGATAAATTGTAAAGGGGACGAATCCAACGTAGGCCAAGAGGTATATGTTGGCACGACAAAAAAAAACTTAAAGCTAGACTTGCATCACATAAGTCAGATCAGAAACAAATTGACAAACCTTTATCGCAAAAAACCGCATTAGCAGCCCACTGTACTTTGACGGGCCATAAACCTAACTTTGACGATTTAAAGATATTAGTGAGGAGAGTAACTACAAAAAGAGATATAGGGTATATTCGTAAATGCAGTAAATTTGGGCACCACTGCGGCATTTATGCCAAGTTTTGTTGCTGATGCGTGATCAGTTGTTGCAGATGCTTTGTTACTGCTCAACAATTGCACAGAGTTTGCTTTTTTGAACGTTTTGCAAAAGATAAAAAACATGTTCACTACAATAACATTAACAAATTTCAAATTCAAATTTTATTGAGTCTTAAAGAAAATATTACAATGATATATAATAAAAAAATGGAATAAAAAAAGAGTACCTTAGAACTATAGTGTATTATTCTAATAAGATTGGCTGTGAGGTGCTGCTTGCTGATGTATAGTGTTTTATATTTTCAATTGGAGTTAAGGGAGTAGGTTTGTTTGCTCCCGACAAAATATAAGATAACTTGAGACGTGTGTCTCGGTTAATACTTAGAACTAAGAAAAAAAAGTAAAAGAAATAATGAACTAAAATAATAATAATAAAAGAAATAATGAACAAAAATAATAATAATAATAATAATAATAATAATAATAATAATAATGATAAAAAAAAAATAAATAAATAAAAGAATTACTAAAATTAACCCCTATGGGTATGCGGTGTCGATTTTTTATAAAACTCAGGTAAGATTATGGGATTTGAATCGTTGTAGTCTAAATTGAGACAAATATTTTCATTGAGAATACCGATAGGAGAAAGATAGGATGTTGACCAATTAAAATTAGAATTTTGGTTAAAAATGTCTACAATTAAATTGTTTTCGTGGAAAAGAGCTCTTTTGGTATAAGAATTAACTAATGATAATGCGTATGTCAAAAGTGGTTGAATGCCAGCATTTTTATATATATAAAAATTCGAAAATCTTTTTATATGTGTTTCAAAATTTCGATTAATACAGAACCGTAAAATACTTCTCTCTAAAACTTTTAACTCATATGCCAAAGTTGGTGAAATAGTGAACCATACAGGAAAAGCATAAAGAATTGATGAACGGATACTTATTTTATAGATTAGCAATTTTGTTTTTTTACTCAAATTTTTATTAACAAGTAATTTTGTGAACATACCTTTTATTCTATTTGCTTTCTTTTCAACAATACGTACATGATCATTGAATTTTAATAATTTGTTAAATGTAATGCCAAGATATTTAATTTTGTCTTTAAACTGGATATTAATACCATTGAAAAATAAAACTAAGTTTTTACTTTGAGGTAACTACAACATAATAGGACATTTGCCTGAAGCATTTCTAAAACATATTGCTTCTGATTTCAGATGGTTAATTTTAATACCCCAACTTTTGTAATAGTCATCAATTATAGAGAGATGTTTTGTTACTAATTCTAAAGCAATAAATGGTGATTTGTGACTAGCATAAATAAGTGAATCATCAGCATATAAAATACTATTTGAACCATTATATATGTGTGGAAAATCATAAATTAGAATATTATATAGAAGTGGAGCTAATATTGCTCCTTGAGGTACGCCGCTGTTAATTATGTTTATATCTGTATGAGTATCATTAATATTAACAAAGAATTTCCTGTTTTCAAAATAGCTACTTAAAATTTTAATAATAAAAGGTTTAAAACCAATTTGAATTAATTTATAAATAATCCCTTTATGAAAAGCTTTATCGAAAGCTTTTTATAACGGGTGATTTTTTTGAGGTTAGGATTTTCATGCATTAGTATTTGACAGATCACGTGGGATTTCAGACATGGTGTCAAAGAGAAAGATGCTCAGTATGCTTTGACATTTCATCATGAATAGACTTACTAACGAGCAACGCTTGCAAATCATTGAATTTTATTACCAAAATCAGTGTTCGGTTCGAAATGTGTTTCGCGCTTTACGTCCGATTTATGGTCTACATAATCGACCAAGTGAGCAAACAATTAATGCGATTGTGACCAAGTTTCGCACTCAGTTTACTTTATTGGACATTAAACCAACCACACGAATGCGTACAGTGCGTACAGAAGAGAATATTGCGTCTGTTTCTGAGAGTGTTACTGAAGACCGTGAAATGTCGATTCGTCGCCGTTCGCAGCAATTGGGTTTGTGTTATTCGACCACATGGAAGATTTTACGCAAAGATCTTGGTGTAAAACCGTATAAAATACAGCTCGTGCAAGAACTGAAGCCGAACGATCTGCCACAACGTCTAATTTTCAGTGAATGGGCCCTAGAAAAGTTGGCAGAAAATCCGCTTTTTTATCGACAAATTTTGTTCAGCGATGAGGCTCATTTCTGGTTGAATGGCTTCGTAAATAAGCAAAATTGCCGTATTTGGAGTGAAGAGCAACCAGAAGCCGTTCAAGAACTGCCCATGCATCCCGAAAAATGCACTGTTTGGTGTGGTTTGTACGCTGGTGGAATCATTGGACCGTATTTTTTCAAAGATGCTGTTGGACGCAACGTTACGGTGAATGGCGATCGCTATCGTTCGATGCTAACAAACTTTTTGTTGCCAAAAATGGAAGAACTGAACTTGGTTGACATGTGGTTTCAACAAGATGGCGCTACATGCCACACAGCTCGCGATTCTATGGCCATTTTGAGGGAAAACTTCGGAGAACAATTCATCTCAAGAAATGGACCGGTAAGTTGGCCACCAAGATCATGCGATTTGACGCCTTTAGACTATTTTTTGTGGGGCTACGTCAAGTCTAAAGTCTACAGAAATAAGCCAGCAACTATTCCAGCTTTGGAAGACAACATTTCCGAAGAAATTCGGGCTATTCCGGCCGAAATGCTCGAAAAAGTTGCCCAAAATTGGACTTTCCGAATGGACCACCTAAGACGCAGCCGCGGTCAACATTTAAATGAAATTATCTTCAAAAAGTAAATGTCATGGACCAATCTAACGTTTCAAATAAAGAACCGATGAGATTTTGCAAATTTTATGCGTTTTTTTTTTTAAAAAAAGTTATCAAGCTCTTAAAAAATCACCCGTTATGTCTCAAGATATGGCTACGGTACAATTTTGATCACGGAGGTTTAAAATAACATCATTGTGAAATTAAACTAAAGCATCAATCGCAGAATGATTTCTTTTGAATCCAAACTGATAACAGGGTATATAATCATGATTGACAGATATCCATCTTTTCTCTAATAATACGTTCAAACAATTTGCCAAAATTTTAAAGTAATGAGATTGGTCTCGAGTTATTAATACAAAAATTATTTTCTTTTTTTAAAATAGGGCAAATTTTAGAAATTTTCCATGATTTCGGAAAATAACCAGTAATTAAATAAAATTGTTAAATATTCGATTGCAGAAATTGGAAGTTTTTTTATTATAAAATTTGAAATTTTATCTGAACCTGAAGATTTTTTGAATTAAGAGATTGTATATTTTTTACGTCAGAAGGATGAGTAAAGTGAAAACTATCTGCGTTTGTTAAAGATTTAAAATTTGAAGAAAAATCACAAATTATAGAAGTAGAATGAGATAAACAATTGTCAACCGTAAGAAATACTTCTGAAATATTAAGTCTATTAGGTATATCATTTCTATAGACATTTGAAAAATGTCTACGAAAAAGTTCAACAATAACTTTTTCAAATCTTTTAGATCTTTTTTTTCCAACAATGTTGTAAATGTTTTTATATGCATCAGGTCCAGGTTTTATATGAGAAAGGCGATTACTTAATTCATTTGCTTGAAAAATTCCCGGGGAGATTTTATTAAGAATAGGGGAATAGGGAATAGGGAAAAAATTCCCAGGGAATTGTTATTGAGAATTGGGCTGATAATAATTGTTGAATTTTTACTACAAAAAACTTTAAATTTTTTTATTTATAATATTTTTTAGCTTTATATAAAGTTTTAGTTTTTATAAAGTTTTTTCGGTTTTATTTGAGGAAATATTCGTTCTTATTAACGATTTTCAAACAATTTTTAAAAGTTTTTTTAAAGTTTTATGAGAAAATATTCATTTAATTTTTAATTTTATATAATTTTTTACAAGTATTACTAAACATTTTTGAATTTTTAATACAAAAAATCTCTAAATTTGGTTATTTATATTTTTTTTTAGCTTCATGTGAGAAAATATTCGTTTATTCAAGTCTATATGTTTCTTTCTATTGATTTTATACCTTTTTCAAGAACATTTCAATGTAGATACGTAGGTGTCTTTCAGTTAGTTCCTATAGTTGTTTTTCATTAATATTTTAGATATTTCATTCTTTTTATACCCTCCACACGTCAGTGGCAGAGGGTATATATTGGTTTGTCATTCCGTTTGTAACGCGTCGAAAAACTAATTTCCGACCCCCATAAAGTATATATATTCTTGATCCTTATCACAGCTCGAGTCGATATAGCGATGTCCGTCTGTCTGTTGAAATCACGCTCATTCGCAAAAAAAAAGCCATCTAAATGCCACAAAAAAATTATGTATATACATATATTAACAATACCAAGAACACAATAACATAGCTCATGTTAGTAGTATTGCCACATATTTTTTTATCGTTATCACGTTATAATAAAAAAAAATTGCCAATATGAAAGAAAAAATGAAAACGAAAAATGAAAAATGGAAAATGAAAAATGGAAAATGAAAAGGAAAATGGAGAATGGAAAATGAAAAACAGAAAATGGAAAATGGAAAATGTAAAATGTAAAATGTAAAATGTAAAATGTAAAATGCAAAATGTAATATGTAAAATGTAAAATGTGAAATGTCAAATGCAATATGTAAAATGTAAAATGAAAAATTTAAAATGTAATATGTAAAATGTAAAACGTAAAATGTAAAATGTAAAATGTAAAATGTAAAATGTAAAATGTAAAATGTAAAATGTAAAATGTAAAATGTAAAATGTAAAATGTAAAATGTAAAATGTAAAATGTAAAATGTAAAATGTAAAATGTAAAATGTAAAATGTAAAATGTAAAATGTAAAATGTAAAATGTAAAATGTAAAATGTAAAATGTAAAATGTAAAATGTAAAATGAAAAATGTAAAATGGAAAATGAAAAATGGAAAATAGAAAATGAAAAATGTAAAATGTAAAAATGTATACATATATTAACAATACCAAGAACACAATAACATAGCTCATGTTAGTAGTATTGCCACATATTTTTTTATCGTTATCACGTTATAATAAAAAAAAATTGCCAATATGAAAGAAAAAATGAAAACGAAAAATGAAAAATGGAAAATGAAAAATGGAAAATGAAAAGGAAAATGGAGAATGGAAAATGAAAAACAGAAAATGGAAAATGGAAAATGTAAAATGTAAAATGTAAAATGTAAAATGTAAAATGTAAAATGTAAAATGTAAAATGTAAAATGTAAAATGTAAAATGTAAAATGTAAAATGCAAAATGTAATATGTAAAATGTAAAATGTGAAATGTAAAATGTAAAATGCAATATGTAAAATGTAAAATGTAAAATGTAAAATTTTAAATGTAAAATGTAATATGTAAAATGTAAAACGTAAAATGTAAAATGTAAAATGTAAAATGTAAAATGTAAAATGTAAAATGTAAAATGTAAAATGTAAAATGTAAAATGTAAAATGTAAAATGTAAAATGTAAAATGTAAAATGTAAAATGTAAAATGTAAAATGTAAAATGTAAAATGTAAAATGTAAAATGTAAAATGTAAAATGTAAAATGTAAAATGTAAAATGTAAAATGTAAAATGTAAAATGTAAAATGTAAAATGTAAAATGAAAAATGTAAAATGGAAAATGAAAAATGGAAAATAGAAAATGAAAAATGTAAAATGGAAAATGAAAAATGGAAAATGAAAAACGGAAAATGGAAAATAGAAAATGAAAAATGGAGAATGGCAAATGGAAAATGGAAAATGAAAAATAGAAAATGAAAATTAAAAATGAAAAATGGAAAATGAAAATTGAAAATTGAAAATTGAAAAATGAATAATGGAAAATGAAAAATGAAAAATGAAAATTGAAAAATGGAAAATGGTAAGTGGAAAATGGAAAACGAGAACTGAAATATGAAAAATGGAAAATGGAAAATGAAAAATGGAAAATGAAAATTGCGAAATGAAAAATGGAAAATGGAAAAAGAAAATTGAAAAATGAAAAATGGAAAATGCAAAACGGAAAATGAAATTGAAAAATGAAAAATGAAAATTGAAAAATGAAAAATGACAAATGGAAAATGGAAATTGAAAAATTAAAAGCGAAAAATGGAAAATGGAAAATGAAAAAAGGAAAATGAAAATTGAAAATTGAAAAATGTAAAATGGAAAATGGAAAATGAAAATTGAAAATTGAAAAATTAAAAATGGAAAATGAAAAATGGAAAATGAAATATGAAAAATGTAAAATGTGAAATGGAAAATGAAAATTGAAAAATGGAAAATGAAAATTAAAACATGGAAAATGGAATATGAGAATTGAAAAATGGAAAATTGAAAAATGAAGAATGGAAAATGGATAATGAAAATTGAAAAATGAAAAATAGAAAATGGAAAATGAAAAACGGAAAATGGAAAATGAAAAATGGAAATGAAAAAGGAAAAATAAAAAATTAAAAATGGAAAATGAAAACTGAAAAATGAAAATTGAAAAATGGAAAATGGAAAATGAAAATTGAAAAATTAAAAATGGAAATTGGAAAATTAAAAAGGGAAAATGGAACATGAAAATTGAAAAATGAAAAATGAAAAATTAAAAGTGGAAAATGGAAAATGAAAATTGAAAAATGAAAAATTGAAAATGAAAATTGAAAAATTAAAAATGAAGAATGGAAAATGAAAATTGAATAATGGAAAATGCAAAATGGAAAATTGAAAATGAAAATTGAAAAATGGAAAATGAAAATTGTAAAATTGAAAAATTGAAAATGGAAAATGAAAAATTAAAAATGGAAATTGGAAAATGAAAATTGAAAAATGAATAATGAAAAATGGAAAAAGGAAAACACAAAAATTAAAAATTAAATATTAAAAATTAAAAATTAATATTAAAAATTAAAGACTCAGGTGGAGGGTATAAAAAATTCGGCACAGCCGAATTTAACACTCTTACTTGTTTTAATTAACTTTGAATATGCAAGTGCCTTTCAATTAATTCCTTATATGTTTATATTTTTTTTTCTACTAAAAATTTTCTTTTATCTTTAATTGAATGAATATTTAGAGTTGAATGAATATTTATTTTATGAATATTTCAATATGTATGTAAAATTAATACCTCCTCCACGTAAAAAAAAAAATTCATACAATTATTATTGCAATATATTTTAGCTTCTTTATTAAGTAAAAATATATCCAATTTTAATCTTTAGTATCATAATTTAAATATCACTTTTCAGACTTTAATATTTATTTATTTACTAAATTTGCTATTACATCACACCAAATCTCTCTATTTTTTTCAAATATTAACGATTTTTCCTTCACTACAATTAACTACAAGCGATTCTCTACAAGAATCAACCATTGGCTTTGAGTGCCTTCAAATCCGGGGATGGGTTTTTTCAAAGTCCTATAACTTTTTTTTAAGCAACTACAAACGAAATATTTATTACTACAATCAACTACATACAAAATTCTGTAAGAATCGCAAAAAAAAATCCCGATTTTCAAAAGTCGGGTGCCAAGTTCACAGAGCTCATCGAAGTCTTTCGTAGTAGATCTAGTGGTCTTAAAAAATGTGGATACGACCGCTGGGGTGAACAGGGAGTTTATCCCTAAATACCGTGGACCATATATCATTCGGAAACAACTGGGAAATGATCGCTACGAAATTTCTGATACAGATCACTGCCAAATTACCCAAATGGCATACGTTGGCATTGTTGATTCTACTCGTTTAAGAAAATAGCTGGAACCAAAAACTGATGCGTATAGTTCTGAGGACTCTTAAGGCAACACTTCGAAATATGAAGATTGCGAATATTTAGAAGACGAATTTTTAGAAAATAAGTAACAATCGAGGTAGATTGTGTTGTCAGGTCGGATTGTAGTGATCTACGAGATGACATTAGTTTCATGCGATTTGGCAACACTTTCGGCTAAATACAACTATTGGAGATATGTCAAAAAGACAACCGCGACCAACTTAATGTTTTGTCAATTTTCCTTTTCCGGTTGATCGAAGAACATTGTTAATCAACAAAAAGGTACATACAACTTTGTAATTTAACATTAATCAGTTTTTATAAGATTAACTCGTGAAATTCATTGCAGTATGTTGGATTTTTTTTTTTCAACTTATAATTTATCTGTTAATAATAATTTTATTATTTCAAAATATTGTGAATTCATATAATCAAATGTGTCCCGCATTTAACTACATCCGGCTATATATTTGTTTTCAATAGTGTAAGCTTCGGATATATGTAGTGGTAAAAACAAAAACCCAAAGCTTTTATGCATATGCAATAGTAAAAAAACATAAAGCATTAGGTGTATTTTTTTAATGGATAAGTGTAAGCTCACCATTTATTTTATAGAAGCATTATCATGTAAGTTCACCATTTATTTTGATGAAAGCATTACCACGTTCACGAACCCTACAACTTTTGATAATTTTTTTATTTTTACTTGGCATGGATGTTTAGTTTACAAAAATTTTTTTTTTTTGATAACAAATAAATGTAGAAACATATATACACACACTCATATATTTTCCTTTTTTCGTTTGCATATATACACACATATGTATATATTAATATACATATTTTTATATTTTTGAGATATTATTGTTAAGATAATTAATTGTCGGAATATTTTTTGTTGAGTTTGGGCAGAAACTTATCGTATTAACGAACCGTAGACATGAATATTTTTGCTTCAAAAAGCAGGTTAATACTTGTTTTATTGTTATTGCTTCCTTAAGCCCTTGGTGAACAGTGCAAATATAATGTAATAGGAAAACTGACCAGGTGCAAAGAGTTCAGCTATAATAAGACAAAGGGCAAAGTGTCAAAAATTTTACTACGGTTATCGATAAAAAATTAAGTTCTGTCAAAAACAATGTAAAATTGTTCAAATTAAAATTTACATATCAAGCTTAAACATTAAAAGTGTTGCTGAATCAGCGGTTTGTGGACAATTTCAGCGATTTACCTCTTTTTTTGTTTTTATGTTTGCGTTTTTTTCATAAACAAAAAGTTGACAGCATTTAATGAAAGAAAAAAAAAACATAACAACAGGAACAATAATTTTAATACCAAAAGAAGAAAAACTAAAAAACTCCTAAAAGTTAAAATATGGATATGGATGAAATTATTGGCGGTGTGGCTTTACTTCAAAACATTGTAATTGAGTGTATAGTGAAAAAAAAAATGCAGATAAATAAAAAGTCTAAACGGTTTTCTTCACTGTGGTTACTATTCAGGGAAGACGAAGGATTTGTACAAGGAAATAGAATGTGAGGATTCCAAACTTTATAGAAATGTTTTGAGGATGACTCCTCATCAATTCTACGTAGTTTTGGAGAAAGTAAGGCCATACATTACACAGCAGGACACTCGCTTTAGAAATTGTATCGGACATCAAGAAAGACTTCTTGTTTCGTTGAGATATCTAGCCACAGGTAACTATACATATTTATATATGTGCATAATGTCAACATGTACATTAATTATTTTGTTATATTTGTACATATGTACATAGAAGAAACACCACAAACATCCCTGCAACTTCCTTTTTGAATACACCAATCAACCATCTCCAAAATTCTAAAATTGACAATACCAGCTATATATAAAACATTGAGTGATGAATTTATGCAATTTCCTGTGTGAGAGCGAATGTCGTTCTATTGCTTTCGATTTTTTTAATATGTGGGGCTTCCCTAATTGCTTAGGAGCAGTAGACGGTAACGTTTATTTAATTTTTTTGATATATGTATAAAACATTCTTTAAACGGTCAGAGTTCGAATCTAACTCTCTTTACGAACGGTTGTGTAAAAAATCAAAGCGCTTAGAGTACAACTATTTAAAATTAAAAACAAGTGTATATTTTTGTTTTTGCAATTGCCTATTCTTGATCTCATTTGAACTCACGTGGTAGACAATCCAGCTTAAAACAGGAATATAAATTTTGCGATGGCCCGAGGGGCCAAGTCTTCATCAAAAAGAAAGCTTGTGAATCAGAAGATGACAAAACTTCCTCCGGGTTTTGTTAACCCGAACATGGCGTCAACTTCAAGCAACAGATTTAGCCTGCTTGCTGGCCTCAATGATATGGACGTAACTCCCGTATCAAATATTAACGATGTTAAGGAACACAAACCTCCACCGATTGTTGTAGAAGCTAATGCTTCATTTACAGAAATACAAAAGCTGCTTGGTAAGGATTGCATTTTCAAACGTACTTCAATTGGTACCAAAATTTTTGCTCCTAGTAATAAAATGTACGAATGCTACAAACAAATACTTAAAGAGAATAAGATGGAGTTTCATTCTTATGGCTCCAAAGAAAATAGGTTATACACCACCTTTTTACACGGTTTACCCCGCATAAGCCCTGAGGAAATCTCCAAGGAGCTAAAAAACTACAACCTATCCCCCTCTTCCGTAACTGAAATAGTCACCAAATTCAGTTCAAACAATAATGCAGTTTATAAAGTTCAATTTGTTCGTAAAAATTTTAATCCAACTGCTTTAAAAAATGTACGAACAATTTCTAACATTATAATTTCTTGGAAAAAATACAAAACGAAATCCAAGAACAAACCAACTCAATGCTGGAACTGCTTGATGTATGGCCATGGCGGTGAACATTGCCATCGAAGTGCTGCATGTATGATATGTGCAGAACAACATCATACAAGTGTGTGTCCGTTTAACACAAATGAAAAAAGGCCAGCTGTTTTTACTTGCTTTAATTGCAAAAAACAAGGAAAAGAGAGAACTGATCACTCTGCAAACGATATCAACTGTCCGTTACGTTCTCTCTATTTGGAAACTAGAACAAGAGTTACTTCTAAAAGTCCGAATAAAAGCAGACAACAACAAAATAACTCATTTCAATTTAATGTGGGAGATTTCCCTAATTTAAGAAACAACAACACAAATTGTAACAATAACATCAATAATAACAGCAAAGCTACATATGCTAACCAGCTGAAAACAAACAACGATTTATTTAGCATTGATGAGCTTTTTGATATTTTCACTACAGCTATGGATGATTTGCATAGGTGCACTTCAAAAGTACAACAAATCAAAGTTGTAATGTCAATGGTAAAATACGCCCATGGATTATACTAATAATTTAAACGAATTCAAAATGATTCACTTGAATGCTAATGGCATTTCAAACTTTTCTAAATTAAAACAATTTGAAATACTAATTGAAAGAGAAAATATTAAAATAGCGTCTTTGAATGAAACATTTTTTTCAGAAAATCATAGACCCTTTTTTAAAAATTATTATTTATATAGAAGTGACAGAACAGATGCTAGAGGAGGAGGAGTAGCTCTGTTAATTCATAAATCTGTCGCTCATAAAAACCTCTTTATATCAAACACTTCATCAATCGAAAACATATCAATTGAAGTTATTATAAATAATAGACCTATTGTTGTATCTTCGTTATATTCACCAAGATATACCCATAACTTCTGTGCTGATATCTTGAACCTAACACCTTCCACCAAAGAATGCATAGTTTTTGGTGACCTAAATGCCAAACATTGCTCTTGGAATTGCCGTTCAAATAATACTGCAGGAATAGCACTCAACAATCTACAGCAATCAAGCAATTTTTTTATACACTATCCTAATAGTCCAACCCTATTCCCCCATCAACACAATCGCGAAGCATCCACAGTCGATATTATTTTAAGCAATACCGCTTTAAATATAGACGTAAAGACAATGGATTACGAAATACCATCAGACCATCGCCCCATTATGTGTACACTTAAAAGATCAGTGGCCTCGCAGGTTGACCTCAACTATTACGATTATAGTGCAACCAACTGGAACATTTATATGAATTTTTTAGAAAATAAAATCACGTTAAATTCGGATATATACAATACCAAGGTAGTAATTGATCAGGAAATACAAAAATTTATAAATGTAGTCTTCGAAGCAAGGGATGCGTCTACACCTAAAATAACCCAACAAAATAATTACACATTACCAGAAAGTACTGTGAAATATATTAAACTAAGAAGAAGCTTTAAAAGAAAAAGCCAACGATCTTCAAATATAGCCGAGCAAACTTTTTATAATCAATGTACTAAGTTTCTAAGTAACATGATTGATAAAAGAATTAATTCGGAACGCAATAACAAATGGTGTCAATTATTATCCAATTTAAAACCAGGTGATAAATCATTTTGGAGAATAAGCAGGAACTTGCGAGGAAAAGGAAAAAATCAAATCTCTCACCTTGAGGTTGGAAATACAAGGATAACATCTGATAAGGACAAGGCTGAAGTCCTGGCAAATACATTTGTCAAAGCAAATAACCTCACTTCGAATTACAACCACTCAGCGGATATAGTAATAAATTCAACAGTAAATAATTTTAAGAAGGAAAATCCCACTTCTGAGTCAGCAATTTATACATCTCTAGAAGAAGTAATGAATATTGTCTCATTAATAAAACCCTCAAAATCTCCTGGTTTTGACAATGTTCCCAACCTGCTCTTAAAGAAACTACCACTCAAAGCTCTAAAATTACTGGTTATAATATTTAACAGCTGCATCAAACTCAACTATTTCCCAAACCATTTCAAAAATGCTAAGGTTATAGCTGTCAACAAACCTAGCAAGCCCAAAAATAACCCAAATAGCTATAGACCTATTAGTCTATTAACTTTGGTAAAATATTTGAAAAAATTCTACATTCTCGTCTTAGTGAATTTGTAACGACCAATTCTATTGTTGCTAAAGAACAATTTGGATTTAAAAAAGGGCATAGCACTACTCACCAAATAAACAGAATTAAAAATCAAATAATCAGCAATAAAAACAATAAACGTTCAACGGGTCTAATATTGTTGGATATCGAAAAAGCGTTTGACACCGTTTGGCATAATGGCCTAGTATTTAAACTTCTTGATGCAAATGTACCAAAATATTTATGCAAACTTATTTCAGATTTCATTCACGGCAGAAGCTTTAAAGTTGCGATTAATAATGAAACATCATCTCCAAAAACCATTACCACAGGGTTACCTCAAGGATCAGTCTTGTCGCCATTGCTTTACTCGATATATACATCCGATTTCAAAGTCCCGAAATATATGAAAATTGCTTACTACGCAGATGATACTGCGTTAATTTCTTCAAACAAACTTACAAGTGCACTCCTGAAAAAAATGGAAAAGGGACTTGTAAATTGCAGTAAATATTGTCACAAATGGAAAATCAAAATTAATCCAAACAAGACCCAAGCAATTATTTTTCCGTTCAACAAATCTCCCAAAAGATTGCCAAGACGTCATCTTCATATTGGAAATAATACCATAAATGTAGTTAATCATGTCAAATATCTCGGAGTTGTCTTGGACAAAAAGCTTACTTTTAAACAACATATTATGGCTACGTGCCAAAAAGCTATAAAATCATTTAAAGCATTATGGCCACTTCTAAATAGAAGGTCATTTCTAAACCCCAAAAACAAAAATCTCCTATTCAAAAGTGTTATAAGGCCAATATTAACATACGCGTGTCCTATTTGGAGTGACGCTGCCAACTGCCACCTAAAACGCTTACAAATTATACAAAACAAATGTCTTAAAATGATAAATAAAAAGCCCTGGAGGTATCCTACAAATCTTCTTCATGAAGAAACAGGTTATGAAAAAATTATCGATTTCATAACAAGGATTAACAACAATTATTTTGCCAAAATTGAAAATTCCTCTTACCCACTGATAAGAGAATGTAGAGAAGTAACGTAAAATTAAAAAGAAATCACCAAATTGAAAATTATATGCTTATAGAGGTCTATTATTTCTAATAAACCTTCTATAAGCATATAAATATTTTCAAATAGTATTTGAATTTATTAAATCATATAAAGGTTTTTTCCCTCCCATTTTCCTTTAAAAATCATTAAAAAATAAAATAAAAACTATTTAATGTCTTTAGATCCTATATATTATTTGTTGAAATATCTATGTAAAGATAAGATCTCATATGTAAATATCAAATTTGTTAAAATATGTAAATAAAGGAAGAATATATAATTGAAATTGAATTCTTTAAACGGTATACATACATACACACATATCATACATTTATAGGAAAGCATTGCAACATTATTGGGTGGAAAAGATCTGGTTCGACGTATTTCAATTATAAAGGATTGAATTCCATTATATTAATGGGCATAGCTGATGCTAATTATCGATTATTATATGCTGATGTTGGCATTAATGGAAGAATAGGAGATGCTGGTGTTTGGATACGGTCTGATCTAAAATACGCCATAGAAAATAAAAATGTTTTCATTCCACCTCCATAAAATTTGCCCTTTTCTGATATATCTACACCGTTTACATTTTTATCTGATGATGCTTTTGCTCTAACGGATTATATGATAAAACCATACTCTCACCGAAACCTTAATGACAAACAAATATGTTTTAATAAAATGTTGTCACGAAATAGACAAGTAGTGGAAAACGCCTTCGGAATATTGGCGAACCGATTCAGAGTTCTGTTTACCCCCATTCATAGAGAACCTGCTGAGGCTACCAAAATTGTGTTAGCATGTGTTTGCCTTCATAATTTTTTAAGAACTTCAAATATAGTGGAAAAAAAGTTTTGACAATTTATCAAGTGGCGAAATCCATCGAATAAATGACACAAATTATGAAAATGTGTTATCAGACAGAAGAAACCCCCAAAAAGGGGAGAAACAATAAGAGATACCTTCGCAGATTATTTTTGGGGTCGCAAAGATGATGTTGGTGCTGCTAAAATTATAATATAATACTAACATATAATTGTTAAAAAAAAAAATTATTAAAAATAAAAAAAAACAATTCATTAAAAACAAATATTGTTTTAAATATATACTAAAAAAAAAATATATATTATAATATTTTACAAACAATTAATTAAACACAAATTTGTTCTTAATATTGTTTTCTAATAAGTATTATAAGTATATATGTATGTACATAAAAACAAAACATTCTTTTCACTTTTTATAAAAATGGAAAAGTTTTTTAAATTAAAATTTTTTATCACAATTCATTACAATAAAAGCTTTTCAATATACATAGATATGTAGAAATAGACTGTAATAAGACAACATTTGTACTTTTTTCACATTTTTCCATCGACATTAATCGTCATCCTCAGAATCATCAAATAGAATTGTGGTAATTTTTGATTTAGCTACAACTTAATAACATGTAGGTTTATGTACATATCGACCTAAGAAAAACATTTTGAAATACTTAAAAAGTTTATAACATTATAAAAGTTTGTTCAATTTTACATTGTTAAAGTAATGTCTGCTGAAGTAATTCAGCATAGAAAAAAATTGTTTGGCTGCTAACAAGAAGTTAAACAGAATGCGCTACGAATTAATGTGTGTAAACATGTTTGTCTGTTGGTGAAGAGGAATAACGTGGTTTTGAATCTTCTAAAATATATTGTTTGCAGAAACGTTTTGTTTTATGAAGTGATTTAAATGGGCAAGTTTTGTGTAAATATGTAGTTTTTTTTAATTTAGCAAACGAATTAAAAACAAAATATGTATAAGGATCGATATGACGATTAGTACTGCATTATTAATACAAAATTCCCATTGAAGCAAAGGCTCGATATGAACATACAAACACATTAAACAGATTATACTTACGTCAAGGCTTTTTAGTTGAAGTTATTAACGGAAGAAGTTGCCTCATTGGTAGAAAGCAAAAATTCCAGTGATTGGCTGTATTTCCACATCAGCTTCAGCGCTTCCTCCACCTTTTTTAGCTTTAACATTTGTAATCTACTCCGAATTGTAGTACGATTTTAAGTTATTCCACTTTCTAGCGACATCACCTAATAATTGATTATGTAAATGTTTATTTATGCACATGCACACATTAAATAAAAAAAAAGTTAATTTATTGCTACCTACCAGCATCAAAAGGGATATTTGATGAAAAGTTTGTGTTAAGTTTTGTGGCAAGTTCCTCCCAAAACTTAATTTTTATAAATTTGTTTTTATATTCCACCACTTTCACATCCCAAATATAAGGCACTTGCTTAACTTCACTTTCACAAAGAAATTCATTTTACCATGGAAAGGGAAAACAACAATAAAGTACCATACCTAGTCTACATAATATTAAGACAAGGAACGCGGCTAAAATTAGATTGGTACCAGAAACCTATGGCTTCAGGAAGACTGATTAATTCTAACTCCAGACATCCTACAAATATAATTAACACGGCTTCAAATTTCATACGTAGAGTTTTAGAAATAAGTGACAAAGATTTTCATCTCAGAAATATGGACATAATAAGAAATATATTAATTAAAAATGACTTTCCAATAAAAACAATTAATAACTTGATAGGACAATGGAAAAATAAAACAAGTAAGAAAATTATAGTCGGTCTAGACCAACTATACGATATCCTATACCATGCGTTTAGAGCAGTGAAGGCAGTACCAAGCACGCTGGTGCTCGGCTTCTTATATGTATACAGCCGAACGAAAACAAAAATACTCACCAAAGAGTAAAAGTAAACAACAATTTCATTCAGTCTTATGAAAGCTTTTGAACAAAGTAGGTCTATGTCGCATTGCCTTTTGAAATTCGTATATATTTTTTTTTTAGGTACACAGAGAACATTTGTTTAAAAGAAACCAAAAATGTTGAGAAAATTTCGAAGACTTGATAAACTAAATTACGCAAAGCAGTTGAATCTGCTATAAATTCAACATTTTCTATAAATTACATACGTCGCCTCCATTTCACAACACTATATCTGTCTTTTATGCATTTTTTTTTTTAATTTTAAAAAACATCCAGTAACATCAGGCTGGTAAGTTTTTTTTAGTTTTTGGCAACAAACCACTTATTAACCTTTGAAATTTCTTATCTTTTTAAGTTCTGCTATTTCTTTTTTTTCTGTTTTTTTAAAGAAATGAATTACTTATTATTACTTATTTGATTTAATAAACTTCAAACTTATGAATAAAAGAGATTAAATGTTCTTCACATTTTTTTTTACATTTTCAGAATGTAAGATTTAAAATTTTAAAACAACAAAATATATTTAAAATTTTACCATATTCTTCGTGAACTCAACTATTTTCCCTTTTAGTCATTCATAAACACATTCATACAAAATCTACACAAACCCATTTAATATCGGCATTGTGTTACGTCCATGGATTTCGATCAGTGTAGTACAACTAACACATGCTCATAAACACTATTACTAACTCAATTCTCTCGATGGCCACCACTGGTTTAGAGACCCTACCTCTTAGGCCCAACTAACTGGATATAGAAAATAAGCATAAACCAAATTTGAGTGGGATTTTTTATTAATTTTTTGGCTGCAGATATGAAAAAGTTCATACGGATGCTAAATCTATATGGGGACTTGGTCCAAAAATGGACCGATCCTGATCATGTTTGGTAAAGTCTCTTGTATTTTGCAAAAATATATACAAACAAAATTTGAGAAGAATCAGTGCAATATTTTTGTTTTTTGATAGATTTAAGTGAAGATCGGGAAGCAGCTCTATATGGGGCCTATGACTAAGAGTTGTCCCATAGGGATCATTTTGGACTACTCATTAATGGATGTAAAAAATGCATACAAACCCAATTTGAGTAAGATCTATATGACAATTTGGATCTTATGGCAATTTATGTCGATTTCATAGGGGTCATTTGTATGGGGGCTAGGTCTGAACATGGACCGATTCAATAGCATGCATCCTATAGCCGATAACAGCTTATACACCAAATTTCATCAAAATATATTCATATTTGCGACCTGCAGTTTGATTACAAGGTTTACATGAACACACATACGGACAGGCGGACGGACATCGTTAAATCGAATCAGATAGTGATTCTGATTCGATCGGTATAATAAAAGATGGGTCTAGGTCAAATATTTTTGGTAGTTACAAACAGCAGCAGCAAAAAGTCATTATACCCAAACCACATAGTGGTATAGGGTATAATTAAAGGAAATATTCGAATAGAAAAACCTCCAAAAATATACAAATCCATGAATTATATACCAGGCCTATCCGAAAGACTTAAAAATTCCAATATTTATAATAAAGAAAAATATGAACTAGCGCTTAAGACAGATAATACCCTTGACAAACTCTTCAGTAAAACAAAATCAAAATTGGAAAGAAATGACAAATCTAACTTAGTTTATAAGATAAATTGTAAAGGGGACGAATCCAACGTAGGCCAAGAGGTATATGTTGGCACGACAAAAAAAAAACTTAAAGCTAGACTTGCATCACATAAGTCAGATCAGAAACAAATTGACAAACCTTTATCGCAAAAAACCGCATTAGCAGCCCACTGTACTTTGACGGGCCATAAACCTAACTTTGACGATTTAAAGATATTAGTGAGGAGAGTAACTACAAAAAGAGATATAGGGTATATTCGTAAATGCAGTAAATTTGGGCATCACTGCGGCATTTCTGCCAAGTTTTGTTGCTGATGCGTGATCAGTTGTTGCAGATGCTTTGTTACTGCTCAACAATTGCACAGAGTTTGCTTTTTTGAACGTTTTGCAAAAGATAAAAAACATGTTCACTACAATAACATTAACAAATTTCAAATTCAAATTTTATTGAGTCTTAAAGAAAATATTACAATGATATATAATAAAAAAATGGAATAAAAAAAGAGTACCTTAGAACTATAGTGTATTATTCTAATAAGATTGGCTGTGAGGTGCTGCTTGCTGATGTATAGTGTTTTATATTTTCAATTGGAGTTAAGGGAGTAGGTTTGTTTGCTCCCGACAAAATATAAGATAACTTGAGACGTGTGTCTCGGTTAATACTTAGAACTAAGAAAAAAAAGTAAAAGAAATAATGAACTAAAATAATAATAATAAAAGAAATAATGAACAAAAATAATAATAATAATAATAATAATAATAATAATAATAATGATAAAAAAAAAATAAATAAATAAAAGAATTACTAAAATTAACCCCTATGGGTATGCGGTGTCGATTTTTTATAAAACTCAGGTAAGATTATGGGATTTGAATCGTTGTAGTCTAAATTGAGACAAATATTTTCATTGAGAATACCGATAGGAGAAAGATAGGATGTTGACCAATTAAAATTAGAATTTTGGTTAAAAATGTCTACAATTAAATTGTTTTCGTGGAAAAGAGCTCTTTTGGTATAAGAATTAACTAATGATAATGCGTATGTCAAAAGTGGTTGAATGCCAGCATTTTTATATATATAAAAATTCGAAAATCTTTTTATATGTGTTTCAAAATTTCGATTAATACAGAACCGTAAAATACTTCTCTCTAAAACTTTTAACTCATATGCCAAAGTTGGTGAAATAGTGAACCATACAGGAAAAGCATAAAGAATTGATGAACGGATACTTATTTTATAGATTAGTAATTTTGTTTTTTTACTCAAATTTTTATTAACAAGTAATTTTGTGAACATACCTTTTATTCTATTTGCTTTCTTTTCAACAATACGTACATGATCATTGAATTTTAATAATTTGTTAAATGTAATGCCAAGATATTTAATTTTGTCTTTAAACTGGATATTAATACCATTGAAAAATAAAACTAAGTTTTTACTTTGAGGTAACTACAACATAATAGGACATTTGCCTGAAGCATTTCTAAAACATATTGCTTCTGATTTCAGATGGTTAATTTTAATACCCCAACTTTTGTAATAGTCATCAATTATAGAGAGATGTTTTGTTACTAATTCTAAAGCAATAAATGGTGATTTGTGACTAGCATAAATAAGTGAATCATCAGCATATAAAATACTATTTGAACCATTATATATGTGTGGAAAATCATAAATTAGAATATTATATAGAAGTGGAGCTAATATTGCTCCTTGAGGTACGCCGCTGTTAATTATGTTTATATCTGTATGAGTATCATTAATATTAACAAAGAATTTCCTGTTTTCAAAATAGCTACTTAAAATTTTAATAATAAAAGGTTTAAAACCAATTTGAATTAATTTATAAATAATCCCTTTATGAAAAGCTTTATCGAAAGCTTTTTATATGTCTCAAGATATGGCTACGGTACAATTTTGATCACGGAGGTTTAAAATAACATCATTGTGAAATTAAACTAAAGCATCAATCGCAGAATGATTTCTTTTGAATCCAAACTGATAACAGGGTATATAATCATGATTGACAGATATCCATCTTTTCTCTAATAATACGTTCAAACAATTTGCCAAAATTTTAAAGTAATGAGATTGGTCTCGAGTTATTAATACAAAAATTATTTTCTTTTTTTAAAATAGGGCAAATTTTAGAAATTTTCCATGATTTCGGAAAATAACCAGTAATTAAATAAAATTGTTAAATATTCGATTGCAGAAATTGGAAGTTTTTTTATTATAAAATTTGAAATTTTATCTGAACCTGAAGATTTTTTGAATTAAGAGATTGTATATTTTTTACGTCAGAAGGATGAGTAAAGTGAAAACTATCTGCGTTTGTTAAAGATTTAAAATTTGAAGAAAAATCACAAATTATAGAAGTAGAATGAGATAAACAATTGTCAACCGTAAGAAATACTTCTGAAATATTAAGTCTATTAGGTATATCATTTCTATAGACATTTGAAAAATGTCTACGAAAAAGTTCAACAATAACTTTTTCAAATCTTTTAGATCTTTTTTTTCCAACAATGTTGTAAATGTTTTTATATGCATCAGGTCCAGGTTTTATATGAGAAAGGCGATTACTTAATTCATTTGCTTGAAAAATTCCCGGGGAGATTTTATTAAGAATAGGGGAATAGGGAATAGGGAAAAAATTCCCAGGGAATTGTTATTGAGAATTGGGCTGATAATAATTGTTGAATTTTTACTACAAAAAACTTTAAATTTTTTTTATTTATAATATTTTTTAGCTTTATTTGAGAAAACATTCGTTTTTATAAAGTTTTTTCGGTTTTATTTGAGGAAATATTCGTTCTTATTAACGATTTTCAAACAATTTTTAAAAGTTTTTTTTAAAGTTTTATGAGAAAATATTCATTTAATTTTTAATTTTATATAATTTTTTACAAGTATAACTAAACATTTTTGAATTTTTAATACAAAAAATCTCTAAATTTGGTTATTTATATTTTTTTTTAGCTTCATGTGAGAAAATATTCGTTTATTCAAGTCTATATGTTTCTTTCTATTGATTTTATACCTTTTTCAAGAACATTTCAATGTAGATACGTAGGTGTCTTTCAGTTAGTTCCTATAGTTGTTTTTCATTAATATTTTAGATATTTCATTCTTTTTATACCCTCCACACGTCAGTGGCAGAGGGTATATATTGGTTTGTCATTCCGTTTGTAACGCGTCGAAAAACTAATTTCCGACCCCCATAAAGTATATATATTCTTGATCCTTATCACAGCTCGAGTCGATATAGCGATGTCCGTCTGTCCGTCTGTCTGTTGAAATCACGCTCATTCACAAAAAAAGCCATCTAACTGCATAAGGCTACAATAATATCATTTGCCATAATTCCCAGCAGGTTGGTATTGAAAATTGGCTAAATCGGGCATCATCGTAATTAGATACGAGCAAAAATATGTAGATACCTCTAAAAAAAACATAAAACCCAGTGTGTTTGTTGTAACAGTTTAGTGGTTGAACATTATAATTGTACAACAACATAAAAAAATGCCACAAAAAAATTATGCAAATACATATATTAACAATACCAAGAACACAATAACATAGCTCATGTTAGTAGTATTGCCACATATTTTTTTATCGTTATCACGTTATAATAAAAAAAAATTGCCAATATGAAAGAAAAAATGAAAACGAAAAATGAAAAATGGAAAATGAAAAATGGAAAATGAAAAGGAAACTGGAGAATGGAAAATGAAAAACAGAAAATGGAAAATGTAAAATGTAAAATGTAAAATGTAAAATGTAAAATGTAAAATGCAAAATGTAATATGTAAAATGTAAAATGTGAAATGTGAAATGTAAAATGTAAAATGCAATATGTAAAATGTAAAATGTAAAATTTAAAATGTAAAATGTAATATGTAAAATGTAAAACGTAAAATGTAAAATGTAAAATGTAAAATGTAAAATGTAAAATGTAAAATGTAAAATGTAAAATGTAAAATGTAAAATGTAAAATGTAAAATGTAAAATGTAAAATGTAAAATGTAAAATGTAAAATGTAAAATGTAAAATGTAAAATGTAAAATGTAAAATGTAAAATGTAAAATGTAAAATGTAAAATGTAAAATGTAAAATGTAAAATGTAAAATGTAAAATGTAAAATGTAAAATGTAAAATGTAAAATGTAAAATGTAAAATGTAAAATGTAAAATGTAAAATGTAAAATGTAAAATGTAAAATGTAAAATGTAAAATGTAAAATGTAAAATGTAAAATGTAAAATGTAAAATGTAAAATGTAAAATATAAAATGTAAAATGTAAAATGTAAAATGTAAAATGTAGAATGTAAAATGTAAAATGTAAAATGTAAAATGTAAAATGTAAAGTGTAAAATGTAAAATGTAAAATGTAAAATGTAAAATGTAAAATGCAAAATGCAAAATGTAAAATGTAAAATGAAAATGTAAAATGAAAAATGGAAAATGAAAAAAGAAAATTGAAAAATAAAAAATTTAAAATGGAAAATGAAAAATGGAAAATAGAAAATGAAAAATGAAAAATGGAAAATGAAAAACGGAAAATGGAAAATAGAAAATGAAAAATGGAGAATGGCAAATGGAAAATGGAAAATGAAAAATGGAAAATGAAAATTAAAAATGAAAAATGAAAATTGAAAATTGAAAATTGAAAATTGAAAAATGAAAAATGAATAATGGAAAATGAAAAATGAAAATTGAAAAATGGAAAATGGTAAGTGGAAAATGGAAAACGAGAACTGAAATATGAAAAATGAAAAATGGAAAATGAAAATTGCGAAATGAAAAATGGAAAATGGAAAAAGAAAATTGAAAAATGGAAAATGCAAAACGGAAAATGGAGAATGAAATTGAAAAATTAAAAATGAAAAATGAAAATTGAAAAATGAAAAATGACAAATGGAAAATGGAAATTGAAAAATTAAAAGCGAAAAATGAAAAATGGAAAATGAAAATTGAAAATTGCAAAATGTAAAATGGAAAATGGAAAATGAAAATTGAAAATTGAAAAATTAAAAATGGAAAATGGAAAATGAAAAATGGAAAATGAAATATGAAAAATGTGAAATGGAAAATGAAAATTGAAAAATGGAAAATTGAAAAATGAAGAATGGAAAATGGATAATGGATAATGAAAATTGAAAAATGAAAAATAGAAAATGGAAAATGAAAAACGGAAAATGGAAAATGAAAAATGGAAATGAAAAAGGAAAAATAAAAAATTAAAAATGGAAAATGAAAACTGAAAAATGAAAAATGAAAATTGAAAAATGGAAAATGGAAAATGAAAATTGAAAAATTAAAAATGGAAATTGGAAAATGAAAAAGGGAAAATGGAACATGAAAATTGAAAAATGAAAAATGAAAAATTAAAAGTGGAAAATGGAAAATGAAAATTGAAAAATGAAAAATTGAAAATGAAAATTGAAACATTAAAAATGAAAAATGGAAAATGAAAATTGAATAATGGAAAATGCAAAATGGAAAATTGAAAATGAAAATTGAAAAATGGAAAATGGAAAATGAAAATTGAAAAATTGAAAATGGAAAATGAAAAATTAAAAATGGAAATTGGAAAATGAAAATTGAAAAATGAATAATGAAAAATGGAAAATGGAAAACACAAAAATTAAAAATTAAATATTAAAAATTAAAAATTAATATTAAAAATTAAAGACTCAGGTGGAGGGTATAAAAAATTCGGCACAGCCGAATTTAACACTCTTACTTGTTTTAATTAACTTTGAATATGCAAGTGCCTTTCAATTAGTTCCTTATATGTTTATATTTTTTTTCTACTAAAAATTTTCTTTTATCTTTAATTGAATGAATATTTAGAGTTGAATGAATATTTATTTTATGAATATTTAAATATGTATGTAAAATTAATACCTCCTCCACGTAAAAAAAAAATTCATACAATTATTATTGCAATATATTTTAGCTTCTTTATTAAGTAAAAATATATCCAATTTTAATGTTTAGTATCATAATTTAAATATCACTTTTCAGACTTTAATATTTATTTATTTACTAAATTTGCTATTACATCACACCAAATCTCTCTATTTTTTTCAAATATTAACGATTTTCAAACAAGTTTTGATTCCAAAAAGTTCAACTTTTTTACCATATTTAAACATTTTATATACGGGGCGTTTTATGTCAAGTGACCCAACTTTTGAAACCAATGTCTTCCGATCGGGATTAAACTTGCATCAAGGTTAGTCCATTGGATAGTAGTTTACGACACAATTTTTCAACAAGATCGGTGAGGAACTCTGAGTTAGAGAGGGTCAAAATTTGACATTTTGGCCAAACAGGTGTTTTTTCTCATCCATGTAACTTTTAACCTATTGTTCTTAGCAAAATTTGTCGTAAATAGTTTAGATAGCTATTTCATCAATCTTTTCAAAAAAAAATTAAAAAAAAAATTGTTCACTTTTTTTTGCAAAATCCAAAAAAAAAAATTTTTTTTCAAAAAAAGGCCTTTTTTGTTGAAAAGAAAGTTAGGTTTTTCCTTTAAGAGCTTTTTGGTCGCTTAGTGGTCTTGACGAATCATATATAATAGAGGATGTGCAAACCATGATTTTGTGACAACGCAAGAGTGGATGAGATGGGAACCACCATCGGACAGAGAATTGCGACATCGAAAATTAATCTAGAAGCAAATTGTGTGACATACGTTGTTTGTCACAAGGTTAAGATAAATATTTTAAGATAATTAAAATTTATATTTTAAACATAGCAATTTATTTATTTGCTTAACTCTGTATTTTTATGACTTATGTATTGTGAAATTTTTAATTTATATTTAAAAATTTGATGTTTTTGATTAATTTGATTTATAATAATCATAATTGATTTTATATTAAAAAAAGAAGCGATCTATAATATTAATAGGCTAGGCGATTTCTTGTGACTGATGTTTTGTTCTACCGTTTTATCCCGATTTTTACCAAAGGTATATTATTGAAAGGTATTTCTTTTTAGCCGTTTTTCAGATTTAGAGATTTTTAAATTGTTCCTTTATTTTGAGTAAATTGCATTTAAAGTTGTACTAACACATACATAAAATTATTCAATGCTATGTGTGCGTTTATTAAATTTGTTAATGTGTTTGTAATAAAAATGAGTTTGTTTTTTGTGTTGATTTGTGAATTGGCTATAATTGATTAGCATACTTTTAGGGTCTTTATTTAATGAAAAAATAAAATTTCCTAGAATTTGCGCTCGAATTTCGAGGGAGGAATCTGCTAGTAATAATAAAATCTCTCTTTGAATTTGTTTGATTTTATATTTAAAAAAAAAAGTAACACATAATCTCTTTTTGAATTTATTTGGTGGCCCTGAAAAGGGCCTTTTTTATATTTTGTGGCCCTTCAAAGTGCCTTTTTTATATTTTGTGGCCCTGAAAAGGGCCTGTTGTATATTTAATTTCGCGTCGAATCAGCCTTCAGTCACATCCTGCTTATGCAAAGGAGCTAATAAATAAAAAAAAAAGAAAACTAAAATTGCCACTAAATATAATTTGGTGGAATATCAAAGATGGGCGGTGGATTTCATTAAAGCTTGGGGAAAAAACTGATTGTTTGTGGAAATCCACCCACGAGGACTATACCAAAAAACCGAAAAGGGTTGAAGCATACGAAGTGTTACTCGCAAAGTTACAACAGGTAAAAACAGGCGGAAGTCATACTTTCGGAAGTCATACTTCAGAGAGCAGAAATTAACTGAGGAATCAGATCGCGTATCGACACTGTTTTATATTGAAACAATGTGGCAATTCTATTAACAGTTCCTTAGGAGCACTTTTGTAAAATTCGTAGGGACTTTGTTTTCTCCTGGCGCTTTATTTAGTTTTGCCTTATTTAGAACATAAATTATCTCTTCTGTTGTTCTGGCTGAATCTAAAAGTGGATCCGCATAGTATAATAGTGCATAACTCACCGTATTATTGATTTTCTGTGGATTTAACAGTCATAAAGTACGTTCTAAAGTCGGATGACGATACATTGGCAATTTCACTAACAGGCTGATTTCTTAGCTCCATAGCCAGCTTCCACCAGGTTTTACTATCACAAATCTCTTCACACTTTTTATTCGCTTGTAGGTACTTTAGCTTATCTACAGGATTTTGTGATTTTCCAAAATCTCTCAGGAACTTAAAAGAATTTGTTCTTGCATTATGGCATTTCCAATTGAACCATTTATTTTTAGGAAAAAGGTATTGTTTTTTTGCATATTTTTGTTGTGTTGAGTTTTTTATTATATTTGTTAGCGTATGCAGTTCAATACAGGTATTATTTTCTTTAAGTTCTAGGATATGATTCTTAACTCTCTCGGAATACATTTCTCTTTGTTCATTACACCATTTTAGTTTTGGAAAGAGTTTTTCAGTTCTGAAATTGTTTTTTTATTGTATTTAGCTTTAGTGATAAGCAGATTGGCAAGTGATCTGACCAGGTTTTTTCTTGTATTACAAAATTGTAGATAAAAAATGTCATATATTTTGAGACACAGCGCATACATCTATTACGGATTGACCTGTTCCGCCTACAAACGTAAAATTGCCTCCTTCATCTCCTTTTGTTGCACCATTTGTTACTATTAATCCAAACATCTTCACAAAAATCCATAAATCTTCTACCCTTAGCATTTGGTGGTTTTTTATCTTTAGATTTTCTTCTACCCAGATAAGCAGGCCATCCACATTGTAATTCTTGGTCTACTGTTTGTTCAGTTTCTCCAATATGTATATTTAAATCTCCGATTAAAACTGCATTTTCAATACCCTTCTCAACAAAAATGTTTTCTATTACTTTAAATTCTTCATTCCAACTTGCATCTCTTATATATAAAAGAAGTATTTGAATATCGGTATTTCCAGTTTTAATATTTATTGTAGAAACTCCACAGCTACTACCAAAAGAGCATTTTATTTCAGATTGAGTAAAATTTTTATTGACTCCATACATACAGCCCCCAATAGCTCTCCCATGTCTATTGACTTTATATGCTGGTTTCCAAAAAGTATTGAGATTTCTAAAATATTTTTTGAAGTTTTGTAATTTATCTTCGCAAACGCATGTTTCTAGTAAAATAACTACATCAAAATTATTTATGTAATTAAAAAAAATCGTTAAATAGACCTTTGTTTTCAAGCCCATGTACATTATATGAAAGTATTTTTAATTCTTTTAAAATAGTTTCAGGTTCTATTAGTATTAATTATCATCAGTTTTACAAATATGTTTTTTTATTAGTTTTTTAAATAATTTTACTTTGAATATTGTTATATGTGATATCTAAACTTTTCATTATATCGCCATACATTAACTGCAAGACGTATTCAGCTTTTTTCATGTTGCAAAACAATTACTTCTGTTTATTCCAACTAAACCAATTATTTTCAATTTTGGTTTTATCGTTTCGGACACTTACTCGCTTTGATTTGTCGATGAAGAGTATATGTTTTTTAAGTTTTATCATCACCTTTTTGTCTTGTAGTCGTTCACTCCCTAAATCCAGCTCAATGCCAATTGACGTTCCTTTAAAACAGAACCATCCTTTCTGTTTTCATTTCAACAATAACCGTACGCTTTTGGTTGGATTCATATATTTTGCGAATGTATTTTAATCTTTAAGATTTTTTTAATGATATCGTCTACGGCTTGGTACATTGACTTATTTGTGCATACCCCTCGGATTATGATATTTTTTCGTTTGATCTGTTCTTCTAGGCGTATTATGGTGGTATGATCTTTGTTATCTTCTTCCAACACCCTTTATCTTTCCTTTAGTAGTTTATTTTCCTTTACCACAACTTTTTTTTTAGTGGCAAATGTCTCCACTTTTGTTTTTACTTCATCGAGATCATCTTTAATAGTTACATTTTTAGTTCTTCGTCAAGCAACTTTGCCATCAGTACTTTTTTCACAGTATGAAGGAACTACTATTTTGCCCACGGCCTTGGTTAACATCGAACACTTTTGAAGAAATAGCTATCTAAACTATTTGGGACAAATTTTGCTAAGATAGGTAAAAAGTTACATGGATGAGAAAAACACCTGTTTGGCCAAAATGTCAAATTTTGACCTCCTCTAACTCAGAGAGATCTTGACCGACCTTGTTGAAAAATTGTGTCTAAACTATTATCTAATAGGACTAACTTTGGTGCAAATTTTATCCCGATCGGAAGACATCGGATTCAAAAGTTGGGTTACTTGACATGAAACGCCCCATATATACATATATATATACATATAACAATTTAAATAAATTTTAATGTTTGGTATCGTATTTTTATATTTTTTTATATTAAATTTTTATTTCAAACATTTTGAAATCATATTTCACATAATCAAATGTGTTCAACACAAACTTGCAAAGTCAATGTTCTCAGTTTTTCAATTTTTTAATTTCTAATTTAAGCTTTTAGTTTTTAGTTTTTTAATTTTAGTTTTTTAATGTTTAGTTTTTAATTTTTAGTTTTTAATTTTTAGTTTAATTTATTAAACATTTTTTTTAAACTTTTATATGTTGAGTTAACCTTGATTAAATATACAAAATTAGGAACGTGAAACAAAAATTCTTAGAATTATTATTCCAAACAATATTAGAGATTAATTTAAGGAAGTTGTATATTTCTTTCAATATCATGTTTTTTCTTAATGAATACTCATATACAAAGTTTACAAATAATCTTTCTTAAATGGTTTTTAGCAATCTTAGGAACAACAAAACTTTTATATTTAGTCTAATTTAAGTTTTTATTGTCATTTTTCTATCCAGATTGTAAAAGTTTCCTACAAAATATCTACAAAATTAATTAAATTTACTAAAATTTAAACATATTTCTATAATAATTTATTGAAATATTGAAAACTTGCTGTATTCTTATGAGATTTTATTTTATATTATGAAGTTATTTTGTGTAGTTTTTTTTTCGTTACACATATGAAAAAAAATCCATTTAGTTGCGATTATTTCGATAATTTTTTATGATAATTAAAAACCGAATTTTTAGTACAAAAAAAATCTTACCTTTGGTTAAGAATTAATAAAATATTTTGTTTACAAAATGAATTTTTGTTGGAAATCATTTACATTTCCAAAAATTGTTGAAACAAAACAGAAATATTTCAGTAAAAAATCCTACTTATTTAATTGATTCGGAAGAATCATTTGAGAAAATATTAGTTTTTTTTTGAATTTACATTGTTAATATTTGTTTGTTTGAAAACATCAATGAAAAACAATCACAAACAGTATATATTTGATGAACCTTAGATCTAAATACATACATTGAATCATACCAACATTGATATATAGTACCATCTCCAATAAATATAAATAAAACTCAACGATTCGTTTTATTTTTCTGATATGCGCAGTAGCAAAAAATCGTTTTGTCTCACTCTTAACACTTAAATAGGCCAACAAGTGTTCTGTTAACAATCGTTCCCCTTACATCAATTAGCGCAGAAGTGAACGAGATAGGATAATATCATGTAGCGGAAATATAAAATAAAAAAGTGAAGTGGAAAAAAAGTGTTAAAAACAAAAAAATAATTTAAATCTATAAAATTATTTAAAAAAAGCCTTAAATAATATAAATAAATAAAGAAAAAAAGATAGTGACTTTAAAGAACAAAAAAGACAACCAATTTCCTGCAAAAACAAACAACAACCAAGTGTGTTAAAAAATAGTAAACAAAAAACGAAGGAAAACTTGGGAAAAATAATTGTCCAGTGTATTTTGGTCTCTACAAGGTAAAATTATAAACTTTTACGAATTAAACACCCAATTTTAAATATTGCTAATAATGCTTTAGTAGATTTAGCAGCAACCATTAACATTTCATCCTGATGAAATTTTGGATCTCTATTAGGACTATGTCTAATTATTCAAATTATTTCAGGATTATTTTTAGCTATACACTATACAGCTGATATTAATATAGCTTTTAATTATTATATAATTGATAAAATAAAAACAAAAAATCAATCATCCAATTTTTTCTACAAGAAGCAAAAATATAGACACAATTCACAGCAAAATACCATCAAAAAACAAAAACAGCAAAAGTCATTCAACGAAGAAAAAACAAAGGTGCTTGGATTTTCGGGGGAAATAAGGTGAGTTATGGAATGCAATTAAAAATACAAGTGTATGGAAATTTGGTAAAAATAAACACAAAATATTGTTAAATAAAAGGCGGTACAACAGAATTAATTTAAAAAAAAATTCTTTCTATTATATTGATACATGCGGAGATAATTTAACAAAAACTATTTATATTTATGGCAACTTACAAGAACATTTGAAAAATATAAGAGAGGGCGTAGCCTCATCGGGTTACTCCAAGTAACAGAGGAAATTTTATTTTTTGGACTTAAAAGATTTATTTTTTTTGGTCAACTAATCAACGATGGCGTTAAGAAGAAAATGTAAATTTTATTTGCATTTTATTGTCGGATCGTTAAAATTTACAGAATCGTACTACTGATACAGTCGAAAAGGGTTCAGAGAGCTCGGTTCCGTTCCAAACTGTTGTGTTTGTGTTTGAATAAATCTTTTCTAGAAAACATACCATATTCGTCGAGATTCCTAAAGAGTGTAGTTTATAAAAAAGAGATTGACGACAAATTTTATCGAAGGCTGCCTTAAAGTTGACAACAAACACATATACCTTTTTCTTTTGATTCAGCTTCAACTGCACAATGGCCGCAAGGTTGTAAATATTGTCTACTGTTGAGTAACCCTTTCTAAATCCAGCTTGGTATTCAGTTATGATATTGTTTTCTTCAGTCCATTTGTACAGACGCTTATTTATTTCCCCCATCATAATTTTTGCCACGCAATATTGTGTATATTATACTCATTGTAAATGTTTTGTCCAATTCCATATTGTCGAAAATTTGATTGAAACAATGTGGCAATTCTATTAACAGTTCCTTAGGAGCACTTTTGTAAAATTCGTAGGGACTCTGTCTTCTCCTGCCGCTTTATTTAGTTTTGCCTTATTTAGAACATAAATTATCTTTTCTGTTGTTCTGGCTGAATCTAAAAGTGGATCCGCATAGTATAATAGTGCATAACTCACCGTATTATTGATTTTCTGTGGATATAATAGTCATAAAGTACGTTCTAAAGGCGGATGACGATATATTGGCAATTTCACTAACAGGCTGATTTCTTAGCTCCATAGCCAGCTTCCACCAGGTTTTACTATCACGGACGTTAAGTCTCAGCTTTAAGCTTTGGTAATATTTATGTTTGCTTTCTTCACAAATCTCTTCACACTTTTTATTCGCTTGTAGGTACTTTAGCTTATCTACAAGATTTTGTGATTTTCCAAAATCTCTCAGAAACTTAAAAGAATTTGTTCTTGCATTATGGCATTTCCAATTAAACCATTTATTTTTAGGAAAAAGGTATTGTTTTTTGCATATTTTTGTTGTGTTGAGTTTTTTATTATATTTGTTAGCGTATGCAGTTCAATACAGGTATTATTTTCTTTAAGTTCTAGGATATGATTCTTAACTCTCTCGGAATAAATTTCTCTTTGTTCATTACACCATTTTAGTTTTGGCAAGAGTTTTTCAGTTCCGAAATTGTTTTTTTTATTGTATTTAGCTTTAGTGATAAGCAGATTGGCAAGTGATCTGACCAGGTTTTTTCTTGTATTATAAAATTGTAGATAAAAAAGGTCATATATTTTGAGACACAACGCATACATCTTCATCTCCTTTTGTTGCACCATTTGTTACTATTAATCCAAACATCTTCACAAAAATCCATAAATCTTCTACCCTTAGCATTTGGTGGTTTTTTATCTTTAGATTTTCTTCTACCCAGATAAGCAGGCCATCCACATTGTAATTCTTGGTCTACTGTTTGTTCAGTTTCTCCAATATGTATATTTAAATCTCCGATTAAAACTGCATTTTCAATACCCTTCTCAACAAAAATGTTTTCTATTACTTTAAATTCTTCATTCCAACTTGCATCTCTTATATATAAAAGAAGTATTTGAATATCGGTATTTCCAGTTTTAATATTTATTGTAGAAACTCCACAGCTACTACCAAAAGAGCATTTTATTTCAGATTGAGTAAAATTTTTATTGACTCCATACATACAGCCCCCAATAGCTCTCCCATGTCTATTGACTTTATATGCTGGTTTCCAAAAAGTATTGAGATTTCTAAAATATTTTTTGAAGTTTTGTAATTTATCTTCGCAAACGCATGTTTCTAGTAAAATAACTACATCAAAATTATTTATGTAATTAAAAAAAATCGTTAAATAGACCTTTGTTTTCAAGCCCATGTACATTATATGAAAGTATTTTTAATTCTTTTAAAATAGTTTCAGGTTCTATTAGTATTAATTATCATCAGTTTTACAAATATGTTTTTTTATTAGTTTTTTAAATAATTTTACTTTGAATATTGTTATATGTGATATCTAAACTTTTCATTATATCGCCATACATTAACTGCAAGACGTATTCAGCTTTTTTCATGTTGCAAAACAATTACTTCTGTTTATTCCAACTAAACCAATTATTTTCAATTTTGGTTTTATCGTTTCGGACACTTACTCGCTTTGATTTGTCGATGAAGAGTATATCTTTTTTAAGTTTTATCATCACCTTTTTGTCTTGTAGTCGTTCACTCCCTAAATCCAGCTCAATGCCAATTGACGTTCCTTTAAGATTTCCAGTATGCTTTAATATTTCCTGAACCATCCTTTCTGTTTTCATTTCAACAATAACCGTACGCTTTTGGTTGGATTCATATATTTTGCGAATTTTTAAGATTTTTTTAAGCTTTAAGATTTTTTTTAATGATATCGTCTACGGCTTGGTACATTGACTTATTTGTGCATACCCCTCGGATTATGATATTTTTTCGTTTGATCTGTTCTTCTAGGCGTATTATGGTGGTATGATCTTTGTTATCTTCTTCCAACACCGTTAATCTTTCCTTTAGTAGTTGATTTTCCTTTACCACATCGTTTATTTTAGTGGCAAATGTCTCCACTTTTGTTTTTACTTCATCGAGATCATCTTTAATAGTTACATTTTTAGTTCTTCGTCAAGCAACTTTGCCATCAGTACTTTTTTCACAGTATGAAGGAACTACTATTTTGCCCACGGCCTTGGTTAACATCGAACACTTTTGAAGAAATAGCTATCTAAACTATTTGGGACAAATTTTGCTAAGAACAATAGGTAAAAAGTTACATGGATGAGAAAAACACCTGTTTGGCCAAAATGTCAAATTTTGACCTCCTCTAACTCAGAGAGTTCTTGACCGACCTTGTTGAAAAATTGTATCTAAACTACTATCTAATAGGACTAACTTTGGTGCAAATTTCATCCCGATGGGAAGACATCGGATTCAAAAGTTGGGTTACTTGACATGAAACGCCCCATATATACATATATATGTATATACATATAACAATTTAAATAAATTTTAATGTTTGGTATCGTATTTTTATATTTTTTTATATTAAATTTTTATTTCAAACATTTTGAAATCATATTTCACATAATCAAATGTGTTCAACACAAACTTACAAAATCAATGTTCTCAGTTTTTCAATTTTTTAATTTCTAATTTAGGTTTTTAGTTTTTAGTTTTTTAATTTTAGTTTTTTAATGTTTAGTTTTTAATTTTTAGTTTAATTTATTAAACATTTTTTTTAAACTTTTATATGTTGAGTTAACTTTGATTAAATATACAAAATTAGGAACGTGAAACAAAAATTCTTAGAATTATTATTCCAAACAATATTAGAGATTAATTTAAGGAAGTTGTATATTTCTTTCAATATCATGTTTTTTCTTAATGAATACTCATATACAAAGTTTACAAATAATCTTTCTTAAATGGTTTTTAACAATCTTAGGAACAACAAAAATTTTATATTTAGTCTAATTTAAGTTTTTATTGTCATTTTTCTATCCAGATTGTAAAAGTTTCCTACAAAATATCTACAAAATTAATTAAATTTACTAAAATTTAAACATATTTCTATAATAATTTATTGAAATATTGAAAACTTGCTGTATTCTTATGAGATTTTATTTCATATTATGAAGTTATTTTGTGTAGTTTTTTTTTCGTTACACATATGAAAAAAAATCCATTTAGTTGCGATTATTTCGATAATTTTTTATGATAATTAAAAACCGAATTTTTAGTACAAAAAAATCTTACCTTTGGTTAAGAATTAATAAAATATTTTGTTTACAAAATGAATTTTTGTTGGAAATCATTTACATTTCCAAAAATTGTTGAAACAAAACAGAAATATTTCAGTAAAAAATCCTACTTATTTAATTGATTCGGAAGAATCATTTGAGAAAATATTAGTTTTTTTTTGAATTTACATTGTTAATATTTGTTTGTTTGAAAACATCAATGAAAAACAATCACAAACAGTATATATTTGATGAACCTTAGATCTAAATACATACATTGAATCATACCAACATTGATATATAGTACCATCTCCAATAAATATAAATAAAACTCAACGATTCGTTTTATTTTTCTGATATGCGCAGTAGCAAAAAATCGTTTTGTCTCACTCTTAACACTTAAATAGGCCAACAAGTGTTCTGTTAACAATCGTTCCCCTTACATCAATTAGCGCAGAAGTGAACGAGATAGGATAATATCATGTAGCGGAAATATAAAATAAAAAAGTGAAGTGGAAAAAAAGTGTTAAAAACAAAAAAATAATTTAAATCTATAAAATTATTTAAAAAAAGCCTTAAATAATATAAATAAATAAAGAAAAAAAGATAGTGACTTTAAAGAACAAAAAAGACAACCAATTTCCTGCAAAAACAAACAACAACCAAGTGTGTTAAAAAATAGTAAACAAAAAACGAAGGAAAACTTGGGAAAAATAATTGTCCAGTGTATTTTGGTCTCTACAAGGTAAAATTATAAACTTTTACGAATTAAACACCCAATTTTAAATATTGCTAATAATGCTTTAGTAGATTTAGCAGCAACCATTAACATTTCATCCTGATGAAATTTTGGATCTCTATTAGGACTATGTCTAATTATTCAAATTATTTCAGGATTATTTTTAGCTATACACTATACAGCTGATATTAATATAGCTTTTAATTATTATATAATTGATAAAATAAAAACAAAAAATCAATCATCCAATTTTTTCTACAAGAAGCAAAAATATAGACACAATTCACAGCAAAATACCATCAAAAAACAAAAACAGCAAAAGTCATTCAACGAAGAAAAAACAAAGGTGCTTGGATTTTCGGGGGAAATAAGGTGAGTTATGGAATGCAATTAAAAATACAAGTGTATGGAAATTTGGTAAAAATAAACACAAAATATTGTTAAATAAAAGGCGGTACAACAGAATTAATTTAAAAAAAAATTCTTTCTTATATTGATACATGCGGAGATAATTTAACAAAAACTATTTATATTTATGGCAACTTACAAGAACATTTGAAAAATATAAGAGAGGGCGTAGCCTCATCGGGTTACTCCAAGTAACAGAGGAAATTTTATTTTTTGGACTTAAAAGATTTATTTTTTTTGGTCAACTAATCAACGATGGCGTTAAGAAGAAAATGTAAATTTTATTTGCATTTTATTGTCGGATCGTTAAAATTTACAGAATCGTACTACTGATACAGTCGAAAAGGGTTCAGAGAGCTCGGTTCCGTTCCAAACTGTTGTGTTTGTGTTTGAATAAATCTTTTCTAGAAAACATACCATATTCGTCGAGATTCCTAAAGAGTGTAGTTTATAAAAAAGAGATTGACGACAAATTTTATCGAAGGCTGCCTTAAAGTTGACAACAAACACATATACCTTTTTCTTTTGATTCAGCTTCAACTGCACAATGGCCGCAAGGTTGTAAATATTGTCTACTGTTGAGTAACCCTTTCTAAATCCAGCTTGGTATTCAGTTATGATATTGTTTTCTTCAGTCCATTTGTACAGACGCTTATTTATTTCCCCCATCATAATTTTTGCCACGCAATATTGTGTATATTATACTCATTGTAAATGTTTTGTCCAATTCCATATTGTCGAAAATTTGATTGAAACAATGTGACAATTCTATTAACAGTTCCTTAGGAGCACTTTTGTAAAATTCGTAGGGACTCTGTCTTCTCCTGCCGCTTTATTTAGTTTTGCCTTATTTAGAACATAAATTATCTCTTCTGTTGTTCTGGCTGAATCTAAAAGTGGATCCGCATAGTATAATAGTGCATAACTCACCGTATTATTGATTTTCTGTGGATATAATAGTCATAAAGTACGTTCTAAAGTCGGATGACGATATATTGGCAATTTCACTAACAGGCTGATTTCTTAGCTCCATAGCCAGCTTCCACCAGGTTTTACGATCACGGACGTTAAGTCTCAGATTTAAGCTTTGGTAATATTTATGTTTGCTTTCTTCACAAATCTCTTCACACTTTTTATTCGCTTGTAGGTACTTTAGCTTATCTACAGGATTTTGTGATTTTCCAAAATCTCTCAGAAACTTAAAAGAATTTGTTCTTGCATTATGGCATTTCCAATTGAACCATTTATTTTTACGAAAAAGGTATTGTTTTTTGCATATTTTTGTTGTGTTGAGTTTTTTATTATAAAGGGTGATTTTTTAAGAGCTATAGGAAAGTTTTCCACAAAAAAAAAACACATAAAATTCAGAAAAATTCATGAAATCTTTATTTGAATCGATAGTACGGTCCATATAATTTAATGTTTGAAGATTATTTCATGCAAATGTTGACCGTGACTGCGCCTCAAATGGTCCATCCGCTTAGTCCAATTTTGGCATACTCTTTCCAACATTTCGGCCGGTATCTCACGAATAAATGCTTCAATGTAGTCTTCCAATGCGTCAATTGAAGCGGGATTGTCTGTATATACATGAGATTTAACATAGCCCCACAAAAAATAGTCTAAAGGCGTTAAATCGCACGATCTAGGCGGCCAATTGGCCGGTCGCGAACGTGAAATAAAATGTTCACCGAACTCGCCTCTCAATAAGTCCATTGTTGCGCGTGCTGTGTGGCATGTGGCACCGTCTTGTTGAATCCACATGTCAAGCAAGTCAAGCTCTTGCATTTTGGGCAAAAAAAAGTTGGATATCATCTCTCGGTAGCGCTCACCATTCGCAGTTACGTTACGATTCGCATCATCTTTGAAGAAGTACGGTCCAATGATGCCACCAGCCCATAAACCACACCAAACTGTGACTTTTTCTGGATGCATTGGTAGCTCTTCCAATGCTTCTGGCTGATATTCACTCCAAAATCGACAATTCTGCTTATTTACGTACCCATTGAGCCAAAAAGGAGCTTCGTCGCTGAACACAATTTTTCGGTAAAAATGGATCTTCGGCCAACTTTCCAAGAGCACATTCACCAAAAATTCTACGTTGCGGTAGGTCGGTCGGCTTCAATTCTTGCACCAGCTGTATTTTGAAAGGCTTCACACCTAAATTCTTCCGCAAAATTTTCCACGTTGTTGAGTATCAGAGGCCCAATTGCTGCGAACGGCGACGAATCGATAATTGATGGTCATCATTAACACTGGCCGATACAGCTGCGATATTTTCTTCAGTTCGCACTCTACGTAAGCGTGTTGGTGGTTTAATGTCCAACAATGTAAATTTGGTGCGAAATTTAGTCACAATAGCCCGAATAGCCGCTTCAGTGGGTCGATTAAACTGACCATAAAATGGAAGAAGCGCGCGATGAACTTTCTTAACACAGCACGCATTTTGATAATAAAATTCAACAACTTGCAAGCGTTGTTCGTTTGTAAGACGATTCATGGTTGAATTATAGACCAAACTGAATATGTTTGACAATGAAACAAAACACGTAACGTGCGTCAGCTGTTTAAACTAGTGTTGCCAAAAAGATAATAGCTAAAAAAAATCACCCTTTATTTGTTAGCGTATGCAGTTCAATACAGGTATTATTTTCTTTGAGTTCTAGGATCTGATTCTTAACTCTCTCGGAATACATTTCTCTTTGTTCATTACACCATTTTAGTTTTGGCAAGAGTTTTTCAGTTCTGAAATTGTTTTTTTTATTGTATTTAGCTTTAGTGATAAGCAGATTGGCAAATGATCTGACCAGGTTTTTTCTTGTATTACAAAATTGTAGATAAAAAAGGTCATATATTTTGAGACACAGCGCATACATCTATCATCTATTACGGATTGACCTGTTCCGCCTACAAACGTAAAATTACCTTCTTCATCTCCTTTTGTTGCACCATTTGTTACTATTAATCCAAACATCTTCACAAAATTCCATAAATTTTCTACCATTAGCATCTGGTGGGTTTTTATCTTTAGATTTTCTTCTACCCAGATAAGCAGCCCATCCACATTGTAATTCTTGGTCTACTGTTTGTTCAGTTTCTCCAATATGTATATTTAAATCTCCGATTAAAACTGCATTTTCAATACCCTTCTCAACAAAAATGTTTTCTATTACTTTAAATTCTTCATTCTTCATTCCAATCATTCATTCATTCATCTCTTATATATAAAAGAAGTATTTGAATATCGGTATTTCCAGTTTTAATATTTATTGTAGAAACTCCACAGCTACTACCAAAAGAGCATTTTATTTCAGATTGAGTAAAATTTTTATTGACTCCATACATACAGCCCCCAATAGCTCTCCCATGTCTATTGACTTTATATGCTGGTTTCCAAAAAGTATTGAGATTTCTAAAATATTTTTTGAAATTTTGTAATTTATCTTCGCAAACGCATGTTTCTAGTAAAATAACTACATCAAAATTATTTATGTAATTAAAAAAAATCATTAAATAGACCTTTGTTTTCAAGCCCATGTACATTATATGAAAGTATTTTTAATTCTTTTAAAATAGTTTCAGGTTCTATTAGTATTAATTATCATCAGTTTTACAAATATGGTTTTTTATAAGTTTTTTTTTAAATAATTTTACTTTGAATATTGTTATATGTTATATCTAAACTTTTCATTATATCGCCATACATTAACTGCAAGACGTATTCAGCTTTTTTCATGTTGCAAAACAATTACGTCTGTTTATTCCAACTAAACCAATTATTTTCAATTTTGGTTTTATCGTTTCGGACACTTGCTTTGATTTGTCGATGAAGAGTATATCTTTTTTAAGTTTTATCATCATCTTTTTGTCTTGTAGTCGTTCACTCCCTAAATCCAGCTCAATGCCAATTGACGTTCCTTTAAGATTTCCAGTATGCTTTAATATTTCCTGAACCATCCTTTCTGTTTTCATTTCAACAATAACCGTACGCTTTTGGTTGGATTCATATATTTTGCGAATTTTTAGATTTTTTTAATCTTTAAGATTTTTTTAATGATATCGTCTACGGCTTGGTACATTGACTTATTTGTGCATACCCCTCGGATTATGATATTTTTTCGTTTGATCTGTTCTTCTAGGCGTATTATGGTGGTATGATCTTTGTTATCTTCTTCCAACACCGTTAATCTTTCCTTTAGTAGTTGATTTTCCTTTACCACATCGTTTATTTTAGTGGCAAATGTCTCCACTTTTGTTTTTACTTCATCGAGATCATCTTTAATAGTTACATTTTTAGTTCTTCGTAAAGCAACATTGCCATCAGTACTTTTTTCACAGTATGAAGGAACTACTATTTTGCCCACGGCCTTGGTTAACATCGAACACTTTTGAAGAAATAGCTATCTAAACAATTTGGGACAAATTTTGCTAAGAACAATAGGTAAAAAGTTACATGGATGAGAAAAACACCTGTTTGGCCAAAATGTCAACTTTTGACCTCCTCTAACTCAGAGAGTTCTTGACCGACCTTGTTGAAAAATTGTGTCTAAACTATTATCTAATAGGACTAACTTTGGTGCAAATTTCATCCCGATGGGAAGACATCGGATTCAAAAGTTGGGTTACTTGACATGAAACGCCCCATATATACATATATATATATACATATAACAATTTAAATAAATTTTAATGTTTGGTATCGTATTTTTATATTTTTTTATATTAAATTTTTATTTCAAACATTTTGAAATCATATTTCACATAATCAAATGTGTTCAACATAAACTTGCAAAATCAATGTTCTCAGTTTTTCAATTTTATAATTTCTAATTTAAGTTTTTAGTTTTTAGTTTTTTAATTTTAGTTTTTTAATGTTTAGTTTTTAATTTTTAGTTTTTAATTTTAGTTTAATTTATAAAACATTTTTTTTAAACTTTTATATGTTGAGTTAACTTTGATTAAATATACAAAATTAGGAACGTGAAACAAAAATTCTTACAATTATTATTCCAAACAATATTAGAGATTAATTTAAGGAAGTTGTATATTTCTTTCAATATCATGTTTTTTCTTAATGAATACTCATATACAAAGTTTACAAATAATATTTCTTAAATGGTTTTTAGCAATCTTATTAACAACAAAAATTTTATATTTAGTCTAATTTAAGTTTTTATTGTCATTTTTCTATCCAGATTGTAAAAGTTTCCTACAAAATATCTACAAAATTAATTAAATTTACTAAAATTTAAACATATTTCTATAATAATTTATTGAAATATTGAAAACTTGCTGTATTCTTATGGGATTTTATTTCATATTATGAAGTTATTTTGTGTAGTTTTTGTTTCGTTACACATATGAAAAAAAATCCATTTAGTTGCGATTATTTCGATCATTTTTTATGAAAAATTAAAAACCGAATTTTTAGTACAAAAAAATCTTACCTTTGGTTAAGAATTAATAAAATATTTTGTTTACAAAATGAATTTTTGTTGGAAATCACTTTTCCAAAAATTGTTGAAACAAAACAGAAATATTTCAGTAAAAAATCCTACTTATTTAATTGATTCTTAAGAATCATTTGAGAAAATATTAGTTTTGCCGACGGCAAAATACAATTTTTACAGAATTAAAAAATATTGTTTTATTTTTTTGAATTTACATTGTTAATATTTGTTTGTTTGAAAACATCAATGAAAAACAATCACAAACAGTATATATATGATGAACCTTAGATCTAAAAAATACATACATTGAATCATACCAACATTGATATATAGTACCATCTCCAATAAATATAAATAAAACTCAACGATTCGTTTTATTTTTCTGATATGCGCAGTAGCAAAAAATCGTTTTGTCTCACTCTTAACACTTAAATAGGCCAACAAGTGTTCTGTTTCCAATCGTTCCCCTTACATCAATTAGCGCAGAAGTGAACGAGATAGGATAATATCATGTAGCGGAAATATAAAATAAAAAAGTGAAGTGGAAAAAAGTGTTAAAAACAAAAAAATAATTTAAATCTATAAAATTATTAAAAAAAAAAGCTTAAATAATATAAATAAATAAAGAAAAAAAGATAGTGACTTTAAAGAACAAAAAAGACAACCAATTTACTGCAAAAACAAACAACAACCTAGTGTGTTAAAAAATAGTAAACAAAAAACGAAGGAAAACTTGGGAAAAATAAATGTCCAGTGTATTTTGGTCTCTACAAGGTAAAATTATAAACCTTTACGAATTAAACACCCTATTTTAAATATTGCTAATAATGCTTTAGTAGATTTAGCAGCACCCATTAACATTTCATCCTGATGAAATTTTGGATCTCTATTAGGACTATGTCTAATTATTCAAATTATTTCAGGATTATTTTTAGCTATACACTATACAGCTGATATTAATATAGCTTTTAATTATTATATAATTGATAAAAATAAAAACAAAAAATCAATCATCCAATTTTTTCTACAAGAAGCAAAAATATAGACACAATTCACAGCAAAAGACCATCAAAAAACAAAAACAGCAAAAGTCATTCAACGAAGAAAAAAACAAAGGTGCTTGGATTTTCGGGGGAATTAAGGTGAGTTATGGAATGCAATTAAAAATACAAGTGTATGGAAATTTGGTAAAAATAAACACAAAATATTGTTAAATAAAAGGCGGTACAACAGAATTAATTAAAAAAAAATTCTTTCTATTATATTGATACATGCGGAGCAATTTATTGCAAAATAAAGTAAGAGGTACAGAACGTAAAATTTTTATTTTCGAGATTTTGTTTTGAACAACGTTTTTGGAGATAATTTAACAAAAACTATTTATATTTATGGCAACTAACAAGAACATTTGAAAAATATAAGAGAGGGCGTAGCCTCATCGGGTTACTCCAAGTAACAGAGGAAATTTTATTTTTTGGACTTCAAAGATTTTTTTTTTTTGGTCAACTAATCAACGATGGCGTTAAGAAGAAAATGTAAATTTTATTTGCATCAGGTGAATTCGTTCTGCAAAATTTTGAGACGACCACCGACAGTGTTCTTACTATTGGCGATCTGGAGGTGAAGCAAGGGGAGTAAGAACGAAGGTGGATCAAATTAATTGAATCATATGAGGCACATATAATGAGGGATGAAAAAGAGAAACAAGCAGACTTTAAAAATGATTTGTCACTGCAATTTGAGAACGCCAGGGTAAAAGCAAAAATAGTGGAAATGAGCGACTTTCTCATGAAGAGAATTGAAAACGGGAAACTGTTTCTGACGTACGAAAGTCATCTGGTAAAGAGCTTCAGTCAAAAAGTTTTACCTTTCATTCCACATATGAATCAGAAAAATTTAGTTGCAAAAAATGTAAGCAGAACCATCCGCTAAGAGCCTGCAAACATTTTAAGTCACTGACGGTAAGCGACAGAATTAAATACGTATATGCAAACAAATATTGCGCAAATTGTCTTTCGCCCACTCATTTTAAAACGAAATGTCAGAGTACCTATCTTTGTACGAGGTGTAATCAAAAGCATCACACAATGCTACATCTTGAAGAAGAGAAATCGAGAGAAGCTAAGCCGATGGCACAATGAATACGTTGCGTCCGATAAGTCGAATTTTTCGATTGACAGAAAAGTTGTTTACATGCATGCGCAATGTCTGATGGCAGAATGAACACGTTACGGCGAATACGTCGCATACGACGAATGCGTTCGTATGTCGAAGTTAAAATGTTTTCTACTTTAGACGTATACATTGTACGTTTGACAGCTGATATTTGTTATTATAAAGTGCAACAGCTTAACGTCAGCTTAAGTATATATATATCGTAATAAAATATAGATTTAAATCAAAAGTTTAAATTTTTAATGAAATTTATTTTATATATTAGATGGAAGAACGTTTAATTTGTGGGGTGGAGGAGCATCCGTGCTGAAGGAAAAATCATGGCGCACGGTGGCTGTAGCTGTGGGAGAATCAGGTATTAATTTGATTGCTTTCATCTTTTAATGCGAAACTTAATAAGTGCTCAATTTAATACAGTGGAACAGTGTCAAAAGCGATGGCGGTCTCTACGTGATACATTCACAAAGGAGCAATGCAAGGCAAAACAGAAGACCGGCAGTCAATTGTCCAGCCGCAAGCCTTGGCAATGGCTTGACCGATTGTCGTTCTTAAACGACCACATTGCTCCAAGAGAGTAAGTTATTTTAAATTCTCAATAATCATAAAATTTTAAAGGTTTTTGTTTTTAGGACCACATCGAACCTTTCCTTTGATGTATTGTCAGATGTACACGACATAATTTTGTGTGAAGAAGATGTGTTGTCTGCATCAGATGTTAATGACATCACACTGACCCCATCTCCACTGCCAAAAGATTCGCGGCATGCGGTTAAGAGGAAGCGCGTTGTGGAAGAAGCACAAGAAAATTTTAATTCTTTGTGCGGTGCTGTCAATATCTTAATGAACAACTTTTGAGAAAATATCGATACAATCTAAACGTGTCTAGACACCCTAAATAGCTCATATAGACCACTTTATTCTTTCACTTTTTAACAGATAAAGACTTTTTAAAAAAACAGATGGACTTGACAGTATAGGTTCGATTCTAATATCAAAGTATTTTGTCCAACAGGTAATTTAGACGTATTCATAGCACTTAACTATGTTCGGCAATAATGTAGCTAAGAATCTGTTGCATAAATTTTATTAACAAAAAAAAAATATCCCTTTTTACTGGAAAAGAGAATTTTTTCGTATATTTCTTTCAAAAAATTATTTTTTTCGCATATAATCAAAAAAGTGCAGCGAAAACGGCTTCTTTTCACATTAAATGTTTAAAACATTTCTCCAATGGTTTCTTTGCTACATAATTCCTTAACATAGTTAAGTGCTATGAGCAAGTTGGAATTACCTGTTAAAATTGGTCACCAAATTAGCCAAACCGAGTATAGGATTTTACTACACTTTGATAGTAGAATCGAACCTATACTGTCAAGTCCATGTGGTTTTTTCACTGCTGCACTGTGACAATAGTAAAATTTTTAACCATTTTATTTTTAACAGATTTTATTTATAGCTGGATTTCGCAAATATAATTCATTAAGATATTTCTCAAGCTTAAAGCATGGACAGGTGCATTATTGGATGTCCTGATGTTTAAGCCTTGCAAAGAGCTAGCGATTTCTTCGCACCATAATTCTGGAATCATATTGTCTCCATTATATTGGTCCACGTAGTTTTGTGGGCAGTATGTATTGTCATGCCTTTTTATGAAATTATGCAAAACGACTGTGGCTTTGACAATTTTTTCTGCATTTTCGGGGTTCATTTGCAGTGGAGATAGAAGTATTCTCCATCGTGCTGTTTGAATTCCAAAAGCATTTCCGATGGCACGACGTGCCCGGGATAGCCGTTGTTTAAAAGCCATGCGTTCTGGTGTCAAATTACCTGCGAAACACATTTGCGTGTGTTTATTGAATGTATATTAATTTGCTTAAAAAAACTTACATTTGAATACAGGGGGTTATTATGTAATTCGATTCGAATGAAAAAATTTACGAATTCGTACAAATTGTACTTTGTAGTACGCTTTCGTACTATTATTTCCATTTCAATTTTCGAAAGTAATTTCCTTCGAAGTAATTTTGTTTCGAATCGAATTACATAATAACCCCCCAGGCATGAGAAACGGTTTCACTAGAAAGGCAGAATCTCCAATAAAAAAAAATAAAGAAATATTGTGTTGGAACCAGGCAGTGGTGAATCTGTATGTACACCCAAGCTCCGTTCTTCCAATTTCCGCCAAAGCTCGGAATTCAGTAACACGCACCCATCATTCTGCGAACCATAGGCTCCTATGTCAACATATGTAAAATTATAGTTTGCATCACATGTTGCCAGGAGAACGATGGAAAATCGTCCTTTATAATTAAAAAATTGCGACCCCGAATTTGGTGGACATACAGTTATAATGTGCTTTCTGTCTATGGCACCTACACAGTTTGGAAAGTTCCACATAGAATGGAAGTCCTGAGCTACGCGAAGCCACTCATGTACCTGAGGAATTGCTAAATAAATGGGACCCATTACTGTCGAAATTTCAGAGCAAGTTTCTTCAACTATGCTTCGAACTGTACTGAGCCCTATTTTGAAACATGAGGAATATATATGTTTCCCACCACCGTGAGCCAGATAACTTCAATGTTGATAAAATATGCAATTATAATATATGTATGTATAATGAAACGAAATTAGTCTTACGCAAGAGTCAAAAACAGTCTACATTTCGCTGGTATGGGAGCTCGATTAGAGTTTTTTTCTAGTTTCTCCTTTAGCAATTCAAAAAGCAAATCAAAATATGCCTTGCTCATCCTGGTTTTTTTTTGAATTGTTCAGAATCCCCAAAATACATTTCCTCGAAGTTCCTAGCGAAGTATCCATTATCGTCCCTATCAGAAAACAATGGCCGAACCCAATACCTTCGACCTACATAAAAAGGCAAATAATAGTAAATCACTAATAATAAAAAAAATTGTTATATTACCAGTCGCCATTATCTCCAGATATTTTCGCGCTTCATTTAAACATATAATGCTTAACACTATTTTAAGGGTGTCTTCCATTTCCATTTTTATTTCAAACAAATCCAAACTTTCAAATTCAATTTTAATTTGTGTAAAAATGTCAACATTAACAGCTGATTTCATTTCTAGCCGTACGGCGACGACGTACTTTATGTGCCTTGCAATACGGCCAGTACGTTTGATAAGTCGACTTATCTATCCGACACAACATATTCATTGTGCCATCAGGCTTGTCTGCAGGAAAAGAAAGGCAAGTTTGTAAATTTCATTTAATCATTCATTGTGAATTTAAAAAGTGTTCTTTCATTAATTTTTTTCTTTTATATATATTAGTGGTATTTATTAAATGTGTTGGCAGCAAATTTAAAATTGTTGGTAAGATTACGGTTAGAGTGTGCTTTCCGTAGTTATTTTTAAATCGTTCGACCTTAAATCTTCCTTCCGCTCTACGTCTTGTGTTGTGATGGTGATCGATAACGTGAAGAAATCTTGTGTCGTTGAAAAACCCATTCGCGATTGTTGTGAAATATATACTTTTTACATTCAATACTTTGAGGTTTCTGGCTAGGTTGTTCGAGATTTGTTTTGTACGGTCAGTGTAGTTGTTGTTGTCGTTGATATTATGGCTGGCGGTATTGTTGTTGACGATAATTTCTGGGTTGTCGTTGTTGTTGTTGTTGGCTATGATGCTGTTGTTGTTGAAGTTGTTGTTGGCGATGATGCTGTGGTTGAAGCTATTGCTGTTTGTGATACTGTTGATGTTGCTGATGTCGTTTGTGATATTGTTGGAAATGTTGCTGATATTGACGTTGTTGTTAGTGCTGTTGCTGTTTACAATATCATTGTTGTGGGCGATTGTAGTATGGTTAACGTTGTTGTTTACTAAATTGTTGTTTTCGATATTGTTGCTTCTGCCTATGTTGTTGTTTAGAAATAATTGATTGTTCCAGAGAATTTTCAGTAGCCTATTTTGAGTGAGTTGTAGATTTCTGCAATATGTTGCATTACCCCAAGCTGTTATTCCGTGCCTAATATAAGATTCGGCTAAAGAAAAATAAGCTTGTTTTAGGACCTCAAAAGTTGAGCAATTACTTAAATGGAAAAGCATATATGCGGTTTTGCGTAATTTTTTCTGGACGTTTTCAATGTGAGTTTTCCATTTAAAATTATGGTCTACGTATACACCAAGGTATTTATAAGTATTTACCAGTTCTATAAAAATATTGCAGTCATCATTACTGTCCAAGTAGTTGCTTGTGTTTTTATGGAGGCATTCTTGTTCGTGGAGTTTAAGCATAACATTTTCGTACCTAAGATGTTGAGGTTTTATATGCATTACTTTTGTTTTTGCAGCGTTAATCACTAGTCCATTATCATGACACCATTTTACTAAAATATCTAGTTGACTCTGCATAATTTGAGTTGCTGTATTAATATTTTTATGTTGGGCAATAATAGCAGTGTCGTCAGCATAAGCAAATATTTTCCTATTTTTTAGTATGTTAATCATTTCATTAGCATATATAATGTATAATATCGGGCCTAGCTTTGAGCCTTGGTGTACCCCATGAGATATGATGGTATTTCATCACTAAAGTTATTAATTATTTTTTCTCGATATGTTCTATAGTTAAGATAACTTTTAAACCACGCTAAACAACTACCACGAAGTCCGTTTCTTTCTAAAGTTTTAATTAGTTTATCATGTGAAAGGGTGTCAAAGGCTTTGCTAAAATATAGAAATAATGCAAGGCAGTGTGTATTTTTGTTCAGACAGGCATTGACATAATTAGAAAACTCTCCCAGTAGTTTGTAGGTGCAAGGTACATCGAATTAGTTATGATTGATGAATCGATATTTTGAGTGGTTTTAATGCTACAGTTATGGATAATGTTTTGTACATTTTCATTAAAGCTTTTCGCAAAGTTTTCTACAATAATTGTTGAGTTTTCGCTTTTAAAATTTTTTGTTATAATCAGGCATGTCACAGAACAAAATCGAAATCGATTTGATTCCGTATTGCCAAATCGATCGGTTTCGTTTTAGCTTCTTCAGAAATTTGTCGCTTTCATTAAATCAAAAAAAAAATTAAAAAGATATTTTTGTTTATTAAATATGGCAACGTAACGAAAAATACACAGCTGATTGTTGGAAAGAAAAAGAATATAAAGCGAAATTTTAAGATTGTGTTGTGTTAAATAAATAAAATAAATAAATAAAAAATATAAAAATGCCCGGCATATCCATTGTTGCAGTAATAGAGGAACGAAACCAACATTCCGTTGAAAAATATTTAGATGGTGTGCCAAAAGAATTTAATTTTCCTGTCAGGTCTTCCCAATGACTCTCCACAACAGCCCGATCTCCCTTCACAAACCCCTTAGCTATATCCTGATGGCACTCCATATATTCAAGGAAAATTTTCTCTTGTGCCGAACCGCGATGTTTTCCCCTTTAATAATAAAAAAATTAAAAAATTTTAAAAATAAATTTTCTAATACATGCTTACTCAGTAGTTTTTCTCTTTCGTTTGTTTTGCTTCGCCATTTTGCTGTCAGCGTTGTATTTTGTTAGAAAAAACAAATATTTTGCACTAAACAAAAAGTGGTTTGTATGAAATAAAAAGGTGGCAATAATAAGTTTACGACGTTTTGTATTTTTCGTCATCTAAAAATCATTTTATTTTAAATTGGTAATAAAATTCATTTTAAAGATTGAAATGTCTATATTTTGCTAAAATAAATAAACCAATAGTTTTTTTTATTAATTCTAAGTTGTTCTGGATAGTTTTTTGGTATCTATGCTACTTAAAATATCAATTCCACTTAAGAAATTAAAAGTGGTTTCATATCGATAACATTTGTCGGTTTACGTTTTCTGAAGAAGCCAAATACGGTTTCAATTCCACTTTCGATCGGAATTTGTTTCTGTGACATGCCTGAATATCATCGATATTATTTGATTTTTTTTACCAATAATTTCGTTAACAAGTTGCCATGTAACGCGTATATTATTTTTATTTTCAATGAATTGATTTCTATAATAATTATTTTTTGCAAAAATAATTTTTTTATCTAAAAAATTTAAAAATTTTTTATATTCACTTTCATATGTTTTATTATTTTTATTGTTTGTCCATTTTTTGTAAAGTTTATCCCTGACATTGCAATGCTCGATTAATTCGTTACTTATCCACGGATGTTGTGATCTTGATTTAATTGATTTGTTTGTTTTTTTCGAGCTTTCGTATATTTTACAAAATTTGTTATAAATATTATATAATTCATTAGGGTTTACATTCGGATTAATTAATTCGTTCCACTTCGTTTCTGTTATTTTTTTATTAACTTGATAACTTACAATTTCAATTCTGGCCCCCTGTTCAGTATAATTTTCTTTACCCTGGTTATGTTCTTTTTTAATATAGCAGAAAAGAGAATAGTGATCAGATATTATTGTTGTTATGATTGCTGCATGGGTTTGTGTGTTTGCTTGATTATTTTTGACAAAAATATGATCAATACATGTTTTTGTGTTTTTATTTAAATCAACTCTCGTATGTTCATTTATTATACACTGCAGACCATTTGACAAAAACATATCAAAGTATTTTGTTGTTGTGATGTTCTCTTTTGTAATATCAATGTTCATATCTCCAACTATAATTATTTCTTGTTTCTTTTTTATTTTATTTATTGTGTGGTCAAGCTCAGCTACAAAGTTATTAACACTTTTTGACGGGGGACGGTAAACAGACAGAAGGGAAAGAGTATTGTTGTTTATTTTTACTTCTAACTGCAGTAATTCAAATGAATGCGTGTTTATTAAGAGTTTCTCAAATATTATATCTTCTCTTACATACACAGCAATTCCCCCACCTCCTTTATCATTTCCTTGATCGTCTTTTCTGTTAAGGAATACAGAGTTAAAACCATTTATAACATACAGGTTCTTCTCATTATTAGTTATATTGGTTTCGACAAGAATTATAATTTTGATTTTGTTTATTATGTTTTATATATTAACTAAGAAGGTTGTAAAATTTGTACGGAGTGAACGAACGTTCATATAAATTTATGACAAGGGATAACTTAGAAATGTTTTGTTTATCTGATTAATACTATCTAAAGTTTTTATTTGTGTATTATTCATTTTATTTATTTTTTTTTTTTTTGGTTTAATAAAAAGTAAAAAAAGTAATATTAAATGGTGTTTTAAATTGTAGCGTTGATTGCTTCAATATCAGCGGCATTTTTAATTATGATGGAAGGAGAATTTTCAATTTTGCGTGCAAAAATGTCGTCATTTCGGACCCAAACGAATTTCCATTTACATTCCTTGGCTTTTGTTTTTGTTAGCCATAATAGCCGCCGATTGTGGGCAGTAAGTTCATCGTTTATGTATACAAAGTTGTTGTTGCTGGTAAAATTGGTAATGGTATTGCTTTCCTCATTTTGGTTTTGTTCATCTCCTAGCACTTCAGCATAGACTCTATGTCTCTTTATTTTACCCATCAATTCTCTCTTCTTGTTAAGAGACGAGAATTCGACTATTATCTGGTTATTATTTTTTAGTCGATAGGCATTACTAATATAAGCATGATTAATATTGACAGACAACGACGAAGCAATTTTTTTCACGACATCAACTGCACTCATCTCTTGTTTTTACACATTATTTATTTCAATGTTTTTGTTGATGGCTTGTTGTTCTAATTTATTAATGCGTGAGTCCATTTCGCTTATTTGTTTCGTGTTTTCTATATATTTGTCGCGTAGTTCAATGACCTGTGCTGTTAAGTTAGCAATAGAATTGGATATTATTGACAGTGCGTTTTGTATTTCATCCTTAATTTGTGTATGAGATGTGCTGGTGGTTAAAGCTAATGTATGTATTGTTGTTTTTATTTCGTTTACATCAGAGCTCAATTTAGAGTTTAGTAGGTTGAGAGATAGAGAATCTTTAAAACGTTTAGCATTATCCTCATTGTTATCATCAGTATCATCATCACGTTGTTGTTTGTTCTGGTTGTTGTCGTCAAAAGCAATAGAGGGGTTTGGGGATTTGCTCTTTCTGCAATTGTGACATTTCCACTCTGCTTTTCTATCAGCATGCATATTATCGTATGTTTTCTTAATCACGGTAGAACATGGAGAATAGTGATAATTGGACTTGCAATTTTGACACTTCACATAATCACCCGAAGTTGGGAGAGGTTTTTTGCATTGATCGCAGAGTGAATTCATTTCTGATTTCGTTTTCTGTCTATGTATTTTCGTTTTAATATGCTACAAATTAGATTACATCTTATTTTTTTTTTTATAGGTTTTTGTTTCAATTTTTGTTAAAAAAAGCAGGCGTTTTTGGAAATTTTATATGTATATTTTATTTAACCACGGTATAAATGATTTATTATATTATTTTTGGAGTATTTTTTGATAATATATTGTCAACTAAATTCACTGAAATAGTAAGTTTTAAAAGTGAGAATTTCGCTATTCGAGCACTTTTGGACGCGAGTTCCGAAAGAAGTTTTATCACAAGCCGGTTCAACAGAATCTCTCCATACCGCTAGAGACCCATAATTCCCAGATATCTGGACTTGGCGAAACTGTAGTAAAATAGTCAAAGGGAATGTGTTCTGTGATTTTAATATTTTGAAATTTAGATGAAATTCGACAATTAAAACTTGCGGGCCCGTACTTTTTTAAACCAGCGGCTATTGAGATGATAATTGGTAGCGATTACTTACCTTTTATAAATTAAGCAGGCATAAAATCTAATATAGCTACTTGTCTTGAAGCCAGAGAATCCCAATTTGGATGGTACTTATCAGGCTCCGAGCCAAAACCTGAAATACAATCTTTTACAACGATGCCTTCTGACTCCGATGACAATATGCTCCACGAGCAGCTAAACAAATTCTGGGAATTAGAAGAGGCAGAAAAAGCGATTTACAAAAGCGATACATTATGTGAAAACTTTTAGCAACAAAATACAACGCGACAGGCGGACGGAAGATACGTGGTACGAATACCCTTTAAAGAAACCTTCCCGAATGATATTTTTTGGGTCCTTCGCGGAATATAGCACTTTCGCAGTGCCATCGAATGGACAAAACTCTAGAGAAGACTCCAAACGTGAAAAAATAATATTTTAATGTTCTCCAAGAATACCTAGACTTGAATCATATGGAACCTATTGTACACTATGAGTCCAAGGATGATAAACAACAACAAAGGTACGGGTGGTTTTCAACGCATCAAAAAAACTGGTAGCGGTTTTTCCCTCAACGATGTATTGCACCAAGGGCCCACTCTTCAAACCGATCTAATGCAAATTGTCTTGGGGTGGCGCAACTATCACCGGCGACATCGAAAAGTCATATCGAAGATTTTAGTACATCCATCAGATCTTACATTTCAACAAATTTTATTTCGCGCCAATGACAAAAAGTTAGTGGAAACTTTTCAGCTACAGACGGTGACGTTTGGTGTGAATTGTGCGCCGTTTCTTGCGATTTGGGTTCTCCAAGAGCTAAGCAAAGACTGCCGAAAATTATATCCAAAGGCATCCGCAGTTCTTCTGAATGAAACCCATGTAGATGATATTCTGTCTGGTGGACATACTCTTGAAGAAGCTAAACTGAAACAAGGACAGGTGATAATGGCATTGAAATTAGCCGGGTTTCCCCTGAAGAAAATTACAGCAAATAAAAGGTTTCTACTTGAACATTTGTCCCGGGAGGATCTTCTGGACGAAGATTTTTTATAGTTCGAAAGTTGGGATTCCGCTGGAATGCTAGGGGCGATTACTTTTATTATGTGGTAGAACCAATGCAAATTATACCCTCCATCACAAGAAAAATTCTATCCATAATTGCGAGATTATTTGACCCACTAGCTTGGATAGGCCCCGTAGTAATAATCGCTAAGCTTTTAAAGGATTGGGATGAAGGAAGGAATTAATTTATTGAAAATCTGCCGTAATCTCGAAGGTGCAAATTGCGAGGCGGGTAAATTTTGGCCCGCAGCACCATACACAAATACACGGATTCTGTGACGCCTCAGAGAAGGCATACTGCGGTGTAATTTATATGAGAACAGAAAGCCCAGAAGGTCTATTAATAGTCATTTGCTAGTGGCAAAGACAAAAGTAGCTCTCTAAAGCAGACTACTATACCGAAACTCAATTATGTGGAGCTTTATTGCTTACTAAGTTAATACAAACCTTAGTAAAAAACTCAAATTTTTCTCACGAGCTGTTTTTGTGGACAGACTCATCAATAGTTCTTGGTTGGTTACAAAAAGATCACAACACGTTGAAAACTTTTGTAGGAAACCGGGTATCCCAAATCGTTAGCGTCGTAAGTACCAATCATTGGAAACATGTGAAGACTGAAGACAATCGGGCAGATATAGGCACGAGTGGCTGCTATCCCCAAAAGCTTGTTGAGAGTTCCCTCTGGAGGCACGGGCCCACCTGGCTACTATTATCACCACTTTGGCCAAAACCAATCACATTTGATCCAACAGATTTGGAAACAAATAAAGTGAAAATGCGGCATCCTAAAATTAACATATCAGACTCTGAAGTAGAGAATAAGCAGAAAGATGCTTTAAGCGAGTTTTCATTCATTTCTAGATAAAGCGTTACGAGTTCTCAGCTATCGACTAAGATTTGTCAATCGCATACGCAAAAAACCATTTTCAACTGAAAAATTTATAACGAATGACGACATCGCTCAACAAACTTATTTCGCTTTGAGTTTGAGCGCTTAAAGGAAACGAGGCCACTTAGCCGCAAGAGCCGTCTCTCAACACTTAACCCATTCATTGATGACAACGACCTCCTACGTGTTGGCGGCAGGCTCACTAACTCCGGTCTTCGCTTTGACGAACAACATCCAATAATCATCCCAGAAAAGTCTAATTTTGCAAAACTCCTAGTCGATTTCACACATCGTATTTTGCTTCATGCGGAACATAATATCATGCTGCGAGCAATTAGACATCACCAGATTAAAAAACCTTGTTAGAATGTGTATTCGTAGCTGCAGAACGTGTACGATTTATAAACACAAGTTTCAGCACCAAATTATGGCCGCACTCACCCCCCCCGAAAGAGTAAAGTTTTCATTGCCATTTACATATTCGGGAGTCGACTTTGCTGGTACTGTAAACCTTAAATTCATCAAATTTGAGAAACGCAAAAATTCTGAAAGGCTACGCTGCTGTATTCGTGTGCTTCTCCACGTGAGTGTTCTGACCTCTCGACTGATGCTTTCCTTTTCTGATAATGGCCGAAACTTTTTTGGAGCCAGTTACGCACTTTTCAAGGAACACAACGCGTTTCTCAAGTCAGCAGAACAGGCGCTAATTGAAAAATACAGTTGCCTTGGATTTACGTGGTCCTTTATACCACCGTATGCACCCCACATGGGCGGCCTCCGGGAGGTCGCAGTAAAAAGCATGAAATCTCACTTGAAAAGAGTCACTAGTAACTTTACTTTTACTTTTGAAGAATTCACTACTCTGCTTGTAAGGATCGAAGCAGTACTGAATTCAAGACCGTTATCTCCAATAACGAAAATCCAAATGAATTCTACCTCTAACTCCTGGTCATCTGTTGCGCGGTGCTCCGATTATAACCAGAAGCCCCTGCTGAACCTCCGCTCAAAGATCTGTGCTTTATAAAGCGCTGGGAGCGACTGAGACATTACAACACATTTTTGCCAAACGCTGGAAAAATGAGTATATCACCGAACTGCAACGTCGCTATAAATGGAAAATCGAAAGAGACAACCTTAAGACAAATTATATTGCTATTGTCAAAGAAGATTTTTACCACCCACCGAATGGCGTCTTCGTTGCATCACTAACGTAATTTATGGAAAAGACAGTAATGTTCGAGTCGCTGAAGTATTTACACAAAATGGTAGAGTAGTGCGTCCAGTAGTAAAGCTTTGCATACTTCCCACAGACGTACATACAAAAAACTAAGAATCTACCAAACTCAGTACCTAAACCACCAAATTTCCACAACAGGAAAATAAAATAGATAATATAAAAAGAGATCGATTTCGCACAAGCTATGTTTTTTCCTTTCTTCTCATTTTTTATTTGCATGTAGATGGATAAGACCACGGTGCCATCTTTGCGGCAAAAAACACCCACTTAAATATTATGAGCAGTTTCGAGAATGGAGTGTTGAACTACGTCGCTAAACAATAAAGGGTATTGCCTAAATTGTTTGGTCCACAGCCACAATCGGTATTGGTGCACCTCAGAAAACCGATGCACATTCTCCTATGCAATGCAAGACACCATTCTATGTTGCATCGCGAAGTCCGAGACCCTTTGTCCTCAAGTTTCGATGACCTCGGCCCCCCTACTCAGAAGAGGAAGAAGTTGAGGATTCAATCCTCGGATCAAGGATGAAAATATGATGCAAGATGCTGAAAGTCATCCACCTGATGCACTCAAACAAATTACTACCGGTGACACATGTACTCCAACAAGAGCAGATGAAAGTTGTGAGGACCAAAGTCAATCGTTCGTTTTGACCCACACCAACATATATATTATTATTTTTATATTATATATACATATATGTATTTATTACTATTATTATTATATATGTATATTCATTTCACCCTAACATGCATTTATTATTATTATGATGACAGATATTATATTATTATTTTATTGCTATTATTATTATATATATATCATAATATTCTTTTATTATTATATTTTGTATTATAATATTTTTTGTTATGTATAACACTACCTCTCTTATTAATGTCAATAGTGGGTATTATTTCCATTATACTAATATTCTCTAATTGTAATATTGGAATTACCCAACTCTGAATATTAGTAACCCTATATATAATATCTTACATATATTCAATACCAATGACTATACCCCACTGTTATCATTAATAACATTGTAAATTGAATTTGCATTAGTTATATTATTATCGTCATTTAATTAGAATGTCATATTTGAATTTAAAACGGTTAAATAAACCAGCAACCATAAGGTTGTATTCGTACCAATGAACAAAAGCTCGCTAGCAGATAGCCACCATCAATCAATCAACACGTCAGCATCGTTGTGATTGGTTGCTGGGTAAGCGTTACTTGTTCGCGTCGTTTTCTTGTTGAAGTGGTCGGCTATAAAAGCGCGACCACAAGTGGAAATCAGTCTTGCGGTAGCTGTCATACCATAGTGCCTGGTTTTCATTATGTCATTTTCAATGGCAATTGTTGTCGATTATTGTCAGTTGTATGAAAACGGGTTTTAATGTCTTGTCATTTACAACCCCTGGCAACATTTGACATCTGAAATGAAATTGCCAGCATGTTGGCAATTTGTTTGTGTTTGACAGCCGGATTTTTTGTTCGTTTATAAGATGTAATGAATACGTAATGAATAGAAAATTACGAGATGTCAGTTGAGGCAATTGTTTGTTGTCAACTTATATGACATAGTGAAAACCAGGCATAAGGGTAACATCACTGTGGTATTACAGAAAATAATTGAATATTTATATACTACGTATATTAATATTAAATAAGACAAAGCCGTTGGATAGAGACTTGATTCTCCCCGTTGAAGTTTGGGTTACCGCTTACGGGGAGAATCTCGTATCTAAAGTTGAGGGGATCGAGACTAGATTCTCCACGTTGAGTTGGGTTACCGCTTACAGAGAGAATCTCGTATCAAGAATTTAATATACGGAGTATATTATTGTCCACACGTGCCTTAAAGGATAGAGACGTGATTCTCCCCGCTGGGTTACCACGTTGTGTATAATATTGAGGTTTAACCGTAAAAATATAAATAAAACTGAGTTTTCCGTATTATAACGTAAAAATACGAGTGATTATTTTCTGTGAACCACCCCGGAATCCCGCTAACGCTATCCCGGCTAAAGCTGGAAAACACGTCGTTACAAAGTGTTCCCCCTGAAGCATTCACCTTGAACGTGTTTCACATTAACCAGGCCACTCAATCAGCGCCTAAACAAATAGTTCTGGTTGATCAGTCCACCCAAACCCAAATCTACAAAAGGTTTTGGTTGACCAATCGACCCAAACGTCGAGTTATGACCGAGTGGTTCTGCATTCCTCTACCCCACCACTTCCTCCAAGGGACGAATTTGCTAAATTAGCAATAAATGAGCCCTCCTGGCCAATAATACCACCTCTCGTGCGTATAAATCTCAATTATATGGGCCAAAAAATGTATACAAATTTTATTATCGACCTAAAAGAGCCAAGGTCTTATCTTTTTCGAGAAGTTGCTCGATGGCTCCGACTTTAAATCGGTGAAGAATAAGTCTGGCGAAGTGTGTGGCCGATTCGGTCTGGAGCCCTGTTTCCCGCACCAACAAAGCGACGAAATAAGCGTCTACCTGCCGCTTCAAGAGCGTCTTCACTACAAGGTTCCAGCCGCGATTCCAGACCATCAGTTACCAAACCATTTCAAGAAGTTCGGCCCACATCGCCATCCATTTTTAAATACTTGGCGTGATATCGATGGGGTTCTGAGAAAAGAAGTTGCGATGAAGGTTCTCGCAAATACTATCGAGAAGTCTACCCCAAGCTCAGGTATCAAAATTTGGATTCATAATTTCCGGCATCTGGAACAGTTGTCCATGTCACCCTTCGGGGGGGAATATGTTGAACCCAGTTCAATCCGTTTTTTAAGTATTTTTCATTCTTTTCAATTTCATTTATTTTTTTTTGTTCATTTTGTTATTTTTTCATCCTAAAATTAAATTTTTGAATTTATCTTCGCTCATTTTATTTATCGTTAAGTTTATATATATATATTTCTCTTTTTTTCAATTTGAGTCATTTTTTTCTGTGTGCTAATTGCACTTTATACTCCTCATGGTTTTAGTTTTTAAGGTTAGTTAAAAGTTGTAACTCATTGACGAACATAGCAAGAAGCTGTAAGAATATACGATTTAAAAATTTGTTTAAATCACTTGAATTTTTATTTGACTTTCTTGGAAAGTAATCTTGGTGAGGAAGTTACCCAAACCAACAATAATTGTTTGTTTTAATTAAAAAATGTTTTACAAAAGTAAGAAAAAGTATCTGTAAACTGAGTTTTACAAGAATACAATAAATCACGATCACGCATTAACTGCTAGTACGAGACTTAAAAAAGTAGCAAAAAATTTATCTTAATAATTTTTTATGACTATATATAAGTTTTGATTTTGTAAATATTAAAATATTATAAAATATAATAAATCGAGTTTCATTATAAAATGAATACCCGTCAGCTGTGATGGATATATTCATCAAGTTTGATTAGTCAACTGTGATGGATATATTTATCAAGTTTGATTAGTTTAATGGATATATCCGTCAAGCTTGATTGGTATTTATATCATCGTTGACTAGTATACAACGGCAGAGTGAACAGTTCAGATATATATATATATTCTATGGTTTACATATTTTTATAGGTTAGAGTAAGATGCAAAATCACATGTACACAAAAGTTTCCATCATTTTTTTCATATTGGCCTTAATAACTTAACAGAAACGCGACGATGGATATTTCCATCACTAGTGACGGTCATATAATTGGTCATATGAGTGTCACTGTTCTTGTAGGGGTACTTGGTTTACCATTAAATAAACACATTTTTCAAGTGATTTTAAATAGACAAAAATAAGTTATTAGGTAAAACGATGTAAATTGTGAATTAAATTACTACTATATTTAATCAAAAACAACATTAGATGGGTCGTAAACATAACCATAGTGCAGAAGAAAGACGATTGGTGCACGAGCTTCAAAATCAAGGAACTCGTATAAATAGATTACCACAGCTATTAATTAAACCTTCTCAAAACTTCGTCACAAATGCTCAGAAGTCAGAATAATATTATTTAGGCTGTTGTTGTCGATAGCCACGAAGTAACTTTGAAAAAATTACCCAAAAAAATTGTTGCCTAAATCCCGAATACTTTATCATCCCGAGCGATGTGACGAAGGTTGCAGCAAACTTGAAATTAACACATGGTATGACCCAGGTGTTTAAAACTGGCGAAATATTCTTTGGAACGATGAAGTTGTCAAGGAGAAATGCCGAATCTTACCAGTTATGAAATATACGTCTTTTATGGAGTAATTTAACAATAAGAAATAGTATTTAAAGTAAAAATGGTGTATAATTGTATAATCAGCGATGTTCGACCGTTCACGAAGGCTGCTGCCTTTGACAACTCGGCCTCTCCTGCTATTCGTCCTCTGTTGACGAATAATCTGCGTCGGTAGTGAGGTCAAGATCTGGACTGAGACTACACCATGGCTTTATATGGTCGGTGGAATGTACACCAGTGTATCGTTTCTGCTTGCGCTTGTTGTCTTGGAGATCCTCTATTACATAACGATCGGAGCCGATTATCTTAGTCACCACATAAGGTCCCTTATACGCTGGATCAAGCTTATGTGACTGTCCAGTAGCCATTGGACATAATCCAATACCACCATGGGCCTATTTCACTAAACTACAAGTTCACAATTACAAGCGTTTTTGCCTGTAAAATTGTGAACTTGTGAATAATTGTGTTTCATAAAAATACAATTACAAGTTTGTGGCTTTTGGCAAATTTGGAAGCGTTTCGTCCCATTCTTTAGATTTCATTGTACTCTTAATACTGGGCAAAATTGTCTTGTTGACTCTTTCAGTTTGGCCGTTGGCTCTTGGTGTTCTTACTGCCGTTTTCACATGTTATATACCGTACTTTCCGACACACAGTGGATGAAAACCGTTTTTCATTGGCCAAATTTCTGTAACTTTTGAACCGATCAAAATATTTAAGTAATTTTTTTAATGGATAGATATTTAGTTCAGCTTGACTCAGTTTTAATTACATTAAAATTGGTTGAGGACTTTTTAAGGAATTCTAGGTCAAAGTTGAACTTTTGATTTTTTTTAAACTTTTGGAGTGAAATATGTGTTTACTATTTTTTTATTTATTAAAAAATTTAATATTTAGATTTTAATAATATTTATACAAATTTTTTGTAATAATGGGATTTTTAATGTTACACTCAGAAAAAATTTTAACCTAAAGAAATAGTAAAATCAACTGGAGATTTTGCTATTATTACTGAAAAATTAAAAATTTTTTGTTGTCATATTTGCAAATTTGTTTACACTCAAAGAATATTAACACTTAAAAAAAAACGTTAGTAATATTATCTAAAAATCTTGCTATTACTACAGAAAAATTTATTATTTTGCTGTCAAATTTGATCATTTAAAAAAACATTTTAAAAATAAAAACTGCAATAGATTTTAATTGCATTTGTAACAACGGTAGGCTCTGTTTATTATTATTTTTTACTAATACTATGTTTTTTGCACTTAAACAACAATGAAAGGGAATTATAATTATTATTCATTTGACTCAAATATTGATTGCAAATATTCCATATTTTGTTCTGTGTTATTTCTGTTCTTTAGTAGTTTTTTGACTTCTTCATCTAAATCCCGATGTTCAACTTTCCATTGATTTCGAATACTGGAGATGAACGGATCCGACGTTGCCAATAATATATTAAATAGATCTTCATTTGTGGAATTTCGTGAAATTTTTCTAGTATTGTGCTCTCTATAAAATCCGTAATCCTTATTCCTTTTTTCCTGAGACTCCTCTGATAGATCTCCAAGTGACACCAAATGATATTTAATGACATCTTCTCCATGATAAAGGATTTTGTGAACTGTTGCAGACATATTTCTCCATGGGTAGTTGGTTGTATATATTTTTGCAGTTTCCTTAGCATAATCTCCAAATTTCTTAGAGTCCATTTCTTCATTGCACGCACGTACTTCTAGGATTATTTTAAATCTGAAAATAAGGTATAAATCCACTCCTGTTAATTCAGATGCTGTTTCTGGATCTGAAAAGACTCTTCTTGCGGTATTGCCATCATTTGTATTGCCTGACCCTTTTTTTGGCTGATCTATAATCAATCCAAATTTGCGATATTCATCTTGAACATGTTTCTTTTTTGAACTTTTTAACTGTTTGTTGGTTTCGTTGTTTCTTATTGATCCTGAACACCCGAAATCCAAATCATAACTGATTTTTAGTATGTGTTCCATAAGTCGTATTCTTGCATGTATATGCATCGGTATTATCAAATGATTTTGTCGGGACTTGGCTTAATTGGCTTGATGTTGCTTGGCATATAATGCAGCTTAATGCAGCCTTCGTGTTAGTCAAAGCCTGACCTACTTTTCCATCTATCATTGTCAGCACTAATTGGTAGCTTACTTCAATTTGCTGCCCATCTAACTGAAATTGTAATGGCTGTAGTGCTGCAATTTGGGCCTTGATATCACTAACTTCTTTGTTAGTGGCATCATGAGTTTCGTTTTTGAATTCAAATTTGATTGGCCTGCAGTATTTCGTAGAAGATGGTGTCCCATCCATTGTTTGTGTTGTACTAGTCGAAGGCTCTGAATCTTCCAAAATCCTTTTCAATCGCAATGGTACAAATGATACCATGAACATATCTGAGTCCGAAATATTTTCACATACTACTTGTTTGTATTGTTTCTGTCCCGAAGAACCATCACATCCCCATTTACAAAAAAGAATTAGCTTTGTGTTTCCATATTTCTTTAACTCATTTCCTTTTATTGATTGAAGCAAGCGTTCGGCTGTGTGATCAAGTAGATTGTAGTTGTAGCTCTGCCGAAATTGGTGTGATTGTAATAGTGTCCTTTGATGGCAAACAGTTCATTTTGGCAGTGGTTATGTCATGATATATACATATTTGATGCTGGATACATATCTGAGCCTTTTTCAATCGCACGCAATCTGAGCTGAATATATTGCTGTTTCGTTAATTTCAAATCCAGAAATAATGCTAATGCCTCCTCATTTGTGAACTGTTTTGCATCGCTCGGATTTGGTATACTTTTAAGAATCCGTTTTATTCTCACTGGACTAGCTTTAACAACTTTTTCAATGATATGTACTTTTGTTAATTGGTTCTGTGATCGTAATTGATGTAGGAAAGATTATTTTATATTTGTACATCCAATTTCATCGTTAACATCTTTAAGTTTCCGCCTCTTAGATCTATCGCTGCAGTTGTCCAATGATTTGCGTGGTCTTCCAGCCTTATCTTGCTTTGCTGTTTTTGCAGCGACACTAAGTTGGCCTTCTAACCAGTTTGCACTTTTTATATAAAAATTTTGTTTACTGTAGCTAACTTCTTTGTAGCGTTTTTTATTGCTTTGACGAAATTAGATAATTGCTCTTGTATTTCGGTGCTACACGAATTTAAGTTTAATTTTATTTTAACGTAACTTACATCTTCCTGGTTTTTGTTTCTAAAATACTCTTCGGCCAGTTCTTTATAACTGAAGCTCTCCATATTTTTTTTTGAATATTTTTATTTGCGACTGTTATTGCTGAAATATATAAGAGCAACTGAGTTTGTATTCAAATGTCGCTTTCTTATAAGCCTTCTCATAAGCCATCATACTATGTTTCTAGGTAAAATAAAAATGTAAGAAAATGGCATTAGTGCATTACTACCTAAAATAATATATAAAAAACCCACTATACAAATGAATTACCTGTGTGTGTTTTCTTTACTACTTGCATTAGTGCATTGTTAGGTAAAATAAAAAGGTATAAAAAAGGTATGATAATAAAAAACCCAGGTTACTAATGAATTACATCCGCTGCGTATTGACAATCATACTTACAAATAATTATGGTAATAGAACAAATAATGACTATTATAAGCTATAAAATACCTAAAGCACAAATTTAATACACCATTGTATACGAGTACTTATAGGGCAGTTTAAATTATCGTAATTTGAATTTTTTTTAGAGTAATTTCATTAAAATTAAAAAAGTGTTATACCCACGGGTCGTCACGGGTGTAAAAGTATATATAGGGTTAAAGAGGACACTTTCACCTTTCTCCGGGTGGTATACGTTTCTTGTTCCCTTTTGTTCGCTAGAAGTTCTATTCCACTAAAGTTGAAATTTGAGAAAAATATAGTAGTTTCATAAATATTTCATAATGCCCCTAATATTAAACGGTAGAGCTGTGACCACTTACAACAACTAAAGACTATAATCCTACCAACATTATAAAAAAGACCGCAGGTCATTATCGATGATAACTTGCGAGAAATAACCATTTATTTTTGATAAAAAAAAAACAAAAAAAAATCACCTTTTTCTGAAATTAAAAAAACAGTTGAGTTTGACAGCATGCCACGCCCACATGCCAAAAGGCGTTAAAATTTTAAAAATCGGTGACAAAAAAAAATTAGACTTGGCCAATGAAATCAAAATCTCAGCTACAGTGCGACGCACAGTGGACCATTTGACGAGAAGGCGGTCAAAAATCTATAACTTTTGATTGGATTGGAATTTTGATATGCGGTTTTTTTGTTTGATAGGTGAGACTTTAGCCTTTAAGTTTTGCTATGAAACGTAATTCTCGACCGAAAATAAAAAACGTTACGGAGGGTTTAAAATACATTTTCATTTGTAGTTGAATTTTAGTGCAAAAGTGAAGTGTTAAAAGGTAAAAAAGGTTTTTTTAATATAATGTCTTATTTTTTTCAGTTAATTTTACAACTAATACTTTTTAACAATTTTTGAAGTTAATTTTTTCAGAAAATGCCAAACTTTGGCCCCCGTAAACTTTTTAGTCCTAATGTGCACAAGGGCCTAAGGTTGTTTTTTTTTTAAGATCCCGAGTTAAAATATAATTTATTATGCAGCGAACGTAAAAGTTACCTTATATTGGTTCAAGATAGAGAAGTTTCATTGAAAAACTCGTATGGTTTTGCTTTAGTTAAATTTTTTTTTATTGTCTTTTTAAATATTTCTATATCAATTTTTATGGTAAATTTATGAAATATAACAATTTTTATTGTAAATTTACAATATATATAAATTTTTAAGTCAAGAAAATTTTTTAACTATATAAAAAAAGTGTAACATATTGTTAGTGTTATGAAAAAGTACTTTAAATCAACCAATTTTAGTAAAAATTTCTTCTAAATAGCCTTGATTTTCATCTTCTAGAAGTTGTTTAGCTTCTTCGTCTAATTCAGTAGAGGTAGTTTTCCATTTTTGACGAGTGTTGGACATATATAGATCTGAAGTGCACAACAATATAGTGATAAGGTTTTCATTAGTACAACATCTGGACATTTTCCTTGTGTTGTGCTCGCGAAAGAATCTGTAGTCTTTGTTCCTTTTTTCTTGCGCTTCTTCAGATAGATCTCCTATTGGTAGCATATTGTTTTGAATGATTTGTTCCCCATGGTACAAAATTTTATGAACTGTGGATGGCATATATCTCCAAGAGTATTTTTCATTATAAAGTATAGCTGTTTTATTGGCGTACTCTCCAATTTTTTTTGCATTTATCTTTCTGCTGCATTCTAGAACTTGTAATATGATTTTGAATCGTCTTATTAATTCATGATCTACACCTGTGATAGATGCTGCAGTTTCCTGATCGGAAAAAATTCTTAAAGTCGTTGCTCACTATGTGCAAAATTACATCGTCTACATCATTTCGTTGAAAATAAATATCTGCCAGATCTCTGTAACAGTACTTAGCCATTGCACAAATTGTAATGAATAATAATTGTGGAAACATTATTATAAATACTCTTTCTTGCAATTATGTAAAATAAAAATTTTTATCTTTTATTACCACTTTTAGAAGCATAAAAAACCCACACCTTAACCCCTTTTAAAAGGTGAAGCATACCTGCTCATATCTTAAAGGGCTATGTCGCAATAGTTTTTTTTCCATTTACAAATTTTTATTTTTTATTACCACTTTTAGAAGCATAAAAAACCCACACCCTAACCCCTTTTAAAAGGTGAAGCATACCTGCTCACATCTTAAAGGACTATGTCGCAATATTTAAATTGTTTCCCATTTTGTCAGGTATTTAAACTATATAACTCTAATTCAGACTATTAACGTTTTTGAAAGATACGTATGTAAACGTACCTGTAACAATTAAGCGCATTGTATCTCAACCCTTTTTTATAAGTATATAACAACTCCTGACAACTCTACCGACATGCAAAAAAATACACCGCGGTGCACCGGTACGACCAACTTTTGTATTCATAACACTCAGACGGACGGACGGACATCGTTTAATCGACTCAGAAAGTGGTTTTGAGTCGATCCGTGTAATAAAAGATGGATTAAGGTCCAATATTTTTGGCAGTCACTAACATCACCTCAAACTTAATATATCCTAACCACATAGTGGACAACTTTTGTATTCATAAATTTTGCAGAAAATATCTAACCTTGGGTCAGAAAAATTGTTCTGGTGCACACGGGCGGAAACTGGCGGGTGTATAATGGGGTATAGGAGTATAGGGGAGGGTTCGGACTATAGAAGAGTGCAAGATTTTTTCTGACTGCTTTTGACTGGCAGGAGTTATGCTCTATTAAGTAGGAGATTTTCGGAAAATTTTGACCTTTTTTAAAAAATTTTTTTTTTAAATTTCGGAATGACTCAGTGATTTTACATTTTTAACATTAATAGCATGGAAGCCACAAAATTATACTAAATTTATTTCACTTCAAAATCTTTTAAATCAAAAAAGTTACAGTCATTCAAAAATAAAAATTTACAAAGTTTTTAATTTTAGCAAAATACTGAGAAAGCCCATTTTCGAAAACCCTGTTCGCTGTGATATAGTTGAGATAGAGTCGCAATTTTTTGGCTCCCGAGGTTTACTAGTATTTGCTTTCAAATGAATAACATAACTTTAAAATCGGTAACAAAAAACTAAATGATTTTTGGCCGCCTTCTCAAAATATGGTCCACTGTGCGACGTACGTTTCGAACTCCTTTGAAGTATATGCTGTACCTCTGTAGGGTACGATCTTATGTGGTATAATGTTAACATAAAATTATAAAAGTTATATAAAAATATTTTTTTTAATTCGCCTTGCAGTAAAACAAACTATTTGTTGTTCGATTGACTCCAGTCTTTAGAATTGATTTTTATTTTTTGAAGTTCTTTCTTATATATCAATTTTACATATTATTCTAATTCTCTTAATTGCTATTTTCTACTCTTTACAGAATTTGTCTTACAACTAGCTTACAAACTATTCTCTCATGTTTGCTTGTGTGTGTGAGCGGTCATTGTCAGTCTGTAGTCAAATTTGTTATTATACTCTCAGTGCCCCAAATCACTGGTGGTTCATTGGCATAGACAAAAAATCAATTTCATAAATGTAACATAAAGCCTTTACATTTATTTCTACACCAGTGACACACTTGGATCAATATATTTTATTGCTAAATTTTTTATTGTTTTAATTTCTTTCATTTACTTTGTTGTGCCCTCACACGCTGCAATACATGAATGATATTGTGTATGCTCAAATATCATTTTAAATGTTTGTACATTTTGGTACTCTATATTGTGCATACACAACATCATTACACCCCCAACGCACAAGAGAGAAATCATCCAATTTTATTGCGAATTTGGATGGTTTCTTTTCTTTATGTTAAACCGATGTCTGGTGTTGAACTATAAAAAATTTCTTATTTTAGTGAAATATTATATTCTTAAGTATTACATTCCTCCTTTTCTTTCGTTATTTTTATTTGTTACTTAATGGTTATCTTAGTGATATGCGCATATTTGTATATATAAAAAAAAATGTTCTTAAAGTGTAAATGTACTTACATATAAACAAAATTTCTTAAAATTATTGTATGTTGTTATTTTCATATGTTTACAATATTATAGTAGTATGCTTGTACGTAAGTACGTATTCAAGTAGTATTTTTATTTATTTTTTTTTTTTTTTTCATTATTCAAATTACATATTTATTGTTATTAATATTAGCCTAATTGTGTTACTGCATTTTGTTTTTGTATATTTTGTTCTGTTGCTTTGTTTATTTTCCTTTATATTCATTCATAAAATTTTGTTCTTGTTTATTATTTATTGTATTTTTTCAATAAATTTTTATGGAAGACTTTAACTATATTCTTAACTTTAATGCTAACATTCACACTATCAATATCAACAATCTCATATGGACCGCGATATGGTGATTCGTGTTTCTTTCTATTTTCTATTCTTATTAATACTTGATCTCCTATTTGCATGTTTATGCTATTTTCTTGTTTCTTTGAATCTTTAGATCTTTTCAATTTTATTGTCTCTATCATTACTTTTAGTTCGTTCGTATAATTCTCAAAGTTATATATTTGTTGTATTTCATTGTCATTGTCATTGTGGTGACCTGGTAAACTAGGTAATTTTCCAAAAATTAACTCAAAAGGTGAGTAATTTGTGTCCACATGAGGTGTAGTATTATAAGCAAATGTGTAGTATGGAACCCATGAGTACCAACTGTCATCAGTCACGAATGAAAGAAAATATTCATTTAAAACTCTATGATTACTCTCCACAGTTCCCAGTGTTTCGTGATGATATGGTGTTGAGAATCTCTGTTCTATTTTCAAAAACTCACATAATTCCTTCATCAGTTCATTCACAAATTCGGTTCCTGTACCAGATTTTAGTACTTTAAACATTCCATATTTTAATACAACGTTTTCAATTAAAGACTTGGCTATGTTTTTCGCCTCTTTAGTTTCCATTGGACATGCTATGATATATTTTGTCAATTCACATTATACGGTAAGTATATATCTGCAATGTTCTAATGGTCTTAGTGGACCTACTGTGTCAATGACAAGTGTGTTGAAACTTTGTTTTGGTGTGTCAGTTTGACATAATGTTTCTTTTGTGTGTTTTGTTTGTTTGTTTCTTTGGCATAGATCGCACGTTTTTATCATTTTATCATTTATGACATATTTTTCCATATGTACTTCTTTTTCAATCTGAGTGTAGTTTTTCTAATTCCAAAATGTCCTCCGCATGGCGTGTTGTGTTCTTTGTGTTCTTTTGTGTGTTTTGTTTGTTTGTTTCTTTGGCATAGATCGCACGTTTTTATCATTTTATCATTTATGACATATTTTTCCATATGTACTTCTTTTTCCTCCGCATGGCGCTGTTGTGATAACACAATTCTATTAATTTTTGTCGTTGTTCATTATCTTTTGAGGATTGCTGTATACCAACATTTCGACGTCGACATTCTTATTTTTATTCCATATTTGTTTAATGTTTTCGTAGGGTACCCTTTTATATACTTCGTCACCTTTCTCTAGTGCGTATCTTTTGTAATTTAATGTTGTCAAAGCAGATGGTAGTTTCTCCAAGATTCTATCCCAGTAAAATGGATTTTCGCTACATCTGACGCTCGTTTCATTTACGACCTTATCGTCTTCAATTTCAATTATATTATTTTCATTTTCTTCCCTGTACAGCTTCTTATTGGATTCTAGTTTCTTCGATGTACCTGAGTAGCATGAATTGTCACTATATCCTATGCGCATATTAATATTCTTATTTCCATTTATATTATTTTTATTAATCGACTTCTTCTCAAATATAAATTTAATTTTTCTTGCATGCTTTATATCATTAATTGATGTACATTCCCACATCTTGAGGCGGCCAGTCCCAATAGGAGGTGTATCATCATTATCCTCATTTACAGCTTTGTTGTTTTTTGTATCACTTTTATTCGTTGTCATTGCTCTAGTCATCACCAGCGTTTTCTTCATTGATTCGTCAATCATAGGAGGTATCATACTTTTAAAAATATCAGAGTCTATTCTTACTCTCGACAGTGCGTCTGCATTCGTATTGTTTCTGCCCTTTTTATATACTATATCAAACCATAGTCGGATAGTTCTATGCGTATTCTCGTAAATTTTGAGCTCGGATTTTTATGTGAAAATAACGAAACGAGTGGTCGATGATCAGTCACCACTATAAATTTTCTGCCAAATAGGTATGGCCTGAAAAATTGTATACCCCAATGTATTCCGAGTAACTCTTTCTCTATTACTGGTTTATTTCGTTCGTGTTTGTTAAGTGAGCGACTGGCATATGATATTGGTCTGTCCTCACCAATTTCTCCCTGTGACAATATTGCTCCCAATGCAAAATCAGATGCGTCTGTTGTTAATATGAATGGTCTTTCGAAATCAGGATATTGTAAAATTGGTGGACTTATTAATTTCCGTTTCAAATTTTCGAATGCATTTTGACATTGCTCTGTCCATTCAAATTTCATTGCTTCCTTCAATAGTTGATTTAGACAGCTTGCCACGTCTGCGAAGTTTTTGATAAATCGCCTGTAATAGTTACAAAATGCTACGAATCTCCTTACCTCGTCAGCATTTGTCGGAATTGGGTACTTCGTTATTGCTTAAAATTTTTCTGGATCAGGTTTTATTCCATTTGGTGTAATTAGGTGTCCTAGGTATACCACTTCATGTTTCAAAAAACAACATTTACTTGCGTTTAACTTCAGGTTATATTTTTGTAATCTGTCCAAAACCTTTATCAGATTTGCATTATGATGTTTCAGGCTGCATCCGAAAACTATTATGTCATCAACATATAGAAAAGCTTCAGACTCTAAGCCCGATAATGCTATCGTCAACATTCGTTGAAAACTATTTGAAGATATCTTTAAACCAAAAGGCAATCTTGTATATTGGTAATGACCGTCGGGTGTTGAAAATGCCGTGTATGGACGTGATTGATGATCTAGTTCAATCTGGTGGAATGAACTTATATCCATATCAGCGTAGAAAAATATTTAGCTCTACCTAATTTGTCCAAAACATCGTCCAATCGTGTCAATGGAAATTTATCATTAACAATCTTGTCATTCAGTTTTCTAAAATCAACGACCAGTCTCCGTCTTTTTAAATCCGTTTGTCCTTTCTTAGGAACTAGTAACAATGGTGCGTTATATGGACTTATTGATGGTTCAATTATATTATCCTTTAAAAGTTTTTATACCTGTGCATTTATCTCGCTTGTCTGTGCCTGTGGTAGTTCTTTATGTATACCGGTGTTTCATCATGTAAATCTATATGCTGTTCAGAGAAATTAATGGTTGTTAATTCCTCATCCTCATAAAATTTTTCTAAAATTTTATTTAATTCCTCATCATCATTATCCAGCTTCAAATCGACTAGTAATTTTTTGAATCGCTCATATGTGTATTCATTATTCTTTTTATTTACGACATAGTTTTTTAATGCTATGGTTTCTATTTTTAAATTATTTACTATTATGACTTTATCCGTTACGTTCAACAGTTTTATATGCTGGTTTCCATCCCTAGGGATAATTGCATTCGCCAGGTATACGCCTTTCCTTATCTCTCTATTTAGGATTACGCTGTCCTCTGTTAATTTTATCTCGAATGGTATTATGATTTCACTTCGTGGCGGTATTCTAACGTGATTAATGCTGAAAGCATCATTTTGTATCGGTATCACGATATTATCATCCGTTGTATCAAACGTTAGAATGTATTTGTCATAGTCAATGTTGCGTCGATATCTGGACAAAAAATCTCGTCCCAGTATCCCAACGGTTTTTATCGGAAAATCACCTGCAACTAAATGTACTTTATGTTTGATAGTTGTGTTATTAAATTATATTTTCGCATCTACTGAACCCAATGATTTTATTTGTTCCTTCGAAATTCCCGTTAGGCAACAATAATCATCTGGATCCTCTTGGTAACTGTATAAAAAATTTTCTTTGCACAGTGAGACATCCGCTCCTGTGACTATCATAAATGTTAATGGGTAATCTGTTTCTAGTATGTGTAATTTAACGTAATTTTTAAGATCTGGAGATATGCTAAATATTTTGTTTTCATCTATTGGTTGATCACCGGAAGTTCTTCTTGGGTGAACTCCGGTTGTCGGGAGTTTCCCTGGTTCTGTATATGGTTTACATTATAGTTTCTTCTGTTGTTAAAATTTCCTCTATTTCTGTAGTTATTTCCTCTAAAATTATTATTATTTCTATTAAAGCCATTATTATTGTTTCTGTTGTTGTAATACGTGTTTCTGTTGTTGCTACCATTTCTAAATTCGTTACTGCCATTATTACTATTGCTGTTGTTGTTGTATCTGATATTGTTATAATTGTTATTATTACCATTGAATCTATTATTATTGTAACTGTTGTTAGATCTGTTGATGTTATATCTGTTGTTATTGAAGTTTTGATGCGAATTTCCGTTGTTATTGTGACTACGATTTCCATTTGCTCTACTGTTTACGCTCTGATATAGTACTTACCTTTCCCGTACTCTAGATGATGAATCTTCTGCAATTCTTAGTGCTTCTGAAAAAGTGTTTACTCTACTTGCTTCGATAGTTGATATGATTTGTGGATCCCTTAAGCCACTTTTAAAAACGTTAAATGCCAAAGCATTATTTGTTCTGCATATTGCAGATCTGTCTTCTTCGCCAATCTCCCCAATTTGCACTTCATTTAACTCGCTTATCAGATACTCTATCTTATCTGCAAAACCTCTGATATTGTCACCCATCTGAATCGTACTTGTTAGTTTCTGTAGTATATTGTTCGATAATTTAGCGGGTTTGTAGGCTTTCTTCAATGCCAACACCAACTCACTAACACTTGTCGGAACTGTTTCTTGTTTTATTCTATTCTGTACTTTTAAATCCAAACGTGACTTGAATACAATATTAAAGAAAAAACTTTGCTTTTCAGGTACTACTGTCTCTGCAGTATTTCGAGATTCGTTACAAAGTTATGTAACTCCTCTTTCTTGCCTGTAAATACTGGTATCAGCTTTGAAATTGCCGATATTTCGTTCATGTCCATCATGTTGGTCATCATTTTCTGTTGTGTTAGTTTCCTTGTATTCTTTTTATTTGTGTGAGCTTCTAAAATTTCTAACGCTTCTTCCCTTAGTTCTTTGTATGCGTCAGTAATATTTTGTCTATTTTCCTGTGTCAATTCAGGATCTATTAAATATTTTTCTAATTGTTTCTGTAGTTCTGCTATCTCCTTTCTTTTTAATTCTACTGTTTTTAAAGAATAAGGTCTACCTAGTGATTTCCTAGCATTCGCTATTATAGTTTTTAGTTTTTCCAATAGATAAAATTTTAGTCGATTGTTTTCCTTTTTTTTTTTTTATTCAATTTTTGTTTGTGTATTAATTTTTAGTGAAAATTTCTATTATATTTTCATTTTATCTTTTTTTTACCTTAATATCTAATTATTTAGTGATATTTTTGTTTGTATATAAGTTTCTTATTATTTAGTGACATTTTTGTGTGATTTTAAAACTCTTTTTTTTTTTTTGTTCTTCAAAAACATGTTCAATTCTTTCCTTGTGTTCTTTATTTTCTCTTCTAGTTGCTTCTTTCTACCGATTTCTTCTTCGTAACTTAATTCACTTTTCAAGATGTTCAATTTTGTCCTCATGCGGCTTGCAAAATCGCCCCTATTTTTCTTTATTATCGAAAGATCTACCTTCGGTATATTTAAATGTCGTCTGTTTTATTCTTATTCAAAGTTTTTATTGGCCTCGGGCCAATTTTTAAAATTTCTGGTCTCTCTAACCTTTCTCCTGCCTTTAACTTCTTTCTCCAGTTTTCCTCAGTGATTTTTATTTTTTCGAATACCTCTTCAAGTCGTTTCTCCATTTAACTGTATTTATTTTAAATAAATCTTATAATTTTTAAATTTCCCTTTTCGTCTTAATTGTTTCCTAAATTATTCCTGACCTGTAGTCTTCTGATCTGTTCTTTCACGTACCGTCTCAGGTATTTGACTAATAATATTAAAGTTGTTGCTATGCATATTAATATTACCACCTCTATGCTAATACTGACCGCTGTGGGTGCGTTTACTTCTTTTTTTTTTAGAAAGGATAATATACGGACATTTTTTTTAATTTAATAGTGGAAATGGGAAACACCCACAATAAGGTGGGTGCGTTTACTTCAGTAAATAAATTCTGTTCTTAATTTGTTCAAAAAAATTTTTTTCCACATTTTAACAATTTTTCACTTATTTACTTTTTTTTTTGTTTACATCAATATTGTAATCTCCTCCAGATATGCCCATGCAACTTCTGGATTTGAATTTACAGTTATACCATACCAATTTCTTAAATTTTCTGCTGGATAATGTTGCTTGTCCTTTTGTCTGCTGGATCAGTTGAAGGATTACAGCTTTGCTGGCATGATAAGTTGAAGGATTCCACAGTTCGCAGGATCAGTTAAAGTGTTCCACCGCTCGCAGGATGAGTTGAAGGATTCTATCGTCCGCAGGATCGCCATATAATGTTAACATAAAATTATAAAAGTTAACACAAAAATATTTTTTTAATTCGTCCTGTAGTAAAACAAACTATTTGTTGTTCGATTGACTCCAATCTTTAGAATTGATTTTTATTTTTTGAAGTTCTTTCTTACAATTAGCTTACAAACTATTCTCTTAAGTTTGCTTGTGTGGATCATTTGTCAGTCTGTAGTCAAATTTGTTATTATACTCTCAGTGCCCCAAATCACTGGTGGTTCATTGGCATAGACAAAAAATCAATTTCATAAATGTAACATAAAGCCTTTACATTTATTTCTACATTTCTACTGTTTTAATTTCTTTCATTTACTTTGTTGTGCCCTCACACGCTGCAATACATGAATGATATTGTGTAAGTTAACACATCCGCGCAGCAACAAGGTGGTTGGCTAGCTAAACATGCATAGTAGTCAGCTCATAGTGCACCATCAGCGGTTTTTGCGTATGCTAAAGAATAAACAACAACACAGCGATCACTGCTTTGGCTGACAACAATGTTGTGGACGTTGCTTGTCTAATATATGATACCAAAAATAAATGCAAGTTCGGCAGTCTCAACGGGTTTAATTTTAATTATAAATCTTTGTTTTGTGAATGATATAGTCAGTTCTATTTTGGAATTCATTTAATAAAGAATATTTTATTAAAACTGGCGCCCAACGGCTTATGAACCAAAGCCAAGTCGTTTAAATTTATTTAAATTTCTCCACACCAAGTGCAAATAAAAAATTATTATAACGACGAATAAGGTTTTTACGTCAGACCGACGGGAAACAAAAAGCACAGTATAAAATAGCTAAGCAGAACATTGGTAACAGCAGTAGTTTGCTTTATTAAACTTCTACGTCGGATCGACAGAAAACAGAAAAGCAGCAATATAACATCGCTAAGCAGAACATTGGTAACAACAACAACTTACTCCATTAAATTTCTACGTCAAATCAACGGGAACAGAACAAAAACATATAACATCAATAAGCAGAACAGTGGCTACAGCAGCAGCTTACAATACGAGAAACAATCAGCAACAGCGGCAAAGGCAGACGTCATTAGGATACGTTAAGTTAATAAATTAAGATAAAATGTAAGTAGACGCTCAGTGAAAAAGTGAAATTAATTTTGGAAAAAAATAAAAATACAAAGATTAAAGTAAAAAAAAAAAAAAGAGTGAAAAAATTTTAAAGTTTTGCCATTATAAAAAAAACCAAATGTAGTTGTTATCATTACAATTTGTGAATTAACCAATCTTTGTAAGAAAGTGAATTTCCCTTATGACTGACAGTGATTTGGAAGAAATCTCTACAGAATTAGCAGCTAGATTACAACCAATAAGCCGTACAACCCGCGATTCAAATTGGTGGTCGAATAGAAATCAGGAAATGGCACTTAATGCAGACGAATTGAGACAGGTAGTAGAGGCTGCCGTGAACAGCGCGCTGGCAGTTCAGGAAAGGAATTTTGAGCAAAAATTGTTAGAAGCTACAAACAGATTAGCTAACTCGACGGTTTCTTCACCACAAGTAGAAGTGTATAGGGATGCAGAAATCGATAATAGAATAGGGTGTGAAATCGTTACCAGACTTTGACGGCAAACATGAAACATACGTTTCTTGGCGAAAAGCGGCGCATACAGTGTACAAAATTTTTGAACAATATCAAGGCAGCTCAAAACACTACCAAGCCCTAGGGATTATTAGAAACAAAGTCAAGGGTTCGGCGGACATGGTGCTATCATCATACGACACACCTCTGAATTTCAAGGCAATTATTAACAGGCTAGACTTTACTTACGCTGACAAGCGCCCAATATATCTCATCGAGCAAGAACTATCGACATTACTATATGACAAATATGACATTACTACAATACTACGATGAAGTAGAAAAAAAACTTACTCTTTTAATAAATAAGACGATAATGTCGTATGACAGTGTAGTGGCCGCGTCGCTAAATGAAAAATACAGACAAGACGCCTTGCGTGTTTTTATTTCAGGAACAAAGAAGTCTTTAAGCGACGTTCTTTTTTCGGCTCGTCCAAAGGACCTGCCATCCGCTCTGGCGCTGGCTCAAGAAGTCGAGTCAAACCACGAGCGATTTCTATTTGCAACAAATTATGCGAGAAGCGTAGAAGATAAGGCACATAGACTTGAACAAAGGCAACAAAGCCCCAGAAATTTTGTTTCAAATGACTATCGACAGGGAAAAAAACCTTACTTTAATAGACAGCGACAACAAAACAATTTAGGCCCTACAAAGCAAGATGTTGTTCAACCAATGGATGTTGATCCTTCATCAAAATTTAGGCAACCGACACAATACCAGGCAAATCAACAATTTCAATACCAAAATACTCAAGCCCTGGGACAAGTTTTTAAGAGGCCGAATAGCGGCACAGCCAGGTTCACCGGACCCAAACATCAGAGGGTCAACAACCTGTCACAGGAAGAGATCTCAGGAGATCATCCAGAGCAAGAATATCAACACCTAGCAGAAATAGAGGCAACAGATATAGAAAATGAAATCGAAGAATATGACCAAATTAATTTTTTAGACAAGATTCCTTGCTACCGTATGTAGAGAGAACGATAACAGGGAAAAAAATTAGATTGCTAATTGACACGGGTGCCTCTAAAAATTATATAAAACCTTTAAAGGAACTAAACTTTGTATCAAAAGTAAATAATCCATTTATTGTAAAGTCTCTTCACGGGAATTATATTGTAGAAAAAAAATGCACTATGCGGCTTTTTAATGTTAACACAACATTTTTTTTGCTCCCCGATCTAACTACCTTCGATGGAATAATCGGGCTAGATTTTTTATATCAAACAAATGCAATTTTGGACTTTAGAAATAAACGACTAAGAACTAGTACTGAATCTGAAAATATGAAATTTTTAAAATGCCTTAGTGTAAATTTTACTAACACAGATGATATTGAGGTACCCCAGCAAATTGAAAAACAATTTCAGAAAATGATAAAAAAACGAATCGGTGTTTTTGCGGACCCAAACGAGGCACTCCCTTTTAATACCAGGATTGTTGCTACCATTCGCACAGAAGATGAGGACCCGATATATTCTAAATTATACCCTTACCCGATGGGTGTATCAGACTTTGTAAATTCCGAAATGCGAATTATGCTTAAAGACGGCATAATTCGACCATCCAGGTCACCGTACAATAACCCAGTATGGGTGGTTGACAAGAAAGGTATGGACGCACAGGGAAATGCAAAGAAGCGTTTGGTAATAGATTTTAGAAAGTTGAATTCAAAGACCATAGATGACAAATATCCGATACCAAATATTGTGGCTATTCTATCAAATCTCGGGAAGGCTAAGTTTTTCACAACCCTTGACTTGAAATCAGGATTTCACCAAATTTTGTTGGCTGAAAAGGATAGGGAAAAAACAGCATTTTCGGTGGGCAATGGAAAATACGAGTTTTGTAGGCTCCCCTTTGGGCTGAAGAACGCGCCTAGTATTTTTCAAAGAGCAATAGATGACGTGCTCCGAGATCAAATAGGGAAATCATGCTATGTTTATGTTGATGATGTGATCATCTTCTCGGAAAGTATGGAGGGGCATGTTGAGCATATAGCATGGGTGTTGGATAGGTTAAATGAAGCTAACATGAGAGTTTCACGCGAGAAGTCAAATTTTTTTAAAAAACAGGTTGAGTATCTGGATTTTGTGTTATGCGAAAAGGGTATTACAACGAGTCCTAGCAAAATAGAGACGATTAAAAACTACGAGCGGCCCACCACACTATTTAATGTTCGTTCCTTCTTGGGCTTGGCAAGTTATTACAGGTGTTTTATCAAGGATTTTGCATCTGTAGCCAGACCACTGACTAACATACTAAAAGGGGAGAACGGCAATGTGAGCGCTACCCGGTCAAAGAAAATACCAGTGCGCCTTAACGAGGAACAGTACCAGGCATTTGAAAAGTTGAAAAGGGTTCTCACATCTGAAGATGTCTTGTTGCTCTATCCGGATTACAATAAGTCATTTGACCTGACAACGGACGCTTCTTCTTTGGGTATTGGGGCGGTCTTGTCGCAGGACGGAAAACCGATTACCATGATATCCAGAACCCTGAAAGATTCCGAATTAAATTTTGCAACCAACGAGCGAGAGTTGCTTGCTATAGTGTGGGCTTTGAAATGTCTCAGAAACTATCTGTACGGTGTAAGGAATTTGAATATTTACACTGACCATCAGCCACTTACGTTCGCAGTTTCGGATCGAAACTCAAACGCGAAAATAAAACGATGGAAGGCATTTATAGACGAGCATAACGCACATATTTTCTATAAGCCTGGAAAGGAAAATTTCGTCGCGGATGCTCTATCGCGGCAAAACATTCATGCTCTTGAAGAGGAGGCACAGTCTGACCGTGCAACAATACACAGTGAACAATCCCTGACCTACACAATTGAATCAACCGAAAAGCCTGTAAATTGTTTTCGAAATCAGATAATAATAGAACAGAGCGAAGTTCCCTCGACACGTACGATAATTATGTTTGGTGAGAAAACCAGTCATCTCATAAATTTTTCCAATAGAGAAAACTTAATGCAGATAGTCTACGATGCAGTTAAAAAAGATATAATGAACGCGATTCACTGCGAACTGCCAATACTGGCATTCATACAGAATAACCTAGTAAAAACTTTTCCAACAACAACTTTTTGGCACGCAAGCCGAATGGTGATTGATATATTTAACAAAAGTGAACAAAAGGAAATAGTAGTCACTGAACATAACAGGGCGCATAGAGCCGCTCAAGAAAATACGAAGCAAATTTTGCAGGATTATTTTTTTCCGAAGACGACCCGTTTGGCTAATGAAATTGTCGCAAATTGCAAAATTTGCAGAAAAGCTAAATATGACCGACACCCAAAAAAGCATATTATAGGCAAAACGCCCATTCCTTCTCACGTAGGCGAAATATTACATATCGACATATATTCCACAGATAAAAAATTTTTTCTAACCTGAATTGACAAGTTTAAAAAATTCGCGATTGTTCAACCCATTGACTCTAGAACAATAGTAGATATAGAACCACCAATCTTACAGTTAATGAATTTTTACCCCCACGTAAAAACGGTATATTGCGATAATGAACCCTCTCTGAACTCAGGAACGATTCGGTCTCTTTTATTAAATCGCTTTGACGTGCAAATTGTAAATGCGCCACCGCTCCACAGCACGTCGAATGGGCAGGTGGAAAGATTTCATAGTACTCTTGCGGAAATTGCAAGATGTTTGAAAATCGAAAGAAACTTAAATGACACAGTCGAACTGATACTTCAAGCGACAATAGAGTACAACAAGACTATCCACTCGGTGACAAAAAAACGGCCCATTGACATAGTCCATGCATTCCCGCCGGAATTCGAGGCAGAGATTAGGGAAAGGGTAAATAGGGCCCAGGACGTTCAAATGCAAAGACTGAATGAGACAAGACAGAATAGAACCTTCCAAAGGGGTGACAAAGTACTTGTAAAAACAAACAGGAGATTGGGAAATAAACTAACACCTCTATATATAGAGGAAGAAATAGAAGCTGATCTGGGAACGACGGTTCTAATAAAAGGGTGGGCGGTCCATAAGGACAATTTAAGATAAGTTTCTTAATTTATGCTTTTTCATTTAGGATTTTGATTGCGCTGTTTCTTGTCGCGACAACAACCGCCAAGCTGACCGACTATTCGAATTCAGACTACATACCTCTGACAGATGGTGACGTAGTAATATGGCAGGGATATGAATATTTGCGGCACTCATTAAACCTTACCATGTATTCAGAAATGGCAGAAGAAACCAAGTTGTTGACGAACCATTTTCCCCAGTCACACATGAGAAAAATACTTGACGCCGACATAGGTCATATCAATACGCTTTTGGAAACAGTAAGCATCCACCACAGATATGCCAGAAGCATCAACATCTTGGGAACTGCTCTAAAGGTGGTCGCCGGAACCCCTGACTTTGACGACTTTGAGCAGCTAAAATTTAAACAACAGCAACTTATTGAGTCCGCTAATAGGCAAGTGGTTATAAATACTCAGGCACAAGAACAAATTAATAAATTATCAGAGACAGTCAACGCAATTATTAGGGATTCAAAAACTAAACAGATTGAAACTGGTCACCTTTATGAAACACTACTCGCAAGAGATAGAATCCTAATTTCAGAGCTGGAAACATTAATGTTGTCGGTCACCCTTGCAAGGATTGGAATAATAAACCCAGCAATTCTTGATTCTAATGATTTAAATAAAACAATCACTGAGCGCTCTACAGGTATAACCATAACTGATCTAATGGAAATAGCAAATGTTAGGGTCCTATTGAATGATAAATTTATGCATTTTCTTATTAAATATCCTAAGCTAGGTTTAGTATGTAAAAAAATAATCTTATATCCCGTTGAGCATAATAATACCATTCTTGATTTTGCTGATGAAAATAACATAGCAGACTGCGGTAATCAAATGGTGTCAATTGGAAATTGTACCGCCATGCTTACAACATTCTGCAGGAAGCTGTCTCATATAACATGCGCACAGCAACTTCATTCTGGCGGCATAGCACATTGCACAACTCGTCCAAGCCATCTTGAACCTCTGACAGTCATTGACGATGGCGTTATCATTATCAATGATGAAACCGCTACAATCAGGACTAGCGATGCCCACGAGCAGATTGTGACGGGAACGTATCTTCTCACGTCTGACGACGAGGTCAGGGTCAACGACTCCTTATATCAGAACCTGAAGAACTATGTAAAGAAGTCTCCAGGCCCAGCATTGTCAACGCTTCTCAACATAACAAGCCATCAGGAAATACTGAGCTTACCATACTTAAAAAGGCTGAGTATGGAAAATTCCTAGTATATTAACGAGATTGGAAAGGGACTGATAAAATGGCCTTTGATATCTGGGTTGGTCGCGATTACCTTTTTGGTGCTTTGCTACACCTCGTTCAAGCTTTACAAAAAACATCAGAGGGCTCGGCGCCAACACAACATTCAGGATTTAATTGATGGCCTCAGGAAGTCCGAGGACGTCCTTCACTTAAACGAGGGAGGAGTTAACACATCCGCGCACCAACAAGGTGGTTGCCTAGCTAAACATGCATAGTAGTCAGCTCATAGTGCACCATCAGCGGTTTTTGCGTATGCTAAAGAATAAACAACAACACAGCGATCACTGCTTTGGCTGACAACAATGTTGTGGACGTTGCTTGTCTAATATATGACACCAAAAATAAATGCAAGTTCGGCAGTCTCAACGGGTTTAATTTTAATTATAAATTTTTGTTTTGTGAATGATATAGTCAGTTCTATTTTGGAATTCATTTAATAAAGAATATTTTATTAAAACTTGTATGCTCAAATATCATTTCCAATGTTTGTACATTTTGGTACTCTATATTGTACATACACAACATCATTACAGTGGTAACCCAAAAACATTAGTGGCATCATGGATCAACGTTATTACTGGAGTAGTATTTGTATTTTTTACCGCCTTAAGGATCGTGTACTTACTGAATGCACAAACAAAAACGATTATATATTGATTTCCCCTATTACTGCGCGGGAACGATCCAAGGTAATCCATGTGTATACACCGGAATGATAGAGGTGACGACTCACATATATACAGCTCTCCTTCAGTTTTGCCAGCCTTCACTTTATTTAAACAGCATTCTGGGCAAGCTGCTATGTACGACTTAACGTATAGTCTGACCCTTGGGAATCATAAATCCCTTGTTATATATACGTTGCACCATCTTCTCGAGACCAAAATGACCAGCTTCATCATGGCATGTACGAGTAACCCTCCATCTTATGGCATGTGGTACCACAAGTTTACGTTCACCATTAACCTTTCTATACAAACGACCACCGTATAACTCATAGTCCAGTTTGGCTTGCTTCAATTCTTTGCGAAAATTTCGTTGACCTTCTCATCTTGTAGTTGTATAGAAAGAATCCAGTCGGGGTCACTGATGCATGAAACACGTAGACGACAGCGGCTACACGACTACAGCCTGTCAAAAATAAAATACACACGTTCATACGATAACGATTATTTTGACACCAACACAGCTGCACGGCTACACGACTACTTTTGTCGCTGTAGTCAACTTAGGATAATTTCTATTTTTGTTGGCTGCAAAACAAAAATAGTGTTGACAATATAACAAAATATGTAAAAGAAATTAGTGCTATGAAATATTTTATTTTGTTTAAAAAAACATCGCAAAATGAAATGCTATAATTCGATTAATAATCAAAAGGGGTTAAATAAATTTATTTATTTATTTTTACGTTATAATAATGCATTATAAATATTTGTATATTTATATATTTAAGTCAAGTTTATATACAATCATGCATGTTTTTCTATTTTAATAAAGTAAAAAAATAAAATTTACACTACTGAAATAAAAATGCATTTGTATAAAATCGTTTTCAAAAAAATTAAGTAGCTGACTACAATTGCAGCCAGCAGCGCCGCAGTGGTTTATGTGTTTCATGCATGAATTAGAATTACTTCTGCTACCGTTGGTGACGCTACCTGATGTAAAACAGACATACGGCTCATACCATCCACATGTCCGATTTGAGAACCAGCTCTGTGTCGTATTTCAAAATCAAATTCTTGTAATCTCAACCACCAACGTGGTATGCGAGGAGGTAAAGGTGCCGTGGTTTTCGTTGTGGATACGGCGTTACAGTCTGTCACTATTATAAAACGGAAAACCAGCAGGTATATTCGAAACCGTTCGAGCGTCTCCACATTGGCGAGAACCTCTAGTTCATGACTAGCATATTTATCTTAAGCTTCAGTGCAGTGGCGATGTAAAAGAAAATAGGCTTCTTGCCTGCGTCCTCTTTCTGCAGAAGTATACCTGATAAGCAAATACTGCTGGCATCTGTATGCACCTCGTGTTTTACCAGGATCAAACAGTACTACTACAGGTTGACTTGCAATTGCTTCTTTCAAAGATTCAAACGTCTTTGTTTGTTCATCCTGCTATTTAAATTCATTGCCCTTCGCTAAAAGCTTCGTCAGGGGTTCAGCAATATGGCTATACTTATTCACGAATTTTCGAAAATATCCGGTTACACATAGGAATTGACGCACTTCAGTGACACTCGTTGGGATCGGAATGTTCCGCATACACTCAGTCTTCATCTCACCGGGACGTATATCTTCTTCATTTATTACGTGGCCAAGAAAACCTACCTCTGTTCCAAGGAACACCCACTTGGACGGGCGAAATGTTAGACCATCATCTCGTACGGCGGCTAAGAACTCCTCTAGCACCTCTATACCTTTATCAGCTGTAGGTGTAGCTATAATTACCTCGTCCACATAGCTGATTACATAATTACGGTTCTGCAAAGGAGCTATGATCCTAATAATCATTTCCTGAAAGTACATCGGTGCATTTATAATAAACCATCGTGCGTCATAAATGACTGCCCTCCTCGAGAGGAATTTGGTAACACCCAGAAATCATGTCCAATGTTGTGTAGAATCTGTTACCGGACAATTTTGGCAGCTGTTCGTCGACGACAGGCATTGGGAATTGTTTCTTTACTGTAACAGAATTAAGCACCCTGTAATCTACGCACATACTAGGTTCACCGTTGGATTTCTCAACCAGGAGTACTGATGCTGCATTGGGGGAATTACTGGGACGTATGATATCAATGACAATGTTTATTTGTGAAAATGCAACGGGATACATTTTCCCCACAATTGGTTCCTCCGCAGTTACATCAATTTTCATTACGCTTGATTTACTTCGACCCAAGTTGGTAACATCCTCGGAGAAACTTTCCTTAAAGTCGTATAAAATTTCGTTGACTTTATCCTACTCATCTTCTTTTAGAGAATAATTGATATTAAACTCCGAACTAGTATTACTTTTAGATAAGAGTATCTTATTCATTTCATCTTGATTCAGTTCATCATTTCCGCCGCTTTGAATTTGTTACGCGCTACTTGGTAAGAAATTCAAAAAACCGTTTTCTTGACCCGTTTTCTTAACGCGTAAGCATATATCTAAACCCGCCATGCCCTTGAAACCTGGGTTTAGTAAAAAAAAAGAATTTTTTTTAATCTTAATGTTCGTGCTCTTCCGGTGACCCCTTATACCTACCATGGTAACCTGACACTCCTCTTAAATAAATATTTAAATGGCGCTTAATTTCAAACTTAACTTAAAACTTATTATATATATTTTTATTTAAAATTTTAGTTATATATTTAATGGTCATATATAAATGAATTTCTTAGTCTATCTTTACAGTAACAGTGATTTTAATTATTTTATGTAATGTGACCCCTTTGGGGTTTTATTTTTGAGGGGTTTTTACTTTATAAAAAAAATTTTATTTTATTTATTAATTATAAAGTTAGGAAGCTAGACAGATATGAATGGAAGAAAAAACTTTTTTGATAATTTGTACTTAGCGGCTTGCCGTTGTCGCCTGGTGTTGGGATGCTGACTCGTTCGTGATTATATTGCTCTGCTGCAGCCGTTGTGGCCATACCATTTTGTTTTGTAGTTTTGGTGCTTTATAGTTTGTAACGACGAGTTTTCCTCCGGTTACTAGGGTATAGCTCGCGGGGGTCAGGGTCGTTGCAGAAATTTATATTCTTACACGAGACAGAGAGAAATAAAACGAGTTCTTTCTATGTTGAGAGTATCGTGACTTATTTATTTTATTTCTTGTTATAATTACTGGTTTACAGCTAATATTGGTAATTCAAACTTTGAGCAAATATAGTGGTCGGTTGGTACTCTTCCTGGGAGTGGGAAAGAAACCTGGAGTAGGCACTTCTCTCGTCGTCAAAAGCCCGAACTTTTGTCGTTGTATAGAGAGATCTGGAGAAGGTACTTCTCTAAACTGCGGGGAAACCTGCGTAGGCACTTCGTTTGATCGCGTAGGAGACCTGCGTAGGCACTTCACTAAACTGCGAGGAGAAACCTGCGTAGGCACTTCTCTAAACTACGGAGAGAAACCTGCGAAGGCACTTCTCAGAACTGCGGGGAGAAACGTGCGTAGGCACTTCTCTAAACTACGGGGAGAAACCTGTGACGGCACTTCTCAGAACTGCGGGGAGAAACCTGCGTAGGCACTTCTCTGAACTGCGGAGAGAAACCTGCGAAGGCACTTCTTTAAACTGCGGAGAGAAACCTGCGTAGGCACTTCTCTAAACTAAGGGGAGAAACCTGCGAAGGCACTTCTCTTAGAATTAAAACACTAGTACTGTGATGTGTACTTGACCATCACCTTTGTTCACCTTTTATAGTATGTTGATGTGGTGAACAATTTTATAACTCACCTCGGAGTGCTGTGTTCATCTTCCTTCTCGATCTAACATATAAAGGCTAGAGAAGTAAATGTGGATTGCAACTACTGTTAGTTACGACTTTCGTCGTTACAAGTTGTTTTTGGTTCATTTTGTAACTTTCTCGTTTGCATATCATTTAATTTTAGTTTTAAAATTTTCTTTTCAGGTTATATTTTCTTTTCAGGTTGTGTAAATTTTAAGTTTTCGCATGTTCTTTTATTTCAGTTTTAATACAAAATTTATATTTTACATTTTCTTTTCAGGTTATCTAAATTTTCCGTTTTCACGTGTTTTTTTAATTCAATTTTAATACAAAATTTACACTTTACATTTTCTTTTCAGGATAGTTTGAAGGTTTACAAAATTTTAGTGTTAAAGCTTACAAAATTTTAGTTTTACATGTTTTCTCATGTTTTACGAAATTCTTAGTTTTCACGTTTTAGTTCTAAAATTTTACAATTTTTTTTTCTATATTTTCAGTTAAGTTTACTTCACGCATTCTTGTTTTAAAAATTTTACAAACTACCTTAGATTTTCTTCACATATTTTAGTTCAAAGCTTTAATTCTTCGTTTTAGATTTTCAGGTAAGTTTACTTTACACATTTTATTTTCCAAGTTTTTCTTTATATTTTTAGTTAAGTTTTCTGTACACATTTTTGCTTCAAGTTTTTCGGAGTTTTCTTTAAATTTCCAGGTAAGTTTTTCTTTACACATTTTGCTTCATGTTTTTCAGAGTTTTCTTAAAATTTTCAGGTAAGTTTCTTTACACGTTTTATTTTAATATCTTACAAACTTCTTTAGATTTTCCTTACATATTTTTGTTAAAAGTTGTACAATTTAGTTCTTAATTTTCCGGTAGGATTTCTTTTCACATTTAACATTTTTCAAACTTCCGAACCGATCAAATTCCAACCGCCACTTTCTGTCACTATTAAAAAGCCAACTGCCTAACTTCAACACGCGTCACCTTCTTTATATCCCACACTTTTTTGTCTTTCTCTTTTTCCTTCTTCTTATAATCTAGTTGTCACCGTTTGATTGGCTGATTTGTCCTAACGGGACTATCATGCTATTTTATAATTTAAAAAACTGACGCGATGAACGAGAATGGTATAGGATAACAACATAGTTGCATTTTTGCTGGACATCGAATTATCGACCTTTAGTGTGTGTATACACAGAAAAAAAATACGTAACAAAGCTGCTTCGTATCGAGATCCCGTATTGATGAAACGAACAGGGACAGGATTTTAGCTCTAGGGGACTATATGAAGCGTTTGAAAGAAACAAAATAAGGTACGTGTGGCACGACCCACGAAGCCGGGCAATTTATGAAAAACAAAATAATTTGCAAAAGGAAAGATAATCCTATCCTGTCAGGCGCAAATGTCAGAAGCGCGATAGTTACCGATATAATTACCTTGATATGACCGAATTGGGCGATTTGTCTTGCTCTCTAAAAGAACCTTCTTAGCTTTCCTAGCCAAATCCTGAAGCTTTCCTAAATCTTTAGGGTCTGAAATAAACAACATAATCTTAAGATCGGAGTTTATATTTTTCTTTAAAATTTCTATCAATGACTGGTCCGACATAGGGTTTCTTAGCCTCAGATTTAACCTAAGGACAAATGCACGAAAGTCATCGTAACTTTCTTTTGGAAGCTGTTTCCTCGTTGAAATTTTTAATAAAATTTTATTGTCGCTTTCGAGCGCACCAAATTCCTTAAGGAGGGCTGTTTTTAACTGTGAATACGTTGTCCTAGGGTTAAGCTTTATATGGTCCCAGTACCATGTTTCTGCTTTGTTTGTAAGGAAAATATGGAAATTGCGTAAAATATAATCGTGAGGGCACTGTGATCGTTCAGTGAGTGTATCTAGTCTAAACAAAAAGTTGGACACACTACCGTCGCCACTATAAGATACCTTCCAATAATTTAGCTTAATCGCGAAAGAAGCCGAGGAACCATTTGTAAATGAGTTCATTTGAGAACTAGCTTGCTGTGCCATGTTTCCAGATGTCGGAGTAGTTCGGTCGTTTCGTGATTGACCTATGGAGTTCCTGATTTCTAAAAGCTCCCTCCTAAATTCTTCCTGTGTGGTTCTCATTGTAATACATACATGACGTAGCGTACAAATGTAGGCCAAATGTGAACGTCATATATGTAAACAAAGTATTTAGGGATGACTCTCATTACAATAGCACGAGCTATGTAGTTACGATACATTTGGGCAATGAACTGATTGGAGTTCGACCGCTCTCTTATTCTAAGAGCATAGTTGAACACCACCAGAGATTGAACAAATGTGTATACAATCTTTTGTAACCAAGTCACACCCTTATACAAAATAATGAGTTGTAAAATTTAGAATCAACGAGAGCATGTTAAGACATCTCTCTTGGCTTAGACAATTATTAAATGAACAAACTAACTTTTATAACTAAGCCACTCCCATATTACATTGTAAATTAATGTTATTGAGACTATGCTAGAACATCTCTCTTAGTATTAAGAGTTATAGAAGTTCTCTTCTAGAAAAGAAGTCTAGAACTTCTGACAAGTTATTTATAAGTAGGGACTTTGCAAAAATAAAGTTAATGGTTAATATAGACTCAACAAGTAAAGTCTTTGAGTTTTATTTTGAGAAGACGGTCTTGTACAGGATAATATGGATCCTGCGCATCCATTATATGGCAATCCTTTTTACATCCATTATATGGCGATCCTGGAAGCAAACCTGGAATAATTCATTAAGATCCTTGAACGCTCATACATATGAGTAGTCCAGTTGCAAACACCGCTAAGTTAAAAAAAAAAAAAATTCTGTTAAAGCCGCCATTTTATTTGTTTTTTAAAATGCCTCCCTTAGCCCTTATCAGTCTCGTTCAAAACTCGGTAAGTTACGCGTAAATTCTGGTTAAATATTCAATACTGCTGCAAAACTGTCTATATTAAATTAACATCGCGGTGTTTGCAACTGGACTACTCAAATCACTGTAAGTTACATAAAATTTTTCAAATGTTGGCATGTTACGTAGTGACTTTTGCGAATGCCCTCATCTTGACTGTATGTGTCAGTAACTGAACTGTTCATTTATTGTTATTGTTGTTTATTGAACTGTTCATTTATTGTTGAATTTCAAACGCACGTAAATAAAATAATCTTTTCGTGTTATTATTCAACGTACTTAAAAAAAATAATATTTTTGTGATATTATTCAACGTACGTAAATAAAATAATCTTTTTGTGATATTATTCTACTTGTAAATAATGGACGTTCAAGAAATCGAAGTTAATGAAGCACCGAATGGAAGAGGACGGAAAAAAATTGCTGATAAATCAACATGGAAGAGAGAAGTTGCAAAGTCGAACAGGTAAGGTTATCCTCGTCATGCATTTTCTGCACAAATGTATTTTGAGTGCTTCTCTCTTCTGCTTCAGACACAAACCTAAAGGTCCGCCAAAAATACCAGAGTGTGTGCATGGAAATTCAAAACAAGGCTACAAGTGCAGCGAGTTATCCCAAAAGGACTACAATAAATTTTACCACCATTTTTATTCATCGTCAAGCAAGATTTCTCAGGATACATTTTTATTGAAATATTGTATATCACGAACACCGAAAAAAGAAGGAACAAGAAAATCTCAAACAATATATTATTTTATACCAAAAAAGGTTCAGAAATCCAATGGAAAACTCGAAATTATATTAAAGAAAGTGTGCCAGAAAGCGTTTACTACTATTTTGGGAGTATCTAGGGACCGATTACAAAGAATTTGTAAAAACCATTTAATTACAATGGAACTCCCGAAAGAGAGAAGAGGCGGTGATAGAAAATCTTTACGGTATTCTGATCGTTTTCAATCGGTTAAGGCGTTCATAAAGGGACTTAAAAGTATAGAATCACATTATATGCGAGGAAGATCTACTGTGCAATACTTATCCAGCCAGCTCAATATAAAAAAACTTCATGACAGTTATAATAATAATCCAGAAAATGATCCAGTTAAGTACGAATATTTTCGAGGTGTATTTAACAAACACTTTAATTTAAGTTTTAAAACGCCGGCTACAGATGCCTGCTCAAAGTGCATCCAGTTAAAGGAGGCTATTGCACGTGAACGCAATCCAGCTAAAAAACAATTAAAAATGGCACAACTTCGGATTCACAAGTTAAAGGCTAAATGGTTTTACACTAACCTTAAAAGTCCTCAAGATAACGAAATTATACTATCTTTCGATTGTCAAAAAAATTTAGTATTACCTAAAGTTCCCGACCAAAGTGCATACTTTAGCCGTCAGCTTTATGTATATAATTTAACAATTTGTGAAGGACCTTCCAATGGCCCGCAAAATATTTCAAATACATTTATCTACACTTGGCTGGAACCAGAGGCCTTGAAAGGATCCAATCAGATAGCTTCAGCATTATTTCATCGACTGATGAATACAACTTTTGAAGACACTGTAAATCATGTTAAGTTATTTTGCGATGGCTGTGGGGGGCAAAATAAGAATTCAATAGTATTGGGAATGCTCGCGTATTGGTTAAAAACTAAGGCTCCAAATAATATAACAAATATTACAGTAATATTCCCCATTGTGGGGCATTCATTTTTGCCTCCCGACCGTATTTTTGGAAATATCGAAAGGGCAACACGGTCTCTAGAAGTGATTGCAGAACCAGAAGCGTATTTTGATATTTTCAAACAATATGGCACGGTACTGAGACTTGGCAGAGACTTCAATTTTTATGATTGGAAATCAATTACAAGAACCGTACTCAAATTGCCTGGATTCTGGCATTTCCAATTTAATGCCTCGAAGAGATTCTTTTTGCAAAAAGATAAAAATGGTAAAATTGGCGTGAAAGGGGAATTGCATTATGTATCGGAATTGAATAATTATGGCAATATTTGTAAAAGAGGTAAATCATATGAACACATTGAACCTGCTTTGATCAATGTAGGCGTTCCTGTAAAATCGGCAAAATTAAATGATGTGAGAAGCCTACTCACGAAACATTTTGGAGAGGATTGGGCTACTGTCGATAGTCTAAAATATTATAGATTTCTCCAAGAAGACGAAGATGAGGCTGCATTAGAACAAGCAACCGATACCGAAGACACTTTAATGGATGATGAAGAAGAAACAAGAGTATAATATTTATTTAGATTTAACATTTCTGTGTAGTACCGATTTAAAACTTGTTATGTTAATTTTATACAACTGCAAAAGTGTCTATGTTAAAAATAAATTTGCAAAACTGGCTATGTTCAAATTAAAAATACAAATTAAAAGATTCCTATTAAAGCGTGATTTTATTTATTATAGACAAATGGCTCCCTGTGATAATACTTTTCAATCATATGTAGTAATATAAATTTTCATAACTCCATTTCAGGGCTAGAAGTTTTAATCGATTTTCTCAAAATTTTCTTATTTTAACATAGCGGTGTTTGCAACTGGACTACTCATATATTAGTATATCTTCTGCTAATCCAGCAGATGACCACAATATCCGTGACATGTTTATAGTAAAAAAAAAACATACTTTTTCTAATCCTACCAATTGCTGCTAGTTAAAAAGCAACAAAATTTTAAATAAACAGCAGAATAAATTTTGCTAAATTAAATTTTTGCTTAAACTATAAAGCAAGTGGTTAAAAAGACCAACATATCTTACGCTAAGTCTGGAAGGAAAAAAGAAATGAAAATTTAAAAAATTAATTTTTTTTGACAACAAAAAAAAAACAATATAATAAACATATGGATGAAGATTTAAAACAGCTTTGGAAGAAGGTGCAGGAAGCTGAACATAGATGGGCGAAAATAATAAAAGAAGGCAACAAGAACGAGGAAAAGAAACCAGAAATACTCAACGTAGGCCCGAGACCAAAATTTATAACACCAAGGAAACAAACAGAACCAGGAATAGTAATATTTCCGTTACCAAATTGTAATAAATAGAGAGGAGGTGCACTGCCGCGTAAAAAGAAGCAGATTGCGATAAAATCTCATGAATTGACATACGAAAAGAACAATGAAAGAAAAATAAAATTATTATTAGAAATAAGATAATTAAAGAATGAGATAAAATTAATAAAGAAAGCAAAAAGAAATAATAATGAAAATAAACATAAAATATAAATATAAATATAAAATTTTGATAGCACAGTACGAATAATATGTGTTAATTTTTGGAAATAAATGATGTAAGAAATATTAGAAATAAATAAGATAAATTTTTTTTTTACATTAAAAGTAAAATTACATGAAAATTGATTAAAACATATTTGAATGACAAACTTTAAGATGGGTAGCACACAAATATTAAGGAAGTAGTAACATCTACGGTGAACGCTCCAACAGCGATTAGCGTTAGTTTTGAAGTCATGTTACAGTATTAATTAAATACCTAAGGAAATATGTGAAGAGACAAACACGTATACAAGCAGTACGTAATACTAATTAAATAAAAAAAAAAAATTTTTTTTTGTCACATATTATAAATGAAATTAAAGGAAATATAAATTTTTTTTAATAAATTATGTTATAATCACGAAAGGATAGAAATAAGAATTTTAAGAGACAAAAAAATATATATATCTACATACATGTATTAGAATAAAAATATAAACGTCTATAGAATAAAATTAAAAGAACAATATCAAATAAAAATATATGGATAAAGAAAATATTTTTTTAACGAAAATATATAAAAATAAAACAAAATGTCAGATAATGATACTATTCCAATTGTAGTAGAGGAAGGGACAGACATGTTAGACAGACTGGATGAAGAAATTCGTACTTTGGACTATGACACATATTTTCATAATTTCGATAAATATTTTAATAATTCCGATGGACAAAGGAAAGGGAATGAAAAAAAATAGATAAAGCTAAATTAAAAAAGAAAGAATGGTTAGCTAGATTGTTAGCTAGGAATGAAGGGAACACCGACAGAAAAAGACATTTTAAAACCCTCAACTACAGAGTTGGAAACTATATTAATGATAAGAAAATATGCAAACTAGTACAGTAATCCCCGGTTAATTACCTCGTCAAAATTTACAAGATTTTTGGGCAATTATGCGGGGAAAGCATTTAAACGAATAAGTTTAATTACCTCATAAGAGGCAATTAGACGAATACTTTGAAATACCTTAAAAAGGAAGTTATCCGAACATAAGTAATTATTAAAACAACTTAAATATTTTATTAAATTAAATAATTCGTATGTATCACATAAAACAAGTAAACAAGTATAGAACCGCGACTCAACAAACAAAAAGATTATAATAAAAAAAAGTATAAGAGAATGTACATATGTACATATATAACAAATGTTTGTACCTACTATGTAAACAAAAAGCTTTTGATGCTTATTTGAAATAATGCGTTATTTCTGTCTTCTAAATTTTCGATTTCATCTGCTTCATAATTTCGATATTTGAAATACTGACGTAAGACGTCAACGGCTACCAAAGCTTCTTTAAAAATCGGAACTATGGGCTCTTCTACTGCAACAACTTCATCTTCAGATAAATTTTCAGCGTTGTCATCCAACAATCCGTCAAGAATTTGGTCATCAGTTAGTAATCCATAGCACTGCAGATTCTCATCACAAGTAACATAATCTTCAAAATTGTATGCTGCTGTGGTTACATCAATGAAGATTTCATGAACTTCTCCATCGACCAATTGTTCGTGAGCCGAAAAACCTGCCTGAAAATTGTTTTCATTAAAATAAATTAAAAAATAAAATGTATAATACAACTATATACCTTACGGAAAAATTTATTATGGAGTCTTCTTTTACAAGCCACCAAGCTCGTTTAACGTAGTACAAAGCATCTAAAATTGTTACTGATTTTATGAATTCTTGTAGTTGTAGACCTTTTTCTAATGAAATTATTTGCTTTCTTATCATAATCTGCCGATAATTTGACTTAAAAGAATGAATAATGCCTTGGTCAAGAGGCTAAATCAGTGCCGTTGTATTTAGGGGGTAGAAATTGTACATTTGTATTTTGTAAGTCACCTGTGATTTTGTGACATGATGCATTTTCAACGAACAACACAATTTTCCTGTTTTGTTTAACCAGTAAAAATTACAACTTTCCAGAAAATTTCGGGCACCTTCACGATCATTTTCATTACTTTCTCCATGTACCTTTGTGAATTTTATATTTTCTCTCCTCTGCCACCTCCACAACCAACCATTGTTCGGTTCAAAATCTGAATTAATTTTTATAGCAAACTCCTTTGTTTTATTCTTTAACATTTGGCTAGAAATGACAGCATTATTCAGACGCATCTGGTTAAACCATGTCGTGAGGGCTTTTTCTACATCTGTATGGCTAGATATTCGGTAGCGCTTCAATTCTACATTCCTGTTTGACTCTGCTACCTCACGAATCCTTGCCTCATTTCTCATGATTCGATTTATTGTTGAAATGTCACATTTGAATTCTACGACCAATTGATGTTTTGTCTTTTCTTTTTTTTTTCAATAAGGAAATCAGCAAAAGTTTCTGCTTTATCGTCAAAGCAGTATTCCGTGGAGCCATTTCTTTAAATTATTACACAAATTACACAATAAAAACAATGTTTTCGTTTTCTTTTTTCCCAGAATTTAAATTAAAAAAAAAAACAAGTAAGAAAATTATAGTCGGTTTAGACCGACTATACGATACCCTATACCACGCGTTTAGAGACCCTATCTCTAAGGCCAAACTAACTGCACATAGAAAATATGATAAATCAAATTTGAGTGGGATTTTTATTAATTTTTTTGGCTGCAGATATGAAAAAGTTCATATCGGATGCTATATCTATATGGGCACTTGGCCCAAAATTGGATCGATCATGATCATGTTCGGTAAAGTCTCTTGTATTTTGCAAAAATAGATACAAACAAAATTTGAAAAGAATCAGTGCAATAATTTTGTTTTTTGATAGATTTAAGTGCAGATCAGGAAGCAGCTCTATATGGGGCCTATGAGTAAGGGTTGTCCCATAGGGACAATTTTTGGACTACTCATTAATGGATATAATAAACGTATACAAACCCAATTTGAGTAAGATCTATATCTAATTTGGATCTTATGGCAATTTATGTCGATTTCTGAACATGGACCGATCTTCACCAATTTCAATAGCGTTCATCCTATGGCCGGTAAAAGCTTATACACCAAATTTCATCAAAATATACTCATATTTGCGACCTGCAGTTTGATTACAAGGTTTACATGGACACACAGACGGACGGACACACGGACGGACATCGATAAATCGAATCAGATAGTGATTCCGATTCGATCGGTATAATAAAAGATGGGTCTAGGTCAAATATTTTTGGTAGTTACAAACAGCAGCACAAAGTCATTACACCCAAACCACATAGTGGTATAGGGTATAAAAACACACATACGTACGATTAACAAGTGCCTACATAAACTTGGTTGCATTTAGTTGCATGGTTGTAGCTAATAAGTATTTTGGGTAATTAAACCAAGGAAATTTAAGGGAAATTTTATTTTTGGGATAAAATATTTGAGGTAATTACCCGAATTGGGTAATTAAGCGAAAGTTAATTAACCGTGGGGTTTTGTTAGAAAAAGTGAGCAAAAAACGGGCATTTGGAATTCGAGGTAAATAAGCGTGAAAGGTAATTAAAGGTAAAATTTTTTTTTTTTTTAAATTTAAGAACATATCATAAGGAAATTTATAAAATAATTTACAATTTAATTTAATAAAATATTTGCGATAATATTTCAATTGTTATCTTCAATTAATTAAAATGTAACCACTTATACTTAAGTTAAGAATAAAATTTTTTTATAAAATTATTAAACATAAAATTTAATATCAAAAGCTCACTACTTACATCATAAGAAAAATATTAAGATACAAGATGCAAGAAATTTAAAATTATTATAATTTATATCGCAAATAAAACTATGGAAATAAAATTTGGAATGGAAAGATTAATTAATAAAGTAAATTTTAAATGGAGGAATAAAAAAATAATATAAATATGTGACGACCGTTTATTTTTGGTGACGACTGTACTTAACAAAAAATGTGCAAGTCACATTAAGCGAAACGTTATTTATTTTGCAATGTAAAATTTTTGCAAGAATCCCGTTTCGTCAGTATGAGATTTGTATGTATGTTTGTTTTGTTTTTTTTTTTTGCGCTGTACCATTTAATAAACAACACCTTATATGGTAATGTCGTTTGCCAATTTTTTTTTTGTTGCAAGAGAAGAAATTCTATTTTTAAACAGTTTATTCATGTGTAAAGCTTTTACTCGTTCTCATTCCCACCCATGTTGTCAGCCATTAACATCGGCTTACTTTGTTCTACTCATAGTTAGATGTAGTATTTTTTTTTACATAGGGAATTTAGTAAATGTATGAGTATTGATTACACGTATGAATGAATATGAATGTTCTCAATGAATTGGTGGCGATTTTTTTAATAAACAGGTTTTTATCTTGTGATGAATGAATGAATGAGGATAGGTTTGATAGAAAGAAAATAATTTTTGATTGGGGAGTTGAATTTGGAAAGTAAAAGAATAAGGTTGAGGAAAAACCTTTTAAGTATTTAAAATGTAGTTTTAAGAAAGTAAAATTAAAAGTAAAGTTAAAACAAAATGAATATAAAGTTAATATAAAAAAAATGGAAAATAAAGTTATATTAAATTAAAATTTAAAATCAAATTAATTGAAGTGAACGGAAAAGACAGAAGTACAGTTGGAAACTAAACTAAATTATAAGCAACATTACATTTACGTTAATAACCATTCAACAATTTATACATAAAATATTAATTCAAATTATTGAAGTTTTGGTTGGCAAAGAGACAGGTTGGAAAGAAACGAAAAGAAATTTTAACAGATATTGTAAAATCTATAAATTTTTAAAAACTGAATATTTGGGAAATTTTTACTGAAAATGTGTTTAAAACTAAGAAGAAATGTAAAATTAAAAATATCATAATTTTAACTAATAAGTGACAAAACTAAAATAGTATAAGTAATAAAGTTTTATAATTTATGATTGTGTTAAGAAAAAAGGAGGATTGCTATTCTGACTGTGAATAAGAACTAAAAAAAAACTAAAAAAAAAATTTTCATTATTTATTTCTATATATTAAATATGCCAGAAAAAAATAAGCAAGCATATTGCGAGACACAATCACGGTGTCCGGTGGCAGCAGCTTCATCGGTACCTCATCGGGATGCAACACCAGCGATAAGGCGGTAATTTTTGTTTTAATACCCCATAATTTTCCAAATAAAATTGTTGTAAAATATAAATATTTTTCTAAATTTTAAATTTTCATTACATTTAAAAATGTTACCGAATTAATAAATTTTTCTAATTAAATTAAAATTTTTACTACATTAAGAAATTTTATAAATTTACGCTAAATAGAAATAAATTTTGCAAAAAAAAAAAAAACAAATTTTCCTACGTAAATAAACATTTTTAATTATAAATAAAAAAAAAAGGTTTAGATATAAAATTTTTCTAAAATTAAAAAAAAAAAAATTTTTTTTTGCTAAAATTAAAATATTATTAAAAGTAAAATTTTTCTAAATTAAATTGCGCTAAATATAAAATGTGCTAAAATTAAATAGTGCTAAATTCAAATTGATAAAGTTAAAATTTTGTTCAAATTAAAATTCTCCTAAATTAAAATTAACTTCCTAAATATGTATAAAATTTTGCTGGAATTTAAAGTTTTCCTAAACATTAAAATTTTCCTAAAAATTAAATTTTGTGAAAATTTAAAAATATCTTAAAATTACAATTTTTTCCTAAACATAAAGTGGTTACCATAAGAATGTTGCTAACATAATTTAAAATTTAAAATTATAACCTTAAAATGAAGGTTAAATAAATTTTTTTAACCCTATGTAGAAAACCAAATCAAAACAAATCTTTTTTTATTTATTGTGGGTTACCTCCAATTTAGATGGAGTAGAGGTAACATGGTAGGGAGGGCAAAAGGGGCATAACACCTCGTCCCCAATCCCCGAGTAAGTATGGCCATCCCTCCTATAGCGACCGTTTTTTTCAGTTTTTTTAAAATCGCACGTGAAATACTGTAGTGCGGTTTCCCTGGGTCTTAAGAAGATCCCACCCCTCCGGCGAGCTAGACCCCACGCCAGCACGTGCGACCCGTTAAGGCTCAGGGAAACGGAAGCGGAAGTTCCACCACCGCCGTACCATTACAAATTTTTAATGGAGAATATTGAACTTTATATTTTTTTTAAAGGAAGATTTGCTTCAATAGTAGAGTAGATGATGAAAGTTTGAACAAATTTAATTAACAGTACCAAATAGAGAAGGAAATGGAACAGATTCAAATACGCCTGATAAGATTGACGAACTCAGTAGACGAACACTGATGAGCAATATGATACAAAGTAAGATAGATAAACATAAGATTGGTAAGGAAAAATAATATATAAAAAAAAAAGATATAAGTAACACAAATGCAGACACATTGTCGAGAATAGAACTAGACTCAGATATATTGAAAACAATGATACCTCATGATACTGATGAATCAATAAAAATGACGCTGGTGATGACGAGAAGAATGAATAAGAACATGATACAAAATGAAGAAAACAAAAATAGAATAGAAAAAGAAAATAAAGCTATAAATGTGGAAAAGGATAAAACATCTCCTATTGAGTCTGATCAACTCAAGATGTGGGAATGTACATCCATTAAAGATATAAAACTCGCGAGAAAATTAAAATTTATATTAGACAAGTCGACAAAAGAATTCAAAATTGAAGATAATCATTCTGTGAACGAGACGCGCGTGAGATGCAGTGATAATCCCACTTACTTAGGTAAAATGTTGGAGAAACTTCCATCTAAGTTAAGCAGATTGAGATATGATAAATTCGCACTAGAAAAAGGTGACGAAATATTTAAGATAATAACCCATGGGAAAATGAAAAAGGAAATTAATGAAAATAATGATAATAATGACGTCAGAATTCTTTTATATAGCAATCCACAGAGAATAACAAACAATGAAGAGAAGGAAAAATTAATTGAAATGTATCACGACACACCATGCGGAGGTCATTTCGCAATAAGAAAGACTTTATTAAGATTGAAACAAAAATATATATGGAAGAACATGAATGGAATGATTAGGAAATATGTTGTTAACATGTGATCTTTGTCAAAGGAACAAACGAGTGAGACACACAAGAGAACCGCTGTGTATAACGGACACACCAGATGATAGTTTTAGCACGATAGTCATTGATACAGTGGGACCACTACGTGCTTCCGGATTTTATAGATATATATTGACTATGCAATGTGAACTAACGAAATATATAATAGCGATTCCAATGGAAACGAAAGAAGCCAAGTCTGTGGTCAAGGCTTTGGTTGAAGGTTTAATACATAAGTATGGGGCATTTAAGACTTTAAAATCTGACAATGGTACAGAATTCACGAACGAACTGTTGAGGGAGGTATGCAATTTGTTGAGGATAGAGCAGAAAATTTCAACACCGTATCATCACGAGACTTTAGGCACAGTAGAGAGAAATCATAGAACTTTAAATGAAAATTTTTTGTCTTTTGTTAGTGAGGATGACTGGAGTGAATGGATTTCATACTACGCATTTGCATATAACATAACGCCACACGTTGATACAGAATACTCACCATTCAAATTGATTTTTTGGAAAATTACCAAATTTACCAGGTGAAGATTTTACAAGTAACAACAGAATATACAATCTAGATAACTACGCAAATAATGAATTGAAAATTAGATTAAGAAAATCATTAGATAACGCTAGAGAAATAATAGAGAATGTAAAGAAAAAACGTAGATCTGATTCATTTGATAAAGAAAACAGTATAAAATTAAATATAGGAGATTTAGTATTTGTAAAAATAGAAAATAGAAAAAAATATGAAGCTCCATATAAAGGGCCATATGAAATAATCAACATTGACAATACAAATGTAACCATAAAGATTAAAGATAAAGAGAAAATATTACATAAAAACTTATTAAAGAAATATAATGAAAAAATTTGACAAACAAACAAAATGTATAAAAGAAAACAATATGCACACAAATAAGCAAAAAAAAAAATATATACAAAAAAATGTACGTTAATACATTTGTTTATGTAGAAATAAAAAAATTGTAACACTATATAGAATAAGAATTTAGTTCAATAAGTTTAATCATTTTTTATTTTTTTATTTTATTTTTACTGTATAAATTCAAATTTCAATCGACACAATATGTACATTTCTATCAATGACTCAATTAACCAAAACTTCAAAACCATACTTAGTAATATGAAGATAAACAAAATATATTAAAATAAATCAGGGGTGTGAAGTTAGCGACGAAAGATAACTACGTTTATCAAAAATGTTAAATATTTAACAGAGACTGTTAAATTAACAGAATTGTTGTGAAGATAACTACGAAAGTTAAATATGTTTTTCAAATAAGTTAAGAGGTTTAGATACACTCCTTGTCACTTGAATAGGACACCCAGTACACTCTTTTTTTCAATTGCCTCTAACTCAAAAGCGAAATGATAAAATAACTCAACTTTTGCACGTTCTCTTTGTGCAATTATTTATCTCCCTCAGCAACAAGCTGCAAGTTGTGGCAAAGAACCGTTATATTTTTTTTTCTTGTTTATGTTGGAATCCGCTTGAAATTGAGTCAGTATTTTTGTGTCACTTAAATAGAACATACGTTTTGTTTGATCGTCTACTTTGGCACGTGCTCACGGAGTTTTCGCAGATCGAATTTTTTTGTGATTTTCGGCTATTGTCTTTAATATAAAGTTCAAATGGGTCGAGGAAAAGCCTTATCTGAAGAGGAAAAAGGAAAAATAAAGGCATACAAGGACTCTGGCCTATCAATTGCAAAAATAGCCAAAAAAAATCAACAGGAGCCGACATGTCATATCGGGTTTCTTAAGTAATGAGTCTGAATATGGAAAAAATATGAAAGGCCGCACGTGCAGTGTGCTCACCGAATCGGAAAGACGCCTCATATTAAGAAAAGCGTCAAATTCTCACGACTCTGTGGCGAAAATTCGTGCAAAATGTGATGTAAATGCTAGTGTATCCACTGTCCATTGCGTTATTATGAAGGCTAAACACCTAAAGAGGTTAAAAATAAAGAAGAAGCCTCCCCTTAACCCGGCAAGAAAAGCGCAACGCCTCAATTTTTGTCGCAAACATGTGGCCTGGACCTTTCAGTGGCATAAAGTGGTCTTCTCAGACGAAAAAAGTTTAATTTAGAAGGCCCAGATGGTTATAGTTACTATTTCCATGATCTCCGCAAGGAACCCCATCATTTGGACCGTCTGCATAGCCGAGCTGGAGGTTTTATGGTGAGGGGGGCCATTTCCTACTATGGCACCTGCAAACTAAAATTTATGTCATCAACGATGAATGCTTTGTGCTACAAAGAAATATTAAAAGAGGCGTTTCCATATTTTCAAAATCTTTTCGGGCCTCTCCCATGGATATATCAACAAGATAATGCGCCGATACATACAGCTCGGGTCGTAAAATCTTATATACAGAGCCAAAATGTGGACCTCTTAAGCTGGCCGCCATACTCACCCGATTTAAATATAATCGAAAATGTTTGGGGATGGCTGACACGTGAAATATATGGCGCAGGAAACGATATTTCTGAAAAACGTTCCTAACGATTTTCGTATTTGGGGTGTTTTTGTAAACTACTAGTCCTAATGTACAAACTGCCATATAGGGCTAAGCCCCTAATCGGACCATTTCGTCAAATTTTGTCATTTAGATTTCCCCTATAGTAGTAGAAAAAAATTTCATATATTTTTTTTTGAAACGATATTTCTGAAAAACGTTCCTAACGATTTTCGTATTTGGGGTATTTTTGTAAACTACTAGTCCTAATGTACAAACTGCCATATAGGGCTAAGCCCCTAATCGGACCATTTCGTCAAATTTTGTCATTTAGTTTTCCCCTATAGTAGTAGAAAAAAATTTCATATGTTTTTTTGAAACGATATTTCTGAAATATTAAAAGAGGCGTTTCCATATTTTCAAAATCTTTTCGGGCCTCTCCCATGGATATATCAACAAGATAATGCGCCGATACATACAGCTCGGGTCGTAAAATCTTATATACAGAGCCAAAATGTGGACCTCTTAAGCTGGCCGCCATACTCACCCGATTTAAATATAATCGAAAATGTTTGGGGATGGCTGACACGTGAAATATATGGCGCAGGAAAGCAATATTCGAGTGTACCCGAACTAGTTACAGCAATCGAATTAGCTTGGGACTCGATTTCATTAAATTACTTGGCTAGCTTGTATCAATCTCTTCCAAAACGGATGACTGAAGTTTTGGAACATCAAGGTGGCTCGACGCATTATTAAAACAATTTTTTTTTTCTTCTAAATTAAACCTATTACCCTATATTTAAGTCATTTTTATGTTAAAAATAATCTGAGATCTCTGAAATGTTTTTTTTGTTTAACTGTCCTATTCAAGTGACGCAAAATTTGAGCCCCTGAATTTGACGGATTGAGTTTAAGAATTTTTTTTTACTGATTAAAGCTTTACCATGATGAATTCCTGCTGGTTAAGACAAAGCAATTAAATGATCTTTAATTAAAAAAAAAAAATAAGTCTATTATCATTGGTTTGGGAGCAGTGGGTGATCGCAAACAGACTTAGGGGGTGTCCTATTCAAGTGACAAGGAGTGTATATAGTGGCATTAGTAAATTATAAAAAAAATAAAAATAAATTGAATTTTACAAAAAGTTAAAAGTCTAAACAAATACAATAAAATTGTTTCTGCTATAATATGGGAAAACTAAATGACAAAATTTGACGAAATGGTCCGATTAGGGGCTTAGCCCTATATGGCAGTTTGTACATTACGACTAGTAGTTTACAAAAACACCCCAAATACGAAAATCGTTAGGAACGTTTTTCAGAAATATCGTTTCAAATAAAACATACGCAATTTTTTTCTACTACTATAGGTCAAATTTTGTCATTTAGTTTTCCCCTATAGTAGTAGAAAAAAATTTCATATGTTTTTTTTGAAACGATATTTCTGAAAAACGCTCCTAACGATTTTCGTATTTGGGGTGTTTTTGTAAACTACTAGTCCTAATGTACAAACTGCCATATAGGGCTAAGCCCCTAATCGGACCATTTCGTCAAATTTTGTCATTTAGTTTTCCCCTATAGTAGTAGAAAAAAATTTCATATGTTTTTTTGAAACGATATTTCTGAAAACGTTCCTAACTATTTTCGTATTTGGGGTGTTTTTGTAAACTACTAGTCCTAATGTACAAACTGCCATATAGGGCTAAGCCCCCTAATCGGACCATTTCGTCAAATTTTGTCATTTAGTTTTCCCCTATAGTAGTAGAAAAAAATTTCATATGTTTTTTTTGAAACGATATTTCTGAAAAACGTTCCTAACGATTTTCGTATTTGGGGTGTTTTTGTAAACTACTAGTCCTAATGTACAAACTGCCATATAGGGCTAAGCCCCTAATCGGACCATTTCGTCAAATTTTATCATTTAGATTTCCCCTATAGTAGTAGAAAAAAATTTCATATATTTTTTTTTGAAACGATATTTCTGAAAAACGTTCCTAACGATTTTCGTATTTGGGGTATTTTTGTAAACTACTAGTCCTAATGTACAAACTGCCATATAGGGCTAAGCCCCTAATCGGACCATTTCGTCAAATTTTGTCATTTAGTTTTCCCCTATAGTAGTAGAAAAAAATTTCATGTTTTTTTTGAAACGATATTTCTGAAAAACGTTCCCAACGATTTTCGTATTTGGGGTGTTTTTATAAAATACTAGTCCTAATGTACAAACTGCCATATAGGGCTAAGTCCCTAATCGGACCATTTCGTCAAATTTTGTCATTTAGTTTTCCCCTATAGTAGTAGAAAAAAATTTCATATGTTTTTTTTTGAAACGATATTTCTGAAAAACGTTCCCAACGATTTTCGTATTTGGGGTGTTTTTATAAAATACTAGTCCTAATGTACAAACTGCCATATAGGGCTAAGTCCCTAATCGGACCATTTCGTCAAATTTTGTCATTTAGTTTTCCCCTATAGTAGTAGAAAAAAATTTCATATGTTTTTTTTTGAAACGATATTTCTGAAAAACGTTCCTAACGATTTTCGTATTTGGGGTGTTTTTGTAAACTACAAGTCCTAATGTACAAACTGCCATATAGGGCTAAGCCCTTAATCGGACCATTACGTCAAATTTTGTCATTTAGATTTCCCCTATAGTAGTAGAAAAAAATTTCATATATTTTTTTTGAAACGATATTTCTGAAAAACGTTCCTAACGATTTTCGTATTTGGGGTATTTTTGTAAACTACTAGTCCTAATGTACAAACTGCCATATAGGGCTAAGCCCCTAATCGGACCATTTCGTCAAATTTTGTCATTTAGTTTTCCCCTATAGTAGTAGAAAAAAATTTCATGTTTTTTTTGAAACGATATTTCTGAAAAACGTTCCCAACGATTTTCGTATGTGGGGTGTTTTTGTAAACTACTAGTCCCAATCTACAAACTGCCATATAGGGCTAAGCCCCTAATCGGACCATTTCGTCAAATTTTGTCATTTAGTTTTCCCCTGTAGTAGTAGAAAAAAATTTCATATGTGTTTTTTGAAACGATATTTATGAAAAACGTTCCTAACGATTTTCGTATTTGGGGTATTTTTGTAAACTACTAGTCCTAATGTATAATCTGCCATATAGGGCTAAGCCCCTAATCGGACCATTTCGTCAAATTTTGTCATTTAGTTTTCCCCTATAGTAGTAGAAAAAAATTTCATATGTTTTTTTTGAAACGATATTTATGAAAAACGTTCCTAACGATTTTCGTATTTGGGGTATTTTTGTAAACTACTAGTCCTAATGTATAATCTGCCATATAGGGCTAAGCCCCTAATCGAACCATTTCGTCAAATTTTGTCATTTAGTTTTCCCCTATAGTAGTAGAAAAAAATTTCATATGTTTTTTTTGAAACGATATTTCTGAAAAACGTTCATAACGATTTTCGTATTTGGGGTGTTTTTGTAAACTACTAGTCCCAATCTACAAACTGCCATATAGGGCTAAGCCCCTAATCGGACCATTTCGTCAAATTTTGTCATTTAGTTTTCCCCTATAGTAGTACAAAAAAATTTCATATGTTTTTTTGCAACGATATTTCTGAAAAACGTTCCTAACGTTTTTCTTATTTGGGGTGTTTTTGTAAACTACTAGTCCCAATCTACAAACTGCCATATAGGGCTAAGCCCCTAATCGGACCATTTCGTCGAATTTTGTCATTTAGTTTTCCCATATTATAGTAGAAACAATTTTATTGTATTTGTTTAGACTTTTAACTTTTTGTAAAATTCAATTTATTTTTATTTTTTTTTTTTATAATTTACTAATGCCACTATATATCTAAACCCCTTAACTTATTTGAAAAACGTATTTAACTTTCGTAGTTATCTTCACAAAAATTCTGTTAATTTAACAGTCTCTGTTAAGTATTTAACATTTTTGAAAAACGTAGTTATCTTTCGTCGCTAACTTCACACCCTTAAATAAATCAGATTACCAAACATTTTTCAAGAGTCCACTTAACTACTTCTGTAAACAAAAAAAAAATGATTCATGTTGTACTCGAAAGAAATACCCATTCGATTCAAATACACCACACAATGCTTTAAAAATTCCATAGCTCATGTTACACACAGCTATACGATTTTTTTGGAGCTCGGGTGTAATACATACATGACGTAGCGTAAAAATAAATGTAGGCCAAATGTGAACGTCATATATGTAAACAAAGTATTTGGGGATGACTCTCATTACAATAGCACGAGCTATGTAGTTACGATACATTTGGGCAATGAACTGATTGGAGTTCGACCGCTCTCTTATTCTAAGAGCATAGTTGAACACCACCAGAGATTGAACAAATGTGTATACAATCTTTTGTAACCAAGTCACACCCTTATACAAAATAATGAGTTGTAGAATTTAGAATCAACGAGAGCATGTTAAGACATCTCTCTTGGCTTAGACAATTATTAAATGAACAAACTAACTTTTATAACTAAGCCACTCCCATATTATATTGTAAATTAAAGTTATTGATAGTATGCTAGAACATCTCTTTTAGTATTAAGAGTTATAGAAGTTCTCTTCTAGAAAAGCAGTCTAGAACTTCTGATAAGTTATTTAGTCCCTACTAAGACTTTGGAAAAATAAAGTTAATTGTTAATATAGACTCAACAAGTAAAGTCTTTGAGTTTTATTTTGAGAAGACGGTCTAGTACGGGATAATAAGGATCCTGCACATCCATTATATGGCAATCATTTTTACATCCATTATACTCATAACGTTTTGTATATATGTTATTAAGGAGTTAATAGTGTCGACATTTGAATTTTTTTGGTTCCTCCACCTGATTATTTCTACTTGTAGCCATTTCTAATTTATTATTTAAATTTGGTTGATTATCAATAAATTCTACTGGTTGTGTCAAAACGGAACGTGCCACGGAAGACGATCTTATCGCCCTGATGCTTGTGCCGGAATTCGAATTTGCCAAGCTTACAGTGCTTATAGATTTCCTAACTAAGGGAGTTGAACCTCTCTCTCTTCCTGATTTTATGGGTGCTTTCGAATAAAGTGGAGTTGTAGGGTTTTTCTCTCAGTAACAGTTGGGTTTTTGGTCAAATTCAGATTTAAGTTTCTGGCAGAATTTTTCAAAATATTTGAACTTTGTCGCGTATTAGGTTTGTGCATGCTGCACGAAATGTGATGACAGAAATTTCATATCAACAAAAAAAAAAACCTGACAAGATAAAATAATTGCAATCCCCATTCAAACAAAAAAAAATTTGTAAAGAAAATGTATTTAAAAAAAAGTATTATTATTAAGTTATACCGAGCAAAATTTTATAAAATACGCGATTCGATAGAAAGCCTTGAAAATCCGCAAAGAAAAGAACCAAAAAAAATCTGAATGCAAAAATATGTGTTTCTATATAGAAAAAATTATATAGGTATTAGTATTTAAAAATTTTATGAGTAATATTTGTATAAGAGGAATGCCAGGATACTGTAGGCGATGGTAAATCAGGACAACAAATTTAAATTTATACGTTTGGTTATACAATTTTTTGAGAATGCATAGGCACTTAATGCTCTGACTCTTCTCCTGTTTACTTGGGCTATCAATTTCCTATTGATGCCTCAAGCAAAAGCAATTGATAAAAAAAAATAATGACTTTAATTTTTCAGAACCATGAGTGACAGTATGAATGTAATTTTTTCTATTTTCACTCTTATGTTCGAAACTTAATGTCTCGCAACTTGCCTACCAATGTTGCCAGTCAGACAAGGACTTAAACAAATTTATTTCGAACATTAAAATTTTTCACTGAGGTTGGGGTCTTATAGCAACGAAACAGCTGAACGACTCATGGTCGTCAGCACGGACTTCTAAGTTCCCAAATTCGAAAAAAATTTTTTATTGATATTAATAATGCATGTTCTGACTTTATTACCACTTTGGTCTCGTATTTTGCATCGCAAATGATATTAGGCTAGTTTTCCCTATAATCATGACTAATGCCAATACCATGAGAAAAAATTAAAGTAGCAAAAAAAAAAAAACACGGGCAGCAATTACGTTGGGCGCCATATATGGCGCAATATGGAACAACGTTGCACATAATTTTTCATATTTGCTTTTAAATTCGTTCGCTACCCTGAGGTAGCCTTTTCGTTGGGCGCCATATATGTTACGGCGAACAACGTTGCATATAATTTTTTTCATCTTTGCTTTTTAATTCGTTCGCTACCACGAAGTAGCTTTACGTTGGGCGCCATATATGTTACGCACTGCTTGGTAAGAAAATCAAAAAAAAAAATCAAAGTGGCATCGAAAAGCTCAAAAATTCGCCCTGACTAGCTCTATCAGGTTGGTAAGTTCTTTGACCCGTTTTCTTAACGCGTAAGCATATATCTAAACCCGCCATGCCCTTGAAACCCGGGTTTAGTAAAAAAAAAAAATTTTATAATCTTAATGTTCGTGCTCTTCCGTGACCTCTTATACCTACCATGGTAACCTGACACTCCTCTTAAATAAATATTCAAATGGCGTTTCATTTCTAATTTAACGTAAAACTTTAAATTTGTATTTTGTCTACACTTTGGGTTTTATTCTTATATTTATTTTTACTTAAAATTTTAGTTATATATTTAATGGTTATATATAAATGAATTTCTTACTCTATCTTTACAGTAATAGTGATTTTAATTATTTTATGTAATGTGACCCCTTTTGGGTTTTATTTTTGAGGGGTTTTTGCTTTACAAAATGGGATGCTGACTCGTTGGTGATTATGTTGCTCTGCTGCAGCTGTTGTGGCCATACCTTTTTGTTTTGTAGTTTTGGTTTTTGGTTCAGGTTGTAACTTTCTCGTTTGCATATCATTTAATTTTAGTTCTAAAATTTTCTTTTCAGGTTATATTTTCTTTTCAGGTTGTCTAAATTTTAAGTTTTCGCATATTCTTTTGTTTCAGTTTTAATACAAAATTTATATTTTACATTTTCTTTTCAGGTTATCTAAATTTTCCGTTTTCACGTGTTTTTTTTATTTAAATTTTAATACAAAATTTACACTTACATTTTCTTTTCAGGTAAGTTTTAAGGTTTACAAAATTTTAGTTTTAAAGCTTACAAAATTTTAGCTTTACACGTTTTCTCATGTTTTACGAAATTCTTAGTTTTCACGTTTTGGTTCTAAAATTTTACAAATTTTTCTCTATATTTTCAGGTAAGTTCACTTCACGCATTCTTGTTTTAAAAATTTTACAAACTATCTTAGATTTTCTTTACATATTTTTTAATTCTTCGATTTAAATTTTCAGGTAAGTTTACTTTACACATTTCGTTCTACAAGTTTTTCTTTATATTTTTAGGTAAGTTTTCTGTACACATTTTTGCTTCAAGTTTTTCGGAGTTTTCTTTAAATTTTCAGGTAGGTTTTCTTTACACATTTTGCTTCAAGTTTTTCAGAGCTTTCTTTAAATTTTCAGGTAAGTTTCTTTACACGTTTTATTTTAATATCTTACAAACTTCCTTCGATTTTCTTTACATATTTTTGTTAAAAGTTTTACGATTTAGTTTTTAATTTTCCGGTAGGTTTCCTTTTCACATTTAGCATTTTTCAAACTTCCGAACCGATCAAATTCCAACCGCCACTTTCTGTCACTATTAAAAAGCCTTACTTCAAACCGCGTCACCTACTTTATATCCCACACTTTTTTTGTCTTTCTCTTTTTCCTTGTTCTTATAATCTAGTTGTCACCGTTTGGTTGGCTGATTTGTCCTAACGGGACTATCATGCTATTTTATAATTAAAAAAACCGACGCGACGAACGAGAATGGCATAGGATAACAACATAGTTGCATTTTTGCTGGACATCTTATTATCGATTTTTAGTGTGTTTATACACAGAAAAAAAAAAGTCCGTAACAAATTACAAAAAGATTTTGGCCCAAGTTCTAATTAAAATGAAACAATATGTGCCTGCCGCCTAGTATGGGGTGTAGGATCATCGCGTCCGGAACTACATTTAGTTCAACTTTCAAGTCGCATCCCTCAAAAATATTGTTGGCCTAATAACCTCTACAGATTCTACAACAGCACCACCAAAACAATGTAAAAGTTTGATTGACGGATCTCGTTGTATATTCCTTGGGACTGCAGATGATCGGATCAACGAACAGTCACTACCCGTATCTATGAAGCCTTGCAGCCCTTTACCACACAAACTGGTTTCACAATTTCTGGGGTAACTTTAATTAAGTCCATATTCTCAACCTTGCTGACGTAACGTGGTGGTTTACAATCTTTCGCCTCATGACCAACTTTCTTACACTTATCGCACCTTGGTCTTCGTGATGGCTTTGGGCAGTTGGTCGCTATATTACCCATGTCGTTCCAGTTGAAACAATTACCTGGAAGTGAACCTCCAGTTTTTTTATCACCCCGAACGTTATTTGCTTGAGGCCCATGACCGCCACGTGTATTGTTGTTTGGTACCTTTGAAAGCTTCTGTAAGGAAAGAAAAAGACAGTAGCATTCTCATTGAATCAGGGTCATTGACTCCGTTTATGATGTATGAGATTAAAGATTCATTATCAATGTTGCCTCTTCTCCCTTTAGACAGCATTGCATAATGGACCAACGATTCATTGTAGTGCCTCTTTCGGCCAATAAGTTTACGGTGTATATCAGCTACGTTAGTGATGTCTGGAAAATCTCTTTTAAAAGCCAAAATTCGTTCAATGTATTAAAGACTTGTTGGGAATCTAACCAAGTTTTAGCATGACCCTTCATCTCATGTTGTACCGCGAATAAGACAATTTCATCATTCCATGAATAACCTCTTTGTAATTGCTGCACTTTATTCAAAAATTGATCCGATGTGGTCGAGCCTCTAACTGGATCGAATTCGGGAAGCATTCCAATAATATCCTGCGTGTTATGCTGCAACCGTGTAAAATCAGATTGGGTACAAACATTAGCCGCAGCCTCGTATGTAGTTAACACATCCGCTCTCAATGCACCACCCTCATATTCGCAACATCGCCAACAATTCGTGTTAAATTTGCAACCATATATTTCAGCTCGTTTATTTGCGTTTCCCATGGCTCTACCTCCAACTCATTCTCATCCACCTCGTCGGACTTTAATGCTTCTGACAGACCCAAAATTTTCTGTGCCTTTGTACCAGTCACCACTAAATTATAATTTCTTAAAAGGCTGTTTATTTGTTTTATTTTCAAATTTTCCAATTTTATTCGCATTTTGGTGTTTTTCCGTTCGTATTAAAAATTTGTCATTAATACTTCAGTTCGTTGCTGTTTTTTTTTCTTTTTCCATTTATCGTTTTACTTGATGTCAATCATCAACTCTGCTCTATCCTGCTTTGATTACTTTCAAATCTTCAGCGTTAATTTTTTTTTTCGTTCAATGTTAACGTTGCACTTACTTTAGATAGCCGTATGGTCAAACATCGCTGAAAATACAATTACACAGCATTTTTTCTTTAAGTGGCTGATAGAAGACATCAAACTGCCGTCAAACTATTTGATTGTGTGCGTGTTTTGGTTACACGTAAACGTTGTGTGTGAGTTTGATGAAAATCAAAATCGTTTTGATGCGGTTTAATGTCGTCTATCAGCAAAAGTCGTCAATATTCAATTTGTTTTGGGTGGCGTGGCGTGAACATCGCACGGACAAATGGAGAAGCAGAATTTTATTTTAGAACTGCTGGAAGTGTATCATTATTTACCGGCGTTGTGGGATACAAAATGTAAGGAACATGCTAACAAATATGTGAAAAATTAGCAATACGAATTTTTTTTTTATTGCTATTGCTAAGGTAATAGCAACACAACATTTTTTTTATTATTCATTATTTTTTCTTTTCTTCCGCGTGTTGACACTTCGAAGACCGATTGAAAATAAATATTGACGAGCGAGTTTGACAGCGTCTATCACCTCCATCAAACCAAAACACGCACACAATCAAATATATTGACGGCAGTTTGATGTCGTGTAGCAGGCACTTAACGACTGCCTTTGACAAAGTCTAGTGGTATGTGGCTATTTATTCATGGAATAAATAGATATAGTAATACTTTTGTAGTAAAAGTTTTATGTGGAATGAATAATTCTGAAGTAGACAAATTAACAGTTCTATCATATATATAAAACAAAAACAGGGTTAACAAAACATAACACAATATAAATAACTTCAATACTTTCCCTTGTTATGAGATGTTATTATCAAGGAGTCCGATTTGATCACAAAGCATTTTTAATCTTGTTGGCTGTAAAGGTTTTGTCATCAAATCTATATATGTTGTTTTGTCATCAAATCTGATATGATTTTGTGTAGAAATTTGTTGTACTTCTAGTTTTCTTTCAATAACTTTTTATCGAACGAAGAAATGTTTTAAATTGATATGCTTTGTTCTTTTATGATATTCTGGATTTTGTGCTAAACGGACAGCAGCTGAATTATCAACTTGTAATATTGGAATATCATTTAAACCAATTGTCTCTGCATATAAACGCTTGAGCCATATAATTTATTTTGCCGCTTCTGAAGCCGCTACAACTTCTGCTTCTGTCATTGCTGTTGCTACCATAGTCTGCCTTTGACTTAACCACGAAATTGCACCTTCAGCAAATTTAACTACAACACCAGATGTAGATCTTCCAGTTTTTGAACAACCACCAAAGTCTACATCACTATAGCAATATAACTTTTGTTCTGCACGTTTATTATAAAATATAGCATACTTAATTGTTCCAGAAATGTAACGAAAAACTCTCTTAACACGAACTACATCATCGTCTGAAGGATTTTCTAATGATCTAGATAGAAATCCAACGCTATATGCTAAATCTGGTCTTGTTCCCAAAATTAAATACATTATAGCTCCTACAGCTTGCTTAAAGGGAAATTGAGAACCTATTATTATTTCTTTCCCTGGTTCGAAATAACTCTTAAGCATCGGAGTTGAAAGTGATCGACAATCTGAAAAACTATAACGTTTTAATATCTTTCTTGCATAAGCTTCTTGACTTATCGTTATACCATTGAACTTCTTTTTAATTCATCTTTTGTCACAATCTTAAATTCTCTTTTTAAATCATTTAAAAACATATTTAAATCTTTTACATCCGTTGCTGCTACTAGGCCATCATCTACATATAAAGCAAGTATTAACTTCTTAGCTCCTTTATTTTTCATATATAAGCAAGGATCAGCTTCACTAGCCTTAAATCCAAGTTTCTATAAAAAAAAATTACCAAATCTTCGATTCCAGCATCGCGGAGATTGTTTTAAACTATATAGGCTTTTTATTAACTTGCAAACTTTTGAAGTACCATCATCAAACCCTTCCGTTTGTTTCATGTAGTTGTTTTCTTCAAGTTGCCCATAAAGAAAAGCTGTTGTTCAAATAGAGAAAGATGCATATTTTGACTAGCTGCTATACTTAAAATTCATCTTATTGTTCCTAATTTTGCAACAGGACTGAAGGTTTCATTATAATCAATACCTTCTCTTTGTCTAAATCCCTTAATAACTAATCTTGCTTTGAACTTCTATGCTTCCATCAGGATTAGTTTTTAGTTTGTATACCCACTTTGATGGAAGAGCCTTTGATCCTTTTAGTAGATCTGATATGACCGATGTCTGATTCCCCTTTAAGGAATTCATATCTGAATTCATCGCTATTTTCCATTGATCTTTCTCTCTGCTGTTAACTCTTTCTAAATAGGTTAGTGGAGTTTCAACTTCACTTCTGGAAATTGAATATTTTTATTCCAATACTTAAAGGTCCTTGCCATTTCTATAACTGTTCTGTTTTCACGTTCACTACCTGCGTTTTGTTGCGGTGTATATGGAGCAGTAAGTCTTCGAGTAATACCATTTTCTTTTAGAATTTTCCGTACTTCAAAATTATCAAACTCACCTCCATTATCACTTAAGAATTCTTTAATTTGGTGTCCTTGTGTCTTTGATAATGCCAAAACTTCTTTTAATGCATCTTTAACTTCTGATTTTTCTTTCATTAAATATCCAAAACAATATTTAATATATATATCTTTAAATATAACTAAATATTTCTTCTTATTAAAAGATTTGTAAAAAGGACCACAAACATCTGCTGACATTAGTTCACCTAGCTTGCTAGCTTTATCTCTTGTTCCGAATGGTAAACAATGAGATTTTCCATATATGCAGGACTCACATATCTTCCTATCTAATTTAACATTAATACCAAGTTCAAATTTAAGTTTTTGTTGAACGTGTCGTTTATCTTGATGTCCCAATCGTTCATGATATAGTTGTAGGGTATTATCAACTTCTGTTGCATAAACTGCCCTTATTGCTGCTTTGTATAAACTACCACCAATCATTACCGTTAAAGCTTCTGAAATTTCTTTGATACATACATAATTGAGCTGACATTTCTTCAAAATTCTTTTCTTCATTTTTGGTTAATAACATCCAGCTTGACTTAATAGTTTCAAATTCTTTTGGTAAAATAAAAAAAAAAAGTATCTTGCACACCAACAAAACATCAGGCAATTGATTTTCCTTTCATGCTTTCAAACCATTATTTAACTGTGTCAATGAAATGAGAAGAAATCGATGCAAATTTTAAAAAGTTGATCCTAAGATCTAGCTTCGAATTGAAGCATTAATGATTTCCAAGCATTTGCTGCAGTTTCTTTGTCCATAATCTTTTGATAAACATCGTCACTTACAGCGCTTGTAATCATAGACTTGGTGTAACTATTCGCTTTCCTGAATAAATGTGCTTGATCTTTATATAATTTCTTGTCTTCAGCTGATGCATTTTGTACCAGTGAAATTGGTTTCTTTAATTTTCCTTCAATTACATCAATTGCTCCTTCGTGGTAAATCACGCTTCTTGCGTTTCCAGACTGGATAATCCGTTTCATTTTGTAGTGGCTTTATATGCTTCGAAATTTCCATTTTAAAAAATTACGGTTTTGAATATCTTGAAAAATGCTCCTTTAGCTTCAAATTCTTGATGAAATATCTTAATAATGTTTTCAAATTTCTTCAACTATTTCCTTGAATCTTGAAAACTTCAAAAAAAAAAAATTTTTTTTTTTTCTGTTTTGAAAATTTTCTATATTTTCTTCACAGAGATTCCTGAGCCCATAACCTTTTGAAGTAAAAGTTTTATTTGGATTGAATAATTCTGAAGTAGACAAATTAACAGTTCTATCATATGTATATATAAAACAAAAACAGGGTTAACAAAACATAACACAATATAAATAACTTCAACAAATGCTACCACACCCCGAAGCAAATATGTCGCTTTTATAGCAATTTCAGCATGATAATGACCCGAAAGATTCTTCAATATTGGTCTGCTCATGATTTCAGGACCATAACTTGTTGCTTCTCGAACATTTGCAACAAGTTTTTAAGTAATGCTGTAGTAATAAAACGGAACAACAGGAATATAGGCAGCCATAAAAAATAATGGAGGATATGTCGGCTATGAATAGCCTTAAGCTTTATAGTTTAAAAAACGATCCATCTTTAATAAAAAATTTATTTTATTTCTATGTTTTTAAAGGCATTTATTTTACTGTCCATTTGAAAATTTATGAATATCATGAAATAACTTTATTTTAAAATTTTCTTTGTAAAATTAGTGTACTTTTTTAAAACATAAAATATGTTTACTTAATATACAAAATGATATAAAACAATAAAAAAAATTTAAAAAACATTACTTTTTATAAAATAAATGCACTTCTAATTTTCTGTCCACATGTATTACAGATACCTAGTCAGAAAAATGTGGTCGGCAAAGTGCTGGCAAAGCAATCTAAAAGGTAGTATAAGCAAGTGTTTTAATGTGCTTTATCAGCCACCAAATGACAACATGGAGGCACGCTCCGACTAGTTCTTTTTAAGGAGATGGCAAAACGAACAAAAAAGTTCTTTGTTAGCGGTAAAAATAGGGTTAGACCACTTGTTTGTAAATCAATGGCAACGCAATGATGACATCCTATTAAAAGTCATGATCTTTTATTTAAAGATTTTATAATATTAGTAAGTTAACAATATTGAAATAAATATTAAGGGTGTGAAGTTAGCGACGAAAGATAACTACGTTTTTCAAAAATATTAAATACTTAACAGAAACTGTTAAATTAACAGAATTTTTGTGAAGATAACTACGAAAGTTATATACGTTTTTCAAATAAGTTGAGGGGTTTAGATATATAGTGGCATTAGTAAATTATAAAGAAAAATAAAAATAAATTGAATTTTACAAAAAAATAAAAGTCTAAACAAATACAATAAAATTGATTCTACTATAATATGGGAAAACTAAATGACAAAATTTGACGAAATGGTCCGATTAGGGGCTTAGCCCTATATGGCAGTTTGTAGATTGGGACTAGTAGTTTACAAAAACACCCCAAATAAGAAAATCGTTAGGAACGTTTTTCAGAAATATCGTTGCAAAAAAACATATGAAATTTTTTTGTACTACTATAGGGGAAAACTAAATGACAAAATTTGACGAAATGGTCCGATTAGGGGCTTAGCCCTATATGGCAGTTTGTAGATTGGGACTAGTAGTTTACAAAAACACCCCAAATACGAAAATCGTTATGAACGTTTTTCAGAAATATCGTTTCAAAAAAAACATATGAAATTTTTTTCTACTACTATAGGGGAAAACTAAATGACAAAATTTGACGAAATGGTCCGATTAGGGGCTTAGCCCTATATGGCAGATTATACATTAGGACTAGTAGTTTACAAAAATACCCCAAATACGAAAATCGTTAGGAACGTTTTTCATAAATATCGTTTCAAAAAAAACATATGAAATTTTTTTCTACTACTATAGGGGAAAACTAAATGACAAAATTTGACGAAATGGTCCGATTAGGGGCTTAGCCCTATATGGCAGATTATACATTAGGACTAGTAGTTTACAAAAATACCCCAAATACGAAAATCGTTAGGAACGTTTTTCATAAATATCGTTTCAAAAAACACATATGAAATTTTTTTCTACTACTACAGGGGAAAACTAAATGACAAAATTTGACGAAATGGTCCGATTAGGGGCTTAGCCCTATATGGCAGTTTGTAGATTGGGACTAGTAGTTTACAAAAACACCCCACATACGAAAATCGTTAGGAAGGTTTTTCAGAAATATCGTTTCAAAAAAAACATGAAATTTTTTTCTACTGCTATAGGTTAAAACTAAATGACAAAATTTGACGAAATGGTCCGATTGGGGTATTTTTGTAAACTACTAGTCCTAATGTACAAAGTGCCATATAGGGCTAAGCCCCTAATCGGACCATTTCGTCAAATTTTGTCATTAAGTTTTCCCCTATAGTAGTAGAAAAAAATTTCATGTTTTTTTTGAAACGATATTTCTGAAAAACGTTCATAACGATTTTTGTATTTGGGGTGTTTTTGTAAACTACTAGTCCCAATCTACAAACTGCCATATAGGGCTAAGCCCCTAATCGGACCATTTCGTCAAATTTTGTCATTTAGTTTTCCCCTATAGTAGTAGAAAAAAATTTCATATGTTTTTTTGAAACGATATTTCTGAAAAACGTTCCTAACGATTTTCGTATTTTGGTGTTTTTGTAAACTACTAGTCCTAATGTACAAACTGCCATATAGGGCTAAGCCCCTAATCGGACCATTTCGTCAAATTTTGTCATTTAGTTTTCCCATATTATAGTAGAAACAATTTTATTGTATTTGTTTAGACTTTTATTTTTGTGTAAAATTCAATTTATTTTTATTTTTTTTTATAATTTACTAATGCCACTATATATCTAAACCCCTCAACTTATTTGAAAAACGTATTTAACTTTCGTAGTTATCTTCACAAAAATTCTGTTAATTTAACAGTCTCTGTTAAGTATTTAACATTTTTGAAAAACGTAGTTATCGTTCGTCGCTAACTTCACACCCTTATAAATATTCATGTTTTCATATTGTTAAGTGTGTTCACACTACATTTTATAACACTTACAAAATTAATGCTATTAAAAATGAAAAAAAGAGAGCAAAAAATATGCATTTTGAGATCAGTAATTTAAACAAGAGTATTAAATTCAGCTGTGCCGAATCTCTGATACCCTCCACCGGTGTTCTAAGCACAATATTATAACCAAAGTTGTCAAAGAGAGAGAGAAAACGTCAAAAGCGAAAAAAGCAATTTTCAGTAAAGCTCTAAATAAATAATAAAATAAAATATAAATTGGTTTTAAAAATAGATAGGACTATTAAAAACCAACGAAAATCTGTATATTTAAATAGTACAATAAAAAGTTTTGAAAAAAAAGGATATTTGTTAATTATAATAAAAAAAAACAAAAAAGCACTCAGTCATGGCTGAGTGTTGCAAATGCAAATCGTCAATACGGGGTGAAACAGGCATAAGATGTATGGGAGTATGCGATAAAATTTATCACAGCCAAACAAAATGTTCAGGAATTGATCAATATTCGATGGGAATATTGGAAAAAAATAATTTTATACGTTTCATGTGTGATGACTGTGTGCAATATATAAAAAATGTTGACATGGTTCTAACAGAAATACAAGACCAAGTGAGCAAAAATAAACAAAATTTGGTTGATTATAAACATGAATTTGAATTGTCACTGAAGCAAAATGAAGGTGAAATTAAACAACTATTGGAAGCTATTGAAAAGCGCTGTGAAGAAAGAGTGAAAAAAATTGATAATATACAAAAATCATATCAAAAAAACGTAGAAGAAATTTAAAACTTATGAATATAGATGTGTAAATGATTTTAAAAACAACAACAATGAAATATGCAAATCATTAGAAGAAAAAAATGTCAACATGTGTAATGAAATTAAAAAAGTGATCAAAGAGACAAGTCAAAAACAATGAAATGAAATGAAATTTTTATTGAGACTTTTTTCTTCTTTTTTTTCACAAACGAAAGGTTGACATTAACCATATGATACATTACAGATGTTTCTTAGAACTATATTAGTCTTGTTCTAATACACGCTAATTGAATACGCTACATGCTAAAATATAAAAATGAATATCACATTAAATTTCATGATTACATGAATGTTAAAACACATTGCTTGCTCATGGCACTTACTCTCTCGAACAGAGCATACGTCTGTAAGATTCGCATAAACTAAATTTTCAATTATATATTCTTCCTTTATTTACATATTTTAACAAATTTGATATTTACATATGAGATCTTATCTTTACACAGATATTGCAACAAATAATATATAGGATCCAAAGACATTAAATAGTTTTTATTTTATTTTTTAATGATTTTTAAAGGAAAATGGGAGGGAAAAAAACCTTTATATGATTTAATAAATTCAAATACTATCTGAAAATATTTATATGCTTATAGAAGGTTTATTAGAAGTAATAGACCTCTATAAGCATATGATTTTCAATTTGGTGATTTCTTTTTAATTTTACGTTACTTCTCTACATTCTCTTATCAGTGGGTAAGAGGAATTTTCAATTTTGGCAAAATAATTGTTGTTAATCCTTGTTATGAAATCGATAATTTTTTCATAACCTGTTTCTTCATGAAGAAGATTTGTAGGATACCTCCAGGGCTTTTTATTTATCATTTTAAGACATTTGTTTTGTATAATTTGTAAGCGTTTTAGGTGGCAGTTGGCAGCGTCACTCCAAATAAGACACGCGTATGTTAATATTGGCCTTATAACACTTTTGAATAGGAGATTTTTGTTTCGTATAAACTAAATAACACTTAAAACTACATAAAAAATGATATGTTGTGTTAGAAAAAAAAACAAACATTCTAAACAATGTAAACAGTCATTAACAGGGATGTTTAAACATATGATAAATTGGAAATCGAATCGTACAAAACAAAAGAGTTTGACAGGTACAAACATTTAAAGTTTAACAAAACAAAAGAAAAAAAAAATTATTTCCTATTTTTGTCTTCACTTAAAAACTAGATGAACAAGCTACTATTTCTAATATAGTAGAAGAGGTAAAGCAAAGCAATATAATTAATATGATATATGTAAGTAAAAATAAATTATTGTAAAGTTAGCCTAAATATACATTATATATATTTCTTAAAGCTAATATCACAGAGGAATGTAAACTAGCCCCTATTGGAGCCTGGTGCGGATTAATGTAGAAGTCCTGGTGGGAGTTGGCATCAAAGTTGACGTTGATAATGCCTATGGGAGATAGGTATGTGGAATTGTTCCAATCACTATATCTTTCTGCTTCAAAGATTTCGTTCATAAGGTGATTGTCATGTAATGCAAGACGCTCAATCAAACGTTTCTGTAACGTAAGGGCGTATTCGCAAAGTGGTGTTATCTTTGATTTCACGTAGATATACGAGTTGGAGAAGCGTTTAATTGGATTTTGAAAGTTCTTTCCTAGACACTTTCTCAGAATGGACCTCTCAAAGATTTCAAGCTCTTTCGCTCCAACTGGGGAGATGGTGAACCAAATCGGAAAAGCATATATGAGAATTGGCCTAATTGCAACCTTGTACAGTAGTAATTTCGTTTTCTGAGCCAAAAATTTACTATGCATTATCCTGGAGAACATTCCTGAGATTTTTTTGCCTTTATTAAGAGAATTCTGCTGTGACTGTTGAATTTTAGTAAATTATTAAAATGTACTCCAAGATATTTTATGGATGATGGAATCTCTGATCCTCCAAGTGAGAGCGGAAGAATCTTGCTTTGCGGCACGACGTTACGGTGACATTTACCAGAGGCGTTTCTGATGCAAATTGCCTCAGATTTGGATGCATTAATTTGGATACCCCATTTTTTGTACAAATCGTTAATGATGTTGAGATGCGCAGTGGCCTGAGTTAAAGCCCGTAGAGGAAACTCGTCATGCGCATAAATCATGCAGTCATCGGCATACAATATTGCCTTTGAGCCGGCAATACAATGTGGAAAATCATACAAAAGTATGTTGAATAATAGCGGAGCCAACACGCTGCCCTGCGGCACACCACCTTTTTACGCTTCCAAAAGACCCTCGTCTTTCCACACAAAATTCTCGGTCTATGAAGTAATTGGAAAACATTTTCACAAAGGGATCAACACCTAAATCAACAAGTTTGTACAAAATCGCCTTGTGACACGCAGAATCAAAAGCTTTTTGTATATCCAGGGATACTGCTACTGTACAACGCTTTTCCCTAAGATTGTTTGTGACATCTGTGTGAAATTTCAGTAATGCATGCTGTGTAGAATGATATCGCCTAAATCCAAACTGGTAAGGTGGAAGGGGACAGAACACAAATTCATTTTCCAATTTTCTTTTTAGGATGTGCTCGAAAATTTTACCAATATTAGATAGTAATGAGATGGGCCTGAAATCTTCAATCTGTATGCTATTGGGTTTCTTTTTTATTGGAATAATTTTAGATGACGTTCAAGCCTTAGGGAAGTAACAATTGTTTAGGCAATTGTTGAACAGGCATTCCATGAGTCGAAGGAAGCTGACAGGTAATTTTTTAATTATAAAGTCGGAAATGTTATCAATGCCGCTAGATTTTTTGTTGTTGATTGAGTTGATAATTTCTTTAATTTCAGCAAGGTTTGTGAAATGATAGCTGTCGACATTGTGAATGGAGTTAAAGGAGTTGTCAAACGCATAAATATGACGAGGAATTTCTGAGATGTAAGAAGAAGCTCTTTCATTTAGATTTGCAACTGGGCAAACGGGTAAGTTTTCACTGTACACAGACGAATAATACGTACAAAACGCTTCACCTATTTCAGAGCCATTTGAAACCGTTATGCCATTCACGCAGATTTGTTGAGGGAAGTTTGATTTATTTTTCCCCGACATGCGGTAAATCTCCTTGAAAGCAGACGTGCCTGGTTTTATTTTTTACAATTTGCTGTTGAAATTAGATGCTTGATCGATACTAACCAGATCTTTCAGAATTATTTTTAATATTCCATTTTTTTTGGAGAGAATGTTGTGTTCCGTGCTTGATCTATCTCCGTACCGATGGTATATTTTTTAAGTTCTTTTTGCCACTGATGTTTCACACGGAACATTTTCTTTATATTTTCAGGTAAAGGTGTTTTATTGGGTTTTACTTCAATTTTTTCTGAATGCCTGGTGCTGGTTGAATTTATGATCACATTGAATTCGTTAATAAGTGCATCAATTTCATTATTTTCAAGAATTTCATAATCAGGAGGCATAATAGAGGTGAGGGCAGTATCAATATCTCGTCTGAAATTGTTCCTGTTAGTGTTTTTGAATGAAGTATAACAACGAGGAGATCTTAGGGAAAAATCAGCGTTTGCCAAACTCAGTTCTATTTTTAGAGGAAAATGGTCCGAGAACGTTGTCAGACTAGACACTTTAAAATTTGGAGATTCCATGTTTACTAAGTGGGAACTGAGAAGAAAGTGGTCTAAAAAGGAGTTGCCATTGGGGTAAGTCGGCTTACTGTCGCAAATGCGAGTAATATCAAGGGTATTATCATGAAGCCAGTTAAACAAAGATTTTCCATTTGTGTTTTCAGAATGGTCACCCCATGCCGTATTTTTAGCGTTGAGATCACCACCTAGGATCACAGAATTATAGCTACGTGCAGCATCTAAGATTGAATTAAGTCCGATACCTAAAGCATCTCGAGGAAGATTTGTGGGGACATAGATGGAACCAACTAAGATTTTTTTAATGCTGCTGTTGATTTTAATTTCAATTTGAATAAAAGTGGCGTTGAATTGGGAGACGTCAATAAATACCCTTTTAAATGAGATTGTATTTTTCAATAAAATAGCCACACCAAGGGGGGATTTATCATAGAAAAAATTATAGCCGTCAATAGATATTCGCATGTTTCCTCTAAGGTGGCATTCTTGCACAAAGGCAATGTCAATTTTATAATAGCGTAGGGTATTAAAAAGTTCGATTTGCCGGCCTCTGTCAACCAGTGACCGCACATTGAATGTCATGAAGTTTAGATGTTTAGGGAGCATTTTCAATTTTATTGTACAGACGAAAAAAATTCTGCCTTTGCGTCTGCCTTTGACATAAGGCGGTACTCTCTAAGAAACTTTTCAATTTCCTGCTCAATTGTTAGTTCTTCGGGCTGCAAAAAGTAGCTGGCTAGCTTAAGAAACTCATCAACAACGGATTTTTTCTCAGTGTTGGTGTTAGTATTTTGGTTAAACAGGTTAGCAAACGACTTACCCGGCGAAATATATGAGTTCGCGATTCTCTTGACATTGCGACTAGCAATTTCTTTTTCCTCTTGGACTTTGATTATCTTCTGACGTTTCGTTTGAACGTACTTTTTGTAGGCGCCACAACCTCTCCAATTAGCTGGATGACCGACTTCGCTGCAATTCACGCACGTTGGTTGGTTGCCATCCTGATTCTGTAACATGCATTTGCCAGGTTCATGTTTCTGGTCGCATTTCACACACTTAAATTCTGCATTACAGTTTTTTGAGATGTGTCCCCAGTGTTGGCAACGACGACATTGAATTTCTTTTTTCTAGTTATTAGGCTTCTCCCACGAGACAACCTGGCTTGCAACTATTTTGATGTGTTTAACATCATCTTTATTTTTCCCAGGGTAGAGAGTCACTAGGTAGAGACCAGTGTCATAATTATTTTTGAATGAGTGTGCCGTAGAAAAATTTGAGACTTTTGCCACCACTCCTGGGACCTCTTGGTCCAGTTTTTCCTTTATTTCATCGGTTGAGGTTCTATAGTCGAGTCCACGAAGAACCAACGACACTTGTTTTAATTCTTTCGGCGTAAAAGAATAAGAATTAACTCCCTTTTCTCTCAAAATGGCCATCATTTCAGAATGCACACCTGCATCTGTAAAATATATTTTGCTTTTACGGCGGTTTACGTTTTTAATTCTGAAGGAAATCTTCGGTGTTCTCGCCTCCAATTGGGCGGCTAAGGCTTTAATGTCCTGGTCAAAAATAAAAATCGGCGGACAAAGCTTTTTCCTCGGCTCTATAAAAGTTGCATTTGTTGTGTTGACAGCGGCAACATTGGTGTTCTTAAGGTTGGTGATTCTGCTGCTCATGACGTTTGTAGTTTGAAAATCCAGATCTCCCAGAATAGAAAAGCGGTTTTGGTTGTTAACATCGAAGGATGTTACGTCAATATTTTCCTGGGAATCGTCGAGTCTTTTCTTCCTTTTCAGGCTACTAAATTGAGCACCATCATCTATGGCCTCTTCTCCCATCATTTCACTATGATGATTTTCGGAGTCAGTTTCGTCTATTTGCCACAAACGGTTGTATGATTATATATTTTCATAAACTCAAAGAAATTTTAATAATTGTTACGTGCCCCCAAAGGCTCTGTAGTGGCGTGGCCAGCTAGCTCAATCTGGCTCTTAGGGCAGGTCCCAACCTACCACTACCGTCCAGGGGCAAGCACAATTAAAAAAAATTCACAAAAAAAAACACTAGAAACCAAGAAACACAACATCGAACGGTTACGAGGGAGGATGAGATGGTTCTATTCTCCACACCGCCCACCCAACCTAGATCACTTTATTGCCTCTGAAATTTACAAGTGACCCCCATACCCACACACACTGACACCATACCCACTTACCACATCCTTTCACTTCACCACCAAAAGAAATTAGCACAACATATTTTTTTTTTTTTGTTTTTCTTTCTAACATTCACATAATTTATTAAAACAAAACTAACCTAATATAATAAACGAAAAAAAATGGAGCTTTTTACCTTATTACTACTATAATAAAAAACAATTTTTCTTTGACTTAATTCCTTAACATTACTTTATACATGAACATAAAACAAACTAACCTCTAAACCACTGTGCCGAAATTTCCAGAAATAAACAATATTAACGCAAATTAATCGGTTTGCAAACAAAAAAAAAATTCAAACCACAGAAAAAAAAACACAAAACCTACAAAGTCCTTGACTCCATTTTGAGTCACGCAACGCCAAAAAAAAAACAGATACACAAAAAAAATGGCCTACCTAACGAGCTCCTAGGATAGGAAAACGATTATCTTGACGAATAGGTCACCACAAAAAAAAAAAACAAATTACCCGCACACTTTGTAAATTTTCCAACCGAAATCTTAAACGGAACTCACTTTAAAAATTAAGGCACTCACATATGTTCTTACATCTAAAAATCAAATAAAACAAAAAACGCTAACACATCTAACACTTAACACTAAAACTTATCGCTAACTTTCAATATATATTTTTTTATAACTTTTCCTCTTTATATTATTTAATTTTTTTTTCCTTACTTTCTAAATATTTCAAAATCTATCTTTCCAGCTCAGACTTTCCAACTACATTAAATTTGTCTCTTAACACCTCTAACGTTTTAAATATATTAAATTTTTGTTCTCTTCAAATCCACAATTTTAAATATCTAAAAATTTTGATTTTTTTCCAGTTTTATATTCAAATTCAGGCCGCAGCTCGTCACACAATGGACAATGCCAACCGGGGAGTATTATAATCTTAATATTTAAGTTACCTTGTAATTAATTTTTTTTTGTTTCACTTAATCCTTTTATTTCTTTATTTTCAGCGCCCCTGCTTCTGGATGGAAAGTCAAGTACTTCTTCTCTGTATAACTGTGCAGCACTGGCTTCCCTCCACCCGTGGCCTTTTACTTTCCCGGCTGACTCCTCTTGAGCATATATCGATACACATATATTTATCTAATAAATAAACACCAAATTTCACACTAGGACTCTACTTAAAAAAAACCCACTGTTAACACTCACTATTATTATTTTTGCCTTAGATTTTTGCTTTAAATAAATACTTTTATGTCACACTGCGTCATCCACACTTAATTTTTTTTTCCGCTTTTCTAGCCTTCTGCAAATGAGATCTAGTATGCACTTTGAACACCTTTAAAACGTTAGACAGTAATGGTGGTATTCGGACTGAATTTTCCTATTTATGCCCCTTTGTCTGCCTAAAACACCATGATTCCCGCCCAAACTCCATCTTTTTTTAAATTTATATGAAAGTCTAATCTACAAGGACGAACCACTGACATATAATTTGTCGAACATCACATAGAACATAAATACCGAAAACAGGACTGTTAATTTTCAATGTTTCGCTGGGATTCATGAATGGACATTTGCTTAAAATACAGCTCTGATTTCCCTTCATAAACCCCAGAAAACTTGGCAGCACTTTTACGATACACTATTGTGACTACACATACTACGATTAATTCGCCACATTTCTACACATCCAATCGTTAACACACGCTACTTTTCACAGAGCACAACAAAATAAAATTAATAAAAAAATAAATAAATACAAATAAATAAAAAAAAAACATACAGCTCAATCCCCAGCATTACCTTCATAACCCACATCTAGCACGGACACTACACAATACATCAACCCACATATACCGAAAACACCAAACTAGGATAATCTGCGCAAATCATAGGTAAGTTGTCGCCACTCTCCATTATATTAGGCACACAACCATTCACCCTTGTTTACTCCTTCCCCACAGGTGTGAGGTCTTGCCGTTCGGTGTACCCGGCCGCAACAAAACTCCGGGGCTACCAACGTCGACGTGGGAGGAACGGTGTGCGGAAGGGTCCCAATATGATAGGGTAAGTATAGCGACTTCTTCATTTGATAAAAACTACTTAACCTTTACATGCACACTGTATGTTAATATACAACAAATCGTTCCAAAAAAAAATGAAGTATTTTACAATCGGACAATTAGCATACAATTCTTATTGATCCTGAACTTGAATGCATTAATTTCGAAGAAAATATTTGGTAAAGTTTTTTTTTTTTTAGATCTTCGTCAAAGGGTGCTTGTCCTAAGGTCGGCTTATTTTGTCCCAACGTGGGGAATTCTCACGCCCTGAGATGTCTCCAGCCGGCCACTACAGGTGAGTTTATGAAATATTTAGGAGCTAACAAGATTTATTCGTTCTCTCTTTCTCCTTTCAGATTCCTTTTTTCTTTTTCTTCCATTACTTAACATCAGTGGCTGTGACCAATTCAGAGCATGATTTTTCACGTGAGTTTTTTTTTTTTCTTTTCCTACGTTATTTATCATTGTGGTGGTAGTTCATAATAAACGTTTTACTTCATGACCTACTTTGCTTCTGTTTTCCTCTCCGCGCTCAGTCCTGTCCGGTACGATTCAGAATAGTCGGTAATTTAGCCTTTCTTTGATATGATCCCCAGTGAATGTCATGTCGCCACAATGAAACAAACATTCTCTTCCGAATATGTTTGTTGGCTAATTCGACACTTTTGTTCAACTTGCCGTAATTCCGGGCTCAGATATATGTCATTGTCCCAGGTGACTAACGGCTCCCAGTTCTTAATAGCTAACCCTCAGAACGTTAACGGAGACGCACCAATGGCACAATGTCGGTTACACACGTAACCAGCTTAGAAACGTTGGCTTCTTGTTGAACAAATAACCCGAATTATTCATTGCAACGATAATTGACTTCATTGGCCATTAGATCAGAGATAGTCCTAACACAAAAAAAAAATTTTTTTCTTTCGGGACAGGTACCGGTAAAGCTATTCATAGACCCGCTTATCTGCTTTATTGCACTAGAGGTCTTGTCTCACAGATCTTTTTTTTTTCCTTATCCAGTCTGCTTAGTTGTTTGCTACGGGCTCAATCCTCAAATCGTTTGCCAGTTATAATTGTTTCGTCACTATGACACCCCATTTTTCCCCCCAAGTGATTGAGAATAAAAAATGTGTACCTAATTCATTTATTTTGTCTGCCACGCTGTAATTGCGGACTCAGATTATGTCATTGTACTAGGTGACTAACGATTCCTAGCCCTTAATAGCATAGTTCTCCAGGGTGTTAATGAAAACGCACTAATAGTACAATGACGGTTATACATATAACCAGCTTAGAAACGGTAGCTTTTGGGTGTGACAAAACAGCGAATTAGTCATTGTAGACGAAAATCACTTGTACTGTCAAACGTATTATACGTAGAGTGACCGAAGGCAACACTTCTACCTTTACAAAAAAAATTATATTTCACTCTAATTTATATTGCACTAAACGGAAAGATTTTATATCACAGGTTGTTTCTACTCTAATCTGACGACATTACGAGGTACATATAGGACGAGTAACTACATAGACTTAAAACTATATTGCACTCTTAATCCTGTATTGCACTGGGGGGGTTGTTTTATCACAGTTTACCTCTACTTTATTGCACTTTAAATCAGACTTTAATATCTTTTGTATGAAAAACTCCTATTGTTTTGCCATTAAGGGTTTCTAATTCATACATATTATTGCCAATTGGTTTTACTATTCTGCATTTCAAAAATTTTCTGCAGAATTTAGCATTTATATTATTTTTAAAATCTGACTGTGCAAAATTTCGCCTGTAAACTTCTTGGCCTGGTTTAAATTTTGTCGTTCTAGCCTGTTTATTATACCGCATTGCGCTTTTATTGTATGCTTCGTGCATATTGCTTACGATTTTTTCCTGAATTAGTTTTCTACGGTCTTCCCTATCTACTGCAATAATGTTATGATCAATCAGAGATTTTAATTTTCGGGCCAGGTTGTAATCTGCCCCATTTGCGTACCAATGATACCAGCGCAAAGAATGGTGTCACGCCTGTTGCTGAATGTATTGAGGTTCGTAATGCGCACTCTATCTCTGCTAGGTAAAGATCCCAATCTCGCTGATCTTTCTCTAAATAGGACCTAACCGCTGCCAATATAGATTGATTCACCCTTTCAGAGGCGTTCGATTGAGGTGAATAAAACGCCGTTTTCAAATGGTTTATTTTATAACCGTCTATCATCTCCTGAAATATTGTGGACACAAATTGTTGACCATTGTCGCTATGGATACTTTCTGGTGCCCCGAACTTATTAAAAATCTCCTGAACCAAAAACTGTACTACATTTTTAGCCGTGGCCTCTTTCATGGCCTTTATAAAGGTAAACTTCGTGAAATGATCGACCACTATAAAAATATACGCGTTGCCCCTTTTCGACCGTGGATATTTTCCGAGAAAATCTATGTACAGTTTTTGGAATGGCCTTTCGGTTTGCACTTCAGCCCCTATCGTCGGTCTTAGGTTTTGGTTCTGACTTGGGTCGTCATTCTTGGCCAATAATACAGTTGTTTTAATCGGTTTAACGTTTTATGTAGGCCCCCGTGTGCTGATGTTGTTGCATCATGCGCTTTCTCAATCAGAATGTGGGTAATATCCTGGGGAACCCATAGTTTCCAAATATTTTCTTCGACATTTTCATCTCTATCATACATAGTTTTCTTAAAAATTTTTCCATTTTCGACTTTTAAATCTGGTAATTTGTTTTGGTTTTGTGCAATATTTTCCACCAATGCCAAATACTCCTCGCTTTCAAATTCATTTGTTTCGAAGTCGAAATAATCACCCGTGATTTCCTCGATTCGTACCGCCATTCGGGAAAGCATATCCGCGACAACATTATCTGACCCTTTTCTGTGTTCGACGGTGAAATTGAACGCCTGTAGCTGCAGCGACCATCTAGCTAGACGCCCACTCAAGTCCTTTACCGTCATTAACCATTTCAGACTGGCGTGGTCGGTTATAACGGTAAATTTCATCATTTCGACGTACGGTCGAAACCGTTTTACCGCCATGACGGCCGCCAGGAACTCTTTTTCGGTCACGGAGTAGTTCTTTTGACAGGAGTTAAACTTTTGCGAATAAAACGCTATGGGGTTTTCTTCTCCACTGTCGCTTTTCTGAAAAAGAACTGCTCCGATCCCGTACTCAGAGGCGTCGCACTGTATATAAAATTGTCGGCTGAAGTCTGGGTGGCGTAGAACTGGAGCGGTGGTCAAATAATATTTTAATGTTTCGAAAGCCTCTTCTGCTTCTGGTGTAATCACAAACTTTTTTCCTTTCTTCAATGTGTCTGTTAAGGCTGCAGAAATTGATGCGAAGTCTTTTATGAAGCGGCGATACCACCCAGCAGTACCTAAAAAACTTCTTACTTCCCTCGGTGACTTTGGCAGTGGTATTCTCTGAATGGCTGCCACCTTTTCGGGATCAGTTTTAAGCATTCCTCCTCCGATTATGAAACCTAAATATTTTAGTTCTTTGAAACAGAACATAGATTTTTTTAGCCCAATTGTCAGATTCGCCTTTTTCAAGCTATCGGCAACTTGCTCCAGTAATTTCAAATGCGTCGAAAACTCGTCGGATATTATGAGCAGATCGTCTAGGTAAATGAACACGTTTGATTTGAGTCTTGCTGGTATGACTTTGTCCATAAGACGACATAATCTCTGAGCCGCGTTGCATAGACCGAACGGCATAACCCGAAATTGGTATAGCGGTCGACCTGGCACAGTAAAGGCTGTACACGGTTTTGCTTCTTCCTCTAGTTCAATTTGCCAGAAGGCATACTTCAGGTCGACGCTGCTAATGTAATGGGTTTGGTCTATGCGACTCAGAATCCCATCTATATTTTGTAGAGGATAAGCATCCTTTATCGTTACGTCATTTAACTTGCGTGCGTCTAAGCAGAAACGATTTTTCCCCGGTTTCCTCACCACCGTGGTGCGGTTACTCCAGGGGCTGTCACTTTCCTCAATCACGTTTAGGACGAGCATGTTATCGATTTCTGTGTATACTATGTCCTGAACGGCCGGTGATATTGGGTAATGCCTTTCCTTGACAGGGTTGGTGCCCTCAACCAATTTTATTTCATGTTTTTCAAGTTTTGTGCACCCTAAACCATTTTTCTCAAATGTAGGAAATTTATTTATAGTTTCTTGGAGACGTTGTTTTTGTGTATTTAGATCGTGCTTTTTCATTTTGTGGGAATCACTCACTATATCCGTTTGCATTTCCCTGACTATCTCTATATTGATTTCATCCGTCGCTATGACCTGCGGCGCGATGTTAAACGTCTTCCAAAAATCTATTCCCAAATATATTTCCTGTTCTAAATCGGGGCAGAGGTAAAAATTAATGTTTTTGGTTTCATTCTTATATCGAACTTCCAAATTAACTTTGCCCAAAACTCTATGGGCTTGACCGTTTGCCGCATATACATTTGTGAACAGAGGTTTCATATCCGTCTCTAAAACTTCCAACATCTCCCGACAGTTTTTTACCCAGAACGCTAATCGATGCCCCTGAGTCTAACAGGCCTTTATACATTTTGCCTTCGATTAATATTTCAGCGTATGGTCTGGGATCTACATTTTCCCGAACATGTTTTATCGATTCTATAATTATTTTTCTGTTGGATTTCCTCTTTACATAATCCGACCTCAATTTTAGACATTGTTTATATTTTGCCTCAGATAAACTTTTATTATGTTGTTGTTGTGGGCGTAAACCTGAACTATTTTCATCCTTATTCGTCTCTTCACTAATTTGTTCTCGGATCGGGTTCTCATTGGAGCAAGTTTCCTCATTGCTCCCGGATCTCCTTGGGCAAATAGTGTCGCATCTTAGCGAAGTTTTTCGCATTTGGTTTTGCTGTTTCTGATGGTCTTGTTGTTATTGCTAGTTTTGTGGTTGTTGCCAATATTGTTGTTGTTGGTTCTGATTTTTGTTCTAATATTGTCGTTGTTGTTGTTGTTTCGGGGCGTTGCTCGAGGAACGTGATTCCCCCGTCGAAATCACGCTCCGTATCGAGTTTTCCCGTATTTTGCATTTCGGGCAGTTTGGTGAAATCACGTCTGCTTTGCCGCATCTGTAGCAAAACAGGTTTCTCTGCGCTGAAGGACAATCTATAAAAATGTGACCCTGTTGTTGGCAGTTCCAGCAAATTATAGAATTATTGATTTCCGCAATTTCGTTAACGGGCGTTTCTTCTTCCAATTCATATTCCATTTCGAGTTCATTGATAAACCGTCTTGGTGGTTGAGTTAGCGTAGGTCGAGTTTCGCGTCGGGGAAAATTTCTTTCCGCCTCTACACATTCCACTCTCAACTGTTCGAGTGATGTAACGCTAATTGGGTATACAATGCGCGCGATGCTCTCTTTTAAGTTTCTCTTTGCCAGCTTGATCATTTCAAACTCGGAGATCGGCGCTTGTAGTTTAGATCTGAGCAGGTTTAGATGGTAGAAGTAGACGTCAATAGTTTCTCCAGCGTTTTGCTTTCTCTCGACCAATTCATTCATAATATCCATATTCGTTCGGTGGGTCCTAAACCGGCTTAGCAACGAGTGTTTTAGGTCCTCCCATCCGGTAACACGACGCGTTTCCACGTGGAGCCAGTACCAGTTCAATGCTGCTCCCGTCACTAACAAATGGAAATCGTCTAGTATCTCCTTCCACGGCACTTGACATTGCCTTTGGCAATATTCCAGGCGGAATACAAACGACTCGATTGAGAGACGTGCCTCGTTTCCATCGAACTTTAGGCCAAACCTATCCACTCTCGTTTTGTTCATATAATATGAGGGGTGACACACAGGCGGTTGTCCCGTGGTCATCGTCAGTGGTGCTGCTGCTCTATACGCTTGCGGAGCTGCTTGCTGGTAGTTAATCTCAGGGGGTGGAAAAGCATACGTTTGGTGAGCAGTATTGGGGTGACCTGTGTTGGCATCGACTCTGGGTATGTTACTGTCCTGCCCAACATTTTCTCTTCTCGAATCCCTCAGAGTCAATGTGCGGATTGCCTCACCTAACATTGCTATACTGCCATGAACCTTGTTCAACTCCCTACTAACTTTTTCACTTACTATTTCTTCTATAGATCTACCTAGCGATCTCCTCATCTCCTCTACGCTTTCGCCTACCATTTCCTTTACCGACGGAGATACCTCGTCCCTAAACTCTACGCTTCGTGCTCCCGAACTCTGGTTTCGCGAATCGCTACGCGATTTCGGTCTTGCGCCTGTATTAATTGTTTTGGTCATGTCTACCATGTCCGAAACTGTGGGGGGTGGCATTCTTCTTGCCTAATTATCTTTAGTATATTTTTCCTTCACTTGGGGAGAAGACCTATTTAAATCAAAAGAGATGTCTCTATGTCTCTGTCTCTTTAATTTCGTTTGCTCCATTTCGGACATGAATTTTCCCGCAATAAACAAATAAAAACAAAATTAATAAAACTAATATAGGAAATATATAAGTGGATATGAAGCTCACAGATCTAATGAGATAAAAAAAAATTATTATACGAAATAAAAGAAATGAATATAAGTTTTAATAAAATATTCTTTATTAAATGAATTCCAAAATAGAACTAACTGTATCATTCACAAAACAAAAATTTATATTTAAAATTAAACCCGTTGAGACTGCCGAACTTGCATTTATTTTTGGTGTCATATATTAGACAAGCAACGTCCACAACATTGTTGTCAGCCAAAGCAGTGATCGCTGTGTTGTTGTTTATTCTTTAGCATACGCAAAAACCGCTGATGGTGCACTATGAGCTGACTACTATGCATGTTTAGCTAGGCAACCACCTTGTTGCTGCGCGGATGTGTTAACTCCTCCCTCGTTTAAGTGAAGGACGTCCTCGGACTTCCTGAGGCCATCAACTAAATCCTGAATGTTGTGTTGGCGCCGAGCCCTCTGATGTTTTTTGTAAAGCTTGAACGAGGTGTAGCAAAGGACCAAAAAGGTAATCGCGACCAACCCAGATATCAAAGGCCATTTTATCAGTCCCTTTCCAATCTCATTAATATACTGGGAATTTTCCATACTCAGCCTTTTTAAGTATGGTAAGCTCAGTATTTCCTGATGGCTTGTTATGTTGAGAAGCGTTGACAATGCTGGGCCTGGAGACTTCCCTACATAGTTCTTCAGGTTCTGATATAAGGAGTCGTTGACCCTGACCTCGTCGTCAAACGTGAGAAGATACGTTCCCGTCACAATCTGCTCGTGGGCATCGCTAGTCCTGATTGTAGCGGTTTCATCATTGATAATGATAACGCCATCGTCAATGACTGTCAGAGGTTCAAGATGGCTTGGACGAGTTGTGCAATGTGCTATGCCGCCAGAATGAAGTTGCTGTGCGCATGTTATATGAGACAGCTTCCTGCAGAATGTTGTTGTAAGCGTGGCGGTACAATTTCCAATTGACACCATTTGATTACCGCAGTCTGCTATGTTATTTTCATCAGCAAAATCAAGAATGGTATTATTATGCTCAACGGGATATAAAATTATTTTTTTACATACTAAACCTAGCTTAGGATATTTAATAAGAAAATGCATAAATTTATCATTCAATAGGACCCTAACATTTGCTATTTCCATTAGATCAGTTATGGTTATACCTGTAGAGCGCTCAGTGATTGTTTTAGTTAAATCATTAGAATCAAGAATTGCTGGGTTTATTATTCCAATCTTTGCAAGGGTGACCGACAACATTAATGTTTCCAGCTCTGAAATTAGGATTCTATCTCTTGCGAGTAGTGTTTCATAAAGGTGACCAGTATCAATCTGTTTAGTTTTTGAATCCCTAATAATTGCGTTGACTGTCTCTGATAATTTATTAATTTGTTCTTGTGCCTGAGTATTTATAACCACTTGCCTATTAGCGGACTCAATAAGTTGCTGTTGTTTAAATTTTAGCTGCTCAAAGTCGCCAAAGTCAGGGGTTCCGGCGACCACCTTTAGAGCAGTTCCCAAGATGTTGATGCTTCTGGCATATCTGTGGTGGATGTTTACTGTTTCCAAAAGCGTATTGATATGACCTATGTCGGCGTCAAGTATTTTTCTCATGTGTGACTGGGGAAAATGGTTCGTCAACAACTTGGTTTCTTCTGCCATTTCTGAATACATGGTAAGGTTTGATGAGTGCCGCAAATATTCATATCCCTGCCATATTACTACGTCACCATCTGTCAGAGGTATGTAGTCTGAATTCGAATAGTCGGTCAGCTTGGCGGTTGTTGTCGCGACAAGAAACAGCGCAATCAAAATCCTAAATGAAAAAGCATAAATTAAGAAACTTATCTTAAATTGTCCTTATGGACCGCCCTCCCTTTTATTAGAACCGTCGTTCCCAAATCAGCTTCTATTTCTTCCTCTATATATAGAGGTGTTAGTTTATTTCCCAATCTCCTGTTTGTTTTTACAAGTACTTTGTCACCCCTTTGAAAGGTTCTATTCTGTCTTGTCTCATTCAGTCTTTGCATTTGAACGTCCTGGGCCCTATTTACCCTTTCCCTAATCTCTGCCTCGAATTCCGGCGGGAATGCATGGACTATATCAATGGGCCGTTTTTTTGTCACCGAGTGGATAGTCTTGTTGTACTCTATTGTCGCTTGAAGTATCAGTTCGACTGTGTCATTTAAGTTTCTTTCGATTTTCAAACATCTTGCAATTTCCGCAAGAGTACTATGAAATCTTTCCACCTGCCCATTCGACGTGCTGTGGAGCGGTGGCGCATTTACAATTTGCACGTCAAAGCGATTTAATAAAAGAGACCGAATCGTTCCTGAGTTCAGAGAGGGTTCATTATCGCAATATACCGTTTTTACGTGGGGGTAAAAATTCATTAACTGTAAGATTGGTGGTTCTATATCTACTATTGTTCTAGAGTCAATGGGTTGAACAATCGCGAATTTTGAAAACTTGTCAATACAGGTTAGAAAAAATTTTTTATCTGTGGAATATATGTCGATATGTAATATTTCACCTACGTGAGAAGGAATGGGCGTTTCGCCTATAATATGCTTTTTTGGGTGTCGGTCATATTTAGCTTTTCTGCAAATTTTGCAATTTGCGACAATTTCATTAGCCAAACGGGTCATCTTCGGAAAAAAATAATCCTGCAAAATTTGCTTCGTATTTTCTTGAGCGGCTCTATGCGCCCTGTTATGTTCAGTGACTACTATTTCCTTTTGTTCACTTTTGTTAAATATATCAATCACCATTCGGCTTGCGTGCCAAAAAGTTGTTGTTGGAAAAGTTTTTACTAGGTTATTCTGTATGAATGCCAGTATTGGCAGTTCGCAGTGAATCGCGTTCACTACATCTTTTTTAACTGCATCGTAGACTATCTGCATTAAGTTTTCTCTATTGGAAAAATTTATGAGATGTCTGGTTTTCTCACCAAACATAATTATCGTACGTGTCGAGGGAACTTCGCTCTGTTCTATTATTATCTGATTTCGAAAACAATTTACAGGCTTTTCGGTTGATTCAATTGTGTAGGTCAGGGATTGTTCACTGTGTATTGTTGCACGGTCAGACTGTGCCTCCTCTTCAAGAGCATGAATGTTTTGCCGCGATAGAGCATCCGCGACGAAATTTTCCTTTCCAGGCTTATAGAAAATATGTGCGTTATGCTCGTCTATAAATGCCTTCCATCGTTTTAATTTCGCGTTTGAGTTTCGATCCGAAACTGCGAACGTAAGTGGCTGGTGGTCAGTGTAAATATTCAAATTCCTTACACCGTACAGATAGTTTCTGAGACATTTCAAAGCCCACACTATAGCAAGCAACTCTCGCTCGTTGGTTGCAAAATTTAATTCGGAATCTTTCAGGGTTCTGGATATCATGGTAATCGGTTTTCCGTCCTGCGACAAGACCGCCCCAATACCCAAAGAAGAAGCGTCCGTTGTCAGGTCAAATGACTTATTGTAATCCGGATAGAGCAACAAGACATCTTCAGATGTGAGAACCCTTTTTAACTTTTCAAATGCCTGGTACTGTTCCTCGTTAAGGCGCACTGGTATTTTTTTTGACCGGGTAGCGCTCACATTGCCGTTCTCCCCTTTTAGTATGTTAGTCAGTGGTCTGGCTACAGATGCAAAATCCTTGATAAAACACCTGTAATAACTTGCCAAGCCCAAGAAGGAACGAACATTAAATAGTGTGGTGGGCCGCTCGTAGTTTTTAATCGTCTCTATTTTGCTAGGACTCGTTGTAATACCCTTTTCGCACACCACAAAACCCAGATACTCAACCTGTTTTTTAAAAAAATTTGACTTCTCGCGTGAAACTCTCATGTTAGCTTCATTTAACCTATCCAACACCCATGCTATATGCTCAACATGCCCCTCCATACTTTCCGAGAAGATGATCACGTCATCAACATAAACATAGCATGATTTCCCTATTTGATCTCGGAGCACGTCATCTATTGCTCTTTGAAAAATACTAGGCGCGTTCTTCAGCCCAAAGGGGAGCCTACAAAACTCGTATTTTCCATTGCCCACCGAAAATGCTGTTTTTTCCCTATCCTTTTCAGCCAACAAAATTTGGTGAAATCCTGATTTCAAGTCAAGGGTTGTGAAAAACTTAGCCTTCCCGAGATTTGATAGAATAGCCACAATATTTGGTATCGGATATTTGTCATCTATGGTCTTTGAATTCAACTTTCTAAAATCTATTACCAAACGCTTCTTTGCATTTCCCTGTGCGTCCGTACCTTTCTTGTCAACCACCCATACTGGGTTATTGTACGGTGACCTGGATGGTCGAATTATGCCGTCTTTAAGCATACTTCGCATTTCGGAATTTACAAAGTCTGATACACCCATCGGGTAAGGGTATAATTTAGAATATATCGGGTCCTCATCTTCTGTGCGAATGGTAGCAACAATCCTGGTATTAAAAGGGAGTGCTTCGTTTGGGTCCGCAAAAACACCGATTCGTTTTTTTATCATTTTCTGAAATTGTTTTTCAATTTGCTGGGGTACCTCAATATCATCTGTGTTAGTAAAATTTACACTAAGGCATTTTAAAAATTTCATATTTTCAGATTCAGTACTAGTTCTTAGTCGTTTATTTCTAAAGTCCAAAATTGCATTTGTTTGATATAAAAAATCTAGCCCGATTATTCCATCGAAGGTAGTTAGATCGGGGAGCAAAAAAAATGTTGTGTTAACATTAAAAAGCCGCATAGTGCATTTTTTTTCTACAATATTATTCCCGTGAAGAGACTTTACAATAAATGGATTATTTACTTTTGATACAAAGTTTAGTTCCTTTAAAGGTTTTATATAATTTTTAGAGGCACCCGTGTCAATTAGCAATCTAATTTTTTTCCCTGCTATCGTTCTCTCTACATACGGTAGCAAGGAATCTTGTCTAAAAAATTAATTTGGTCATATTCTTCGATTTCATTTTCTATATCTGTTGCCTCTATTTCTGCTAGGTGTTGATATTCTTGCTCTGGATGATCTCCTGAGATCTCTTCCTGTGACAGGTTGTTGACCCTCTGATGTTTGGGTCCGGTGAACCTGGCTGTGCCGCTATTCGGCCTCTTAAAAACTTGTCCCAGGGCTTGAGTATTTTGGTATTGAAATTGTTGATTTGCCTGGTATTGTGTCGGTTGCCTAAATTTTGATGAAGGATCAACATCCATTGGTTGAACAACATCTTGCTTTGTAGGGCCTAAATTGTTTTGTTGTCGCTGTCTATTAAAGTAAGGATTTTTTCCCTGTCGATAGTCATTTGAAACAAAATTTCTGGGGCTTTGTTGCCTTTGTTCAAGTCTATGTGCCTTATCTTCTACGCTTCTCGCATAATTTGTTGCAAATAGAAATCGCTCGTGGTTTGACTCGACTTCTTGAGCCAGCGCCAGAGCGGATGGCAGGTCCTTTGGACGAGCCGAAAAAAGAACGTCGCTTAAAGACTTCTTTGTTCCTGAAATAAAAACACGCAAAGCGTCTTGTCTGTATTTTTCATTTAGCGACGCGGCCACTACACTGTCATACGACATTATCGTCTTATTTATTAAAAGAGTAAGTTTTTTTTCTACTTCATCGTAGTATTGTAGTAATGTCATATTTGCTTGTCGAAGGGTCGATAGTTCTTGCTCGATGAGATATATTGGGCGCTTGTCAGCGTAAGTAAAGTCTAGCCTGTTAATAATTGCCTTGAAATTCAGAGGTGTGTCGTATGATGATAGCACCATGTCCGCCGAACCCTTGACTTTGTTTCTAATAATCCCTAGGGCTTGGTAGTGTTTTGAGCTGCCTTGATATTGTTCAAAAATTTTGTACGCTGTATGCGCCGCTTTTCGCCAAGAAACGTATGTTTCATGTTTGCCGTCAAAGTCTGGTAACGATTTTACTATATCCAAAGGTTCGTCACACCCTATTCTATTATCGATTTCTGCATCCCTATACACTTCTACTTGTGGTGAAGAAACCGTCGAGTTAGCTAATCTGTTTGTAGCTTCTAACAATTTTTGCTCAAAATTCCTTTCCTGAACTGCCAGCGCGCTGTTCACGGCGGCCTCTACTACCTGTCTCAATTCGTCTGCCTTAAGTGCCATTTCCTGATTTCTATTCGACCACCAATTTGAATCGCGGGTTGTACGGCTTATTGGTTGTAATCTAGCTGCTAATTCTGTAGAGATTTCTTCCAAATCACTGTCAGTCATAAGGGAAATTCACTTTCTTACAAAGATTGGTTAATTCACAAATTGTAATGATAACAACTACATTTGGTTTTTTTTTGTAATGGCAAAACTAAAATTTTTTCACTCTTTTTTTTTTTTTACTTTAATCTTTGTATTTTTATTTTTTTTTTTTCCAAAATTAATTTCACTTTTTCACTGAGCGTCTACTTACATTTTATCCTGATTTATTAACTTAACGTATCCTAATGACGTCTGCTTTTGCCGCTGTTGCTGATTGTTTCTCGTATTGTAAGCTGCTGCTGTAGCCACTGTTCTGCTTATTGATGTTATATCTTTTTGTTCTGTTCCCGTTGATTTGACGTAGAAATTTAATGGAGTAAGTTGTTGTTGTTACCAATGTTCTGCTTAGCGATGTTATATTGCTGCTTTTCTGTTTTCTGTCGATCCGACGTAGAAGTTTAATAAAGCAAACTACTGCTGTTACCAATGTTCTGCTTAGCTATTTTATACTGTGCTTTTTGTTTCCCGTCGGTCTGACGTAAAAACCGTATTCGTCGTTATAATAATTTTTTATTTGCACTTGGTGTGGAGAAATTTAAATAAATTTAAACGACTTGGCTTTGGTTCATAAGCCGTTGGGCGCCAGTTTTAATAAAATATTCTTTATTAAATGAATTCCAAAATAGAACTAACTGTATCATTCACAAAACAAAAATTTATATTTAAAATTAAACCCGTTGAGACTGCCGAACTTGCATTTATTTTTGGTGTCATATATTAGACAAGCAACGTCCACAACATTGTTGTCAGCCAAAGCAGTGATCGCTGTGTTGTTGTTTATTCTTTAGCATACGCAAAAACCGCTGATGGTGCACTATGAGCTGACTACTATGCATGTTTAGCTAGGCAACCACCTTGTTGCTGCGCGGATGTGTTAACTTATATAAACACAATTATTCAAATGGGTTCATAAGAACAAAAAAAAATAGTAATGGAAATGAATATAAGAATAATAAAAAAAAACCTAATATATGAAACATACTAAAAGAAAATTAAATCAAAATTAAAAATAAATTGATTCAAAAAAATAAAAATGATCAAAATTTAACCTTACAAAAGACATATAAACCAGAACGTAAAATATTCTTACTACTAATCATGCAAATTACAACTAATAATTATATTTACTACTACAACTTCTAACACAAATATATATAGAAAAAAAAACTAAATCTACAAAAAAAATTATCAAACAAATTTTTATTTCAAATTAAGGGTATGAACTTTGTGAAATAATTGGACACCAATGTACTACAAAAAAAATTATGAAATCAAAGTTAACGAACAAACAAAATTTCATATAAAAAAAACGAAGTACTTGGTGTATAAATCAAAAAAAAAATTGTCAAAAGAAAATAAATTAATCACGGAACACAAAAAGGGATGTAAAAAAAAATTAAATTGAAAACTAATAAAAATACAAACTTTTGACTAAAAAAAATACAAAAAAAAACTAGACTATCCCAAAACAAAACTATTTAAAAATTGAATTTTCAGTCTTATGGACACAAAAAAAAAAACGGATTACTCGGTGTATAACTGAAAACAAATAAATAAATTTTTCCCAAGACACGACAGATTTTTAAATAAAAAAAACGTTAAATTTCAAGATTTTAATTAATATCACAAAACTTGTTTGAATATCTAAAAACTTACACGTACGTTCACAATATAAATTCTACACAAAAATTCAAAATTAATACGATCACAATTGGTGAAGTTTTCGGTATGCGTAAGTGGGCGTGTGTGTGGACTCAGCGATTTTATGTGTGCCTATGAAATAGGCCCCTAACTGTTCCTCAACAAAAAATTTACGTTAAACAAAAAAAATGAACAAAAGTTGTTAACTCTGCGTCTTTCCATATCTATGCAACATTCATCCTAAAGAATTTCCACGCTATCGAAAAGTCAGATAAACTTTACCGATATTCCTGTCTTCGAAACCCTGTTCCGAACGGGTATCGGAAAGTTTATCTGATCGACAGATATATTTATCAATTAATTAAAATGGATCAGAAACTACATTTCACACAAAAAAAATCGACAATCACCCTACCAATGAAACATTTAACAAATAAACAAAAAAAAACATTTCACGCTACCGGGATGATTGACTTTTGAACTGGTTAAACGGGTACTTTTGTTTCAAGTTTCCTCCGTTTTGAACCCATACACAAATCTAGGATTTAACCTTGATTTGGGCCCTAAAGGTTTATAGGATTCAAAACTTTGGAAAACCTGAACCAAAAGCATCCGTCATTAGTCTATTTAGAAAAAAAATTGGCTATTGCTAGTATATTTAGCTGGAACATATACTTCTACTTTTAGTGGACATCTTTAGATGTCCTTCATTTCCTTGGGCGCCATATTGTTACGTGCCCCCAAAGGCACTGTAGTGGCGTGGCCAGCTAGCTCAATCTGGCTCTTAGGGCAGGTCCCAACCTACCACTACCGTCCAGGGGCAAGCACAATTAAATAAATTCACAAAAAAAACAACACTAGAAACCAAGAAACACAACATCAAACAGTTACGAGGGAGGATGAGGTGGTTCTATCCTCCACACCGCCCACCCAACCTAGATCACTTTATTGCCTCTGAAATTTACAAGTGACCCCCATACCCACACACACTGACACTATACCCACTTACCACATCCTTTCACTTCACCACCAAAAGAAATTAGCACAACATATTTTTTTTTTGTTTTTACTTTCTAACATTCACATAATTTATTAAAACAAAACTAACCTAATATAATAAACGAAAAAAAATGGAGCTTTTTACCTTATTACTACTATAATAAAAAAAAAATTTTTCTTTGACTTAATTCCTTAACATTACTTTACACATTAACATAAAACAAACTAACCACTAAACCACTATGCCGAAATTTCCAGAAATAAACAATATTAACGCAAATTAATCGGTTTGCAAACAAAAAAAAAATTCAAACCACAGAAAAAAAAACACAAAACCTACAAAGTCCTTGACTCCATTTTGAGTCACGCAACGCCAAAAAAAAAACAGATACACAAAAAAAATGGCCTACCTAACGAGCTCACTAGGATAGGAAAACGATTATCTTGACGAATAGGTCACCACAAAAAAAAAACAAATTACCCGCACACTTTGTAAATTTTCCAACCGATATCTTAAACGGAACTCACTTTAAAAATTAAGGCACTCACATATGTTCTTACATCTAAAAATCAAATAAAACAAAAAACGCTAACACATTTAACACTTAACACTAAAACTTATCGCTAACTTTCAATATATATTTTTTTATAACTTTTCCTCTTCATATTATTTAATTTTTTTTCCTTACTTTCTAAATATTTCAAAATCTATCTTTCCAGCTCAGACTTTCCAACTACATTAAATTTGTCTCTTAACACCTCTAACGTTTTAAATATATTAAATTATTGTCCTCTTCAAATCCACAATTTTAAATATCTCAAAATTTTGATTTTTTTCCAGTTTTATATTCAAATTCAGGCCCACATCTACCACGGACACTACACAATACATCAACCCACATATACCGAAAACACCAAACTAGGATAATCTGCGCTAATCATATGTAAGTTGTCGCCACTCTCCATTATATTAGGCACACAACCATTCACCCTTGTTTACTCCTTCCCCACAGGTGTGAGGTCTTGCCGTTCGGTGTACCCGGCCGCAACATAATTTGTAATATAAATTTGCGATTAGATGTTGCTTGCTTCTTCGCTTCCAGTATTTTTGCTTTATTTTCAAGTCAAAAACAAACAAAAATGTCATACTCAGAGACAGTTAAAAACAAAATAATGTTGCCAGATGTTAATAAAAAATTGCCATTAATAGTTAAACCAAAAGGAAAACAAGGAGTCGATAAAACAAAAGAGGAATTAAATAATAAAGTTGACCCGGTAAATTTAAAAATAATAAATGTAGAAAATCGAAGAAATGGAGCAGTGGTAATCCAATCCGAACATGTTGAAGAACGCGAAAAAATAAAAAGTGCTATAGAAAATGAAGGCTATGAAATTAGGGTCCGCAACCCAGTACAATTAAGAATAAAAATAACTGGTATGACTATTAACTATACGGAAGCTGAAATAATTGAAAAATTACAAAAGCAAAATCCAACGATTAGAAATGGTGAATTTAAAATTATACACAAATATGAATATAAAAGAAATAATAAGACAATATATACGGTCAAATTAACAGTGGATGAAGAAACATATACCAAAGTGATCAGAGCAAAGAGTTAATCTAGGATGGGAGAGATGTAGAGTTTTTGATGGTACCGATATAACACAGTGTCTTAAATGTAAAGGATACAATCAAGAGAATGCAAAAACAATGAAGTATGCTTAAAATGTCACGGCGATCATAAGACTAAGGAATGCAACAAAGAACAAATTATTAAGTGTATAAATTGTATGAGTTAATAAAAATCTTAATATGGGATTAGATGAAAATCACTATACTAATGATAGAGAGTGCAAAGTGTACCAAAATAAATTAAATATGAAGATGAAAAGAATGGGGTTTGCAATGTAACAATCAAAAAATATACGCGCACTTTATACCAATGTACAAGGATTAATTAATAATTTTAGTCAAATAGAAGTAATTGCGGCATCAGAAAATTTGGTATTTATTATATTGTCAGAAACACATTTAACGAATAATAATGATGAAAATGAAATTATGCTACAACACTATGAACACATCGTATCTTTATCCAATTCTACGAGAACAGGAGGCGTTATAATTTACTACAGAAAATCATGGAAGGTTAATAAAATAATAGAAAAAATTTTTGATTATAAATACTGGATTTTGGTTCGCTCGGCTGAATATGATAATATTCGGATGATAATTGCTGCAGTATACAGATCACCAAGTTGTAAGAAATCGGAATTTTGCGAAATATTTGAAAATATCTTAGAAATAATATGTGAAAGCAGCTGTGATATTATAATTAGTGGAGACTTTAACATAGATTGGATGAATATTTTTTATAAAAACAAAATAGAAGGCAATTTAAATGATCATGGTTTGAAACAAATCGTTAATAATTTTACACGTATAACAAGTGATACTAATACATTAATTGATTATGTGATAACAAATAGCCATAAAGTAACAGTAGAAATAAATAACAATAACATAGCCGATCATGAGTCGCTATACATAAATATTGAATGTGGAAACAATTATCAAAAAGATACAACAATAGAAACCCATAAAATATTTAAATACGATAAAAGTAACTTTAATAGAAATCTGAGTGCAATAATATAATATAGGGAAACCAGCGATGTCAATGAAAACGCAATAATGTTAGATAAAAGTTTCGAAGAGGTGGTAAACAAATGTACAATAAAAAGAATAACTAAATCAAAAATGGCGAATAAATGGTTTAAAAATGAACTACGTTTATTAAAAAGAGATAAAATTTTAAAACAACAAATCGCAAGATTCGAAAACACAGATGAAGCATGGGCAAGGTATAGGTCGGTTAGAAACCTATATAAAGTAAAAATTGAAAACGCGAAAAATAATTATATAAATAATAAAATTAACGTTGCCAAAGATCAAAAGCAAATGTGGAAAGAGATAAAAGCTTTGTTAATAAAAAAGAAACAATCTGTGATAAGATCTGTGATATTTAACCAAATAGGAATATAAGGAAAATTATAAAATAGCTAGTCAATTTAATAATTGTTTTGTAAGTAGTATAAAGAAAATAAGAGACTCAATCGAAGAAGTGCAATACGTAAACATCATTAATAATACTAGTCATAATATCAAATTCCGTGCAATAACAATAATAGAACTTAAAAACATAATAAAGCAACTTAACAATAAGCCAGATTTTAAAAATATCAAATAAAATAATGATTGACAATTGGAACATTACGGGAAATATCGTGTTAAATATTATAAATAAATCACTGAAAAATGGAGAATTCCCTGAAAGCTGGAAAGAAACAATGGTAATACCTAATACTGGAAAAGGTTGTGAAAGATCAATTAGAAAATTACATTGAGAAAAAATCTATATTGTCAAAATATAAATCTGGTTACAGAAAAAAGTTTTCATGTGAAACTGCAGTAAATTATGTTATTAATCGCTGGAAAAAAATAGAAAAAAACAGAAACATTATGGCAATATTCTTTGACTTTAAAAGAGCGTTTGAAACAATTGATCGAAAAATAATGTTAAAAAACTTCATATGTACGGAATACAGAATATAGAACTGAAATGGTTTAAATCTTACTTAACAAATAGAAAACAAATAACAATAGTTAATGGTGTACAATCTAATTCAATTGAAAATGAATTCGGTGTTCCACAAGGATCAATATTGGGTGCTTTGTTATTTAGCATTTACATAAATGATATGCCGAACATTTTGACAAAAACTGAAATAATTTTATATGCGGATGATACTCTGATATTTACGGAAGGTGATAGTGAAGAACAGTGTCAAAATAATATGAGGCAGGACATAAACAATATAATTATTTGGTTAAATATGAACAAGTTAAAATTAAATGAAACAAAAACGAAAATTATAGAAATATATATGACTAGTTACAGAAACTTTATAATTAATAATGAAATAATTGAAAAAGTGGAACAAATAGAATACCTTGGTTTTATAATTGATAAAGAATTTAAATTTAAAGAACACATGGATTATATTTGCAGAAAAATTGGTAAAAAAAAAATTGGGTTTTTTAAAAGAATTAGAAATAAAATATCAACAATAACGGCAATTAATATATACAATACGATTATAAAACCACATTTTGAATTTGGTTCAACAATTTTTTATACATGTTGTACAAAAACACAAATCGATAGACTACAAAAACTACAAAATAAAGCAATAAGAACAATTTTGAAATGCAACATTTATACTCCAATTGAGTTAATGTTAAATACCTTTAAGTGGTTGAAAATAAATCAACGATTGAAATTAAATACTATACTTTTTATACAAAAGATGAAAATGGGAATGGCGCCAGAATATCTATGCGAACAACTTAATTATGTGAGGGACGTGCAACCGTATGGGCTGAGAAATGATGGAGATTTTAGACAGGGATGCAGCGATCACTTTTCTATAAAGGACTACAATTATATAACTTGTTACCAAATAATATCAAAGAACAGACAAATGAATATATTTTTAAAAGAGATTGTGTAATTTATATAAGAAATAATATAAATAATTCAGAATTTTAGAGCAAAACAAAATAGTGCAAAAATATATAACCTATGCCATTTTTAAAGTATAATAATACTAATAAATAAAATTAATAATAATAATAACAAACACAAAAAAGGCTAGATTTCAAATTATAATGGCCAGATTTTTTATAATGATGTTTAAAATTAATAAGATGACAAACATTTTAGGTATTTGTGTTTTTTTAATTGAAAGCAATTATTAAGTGCAATCAGCATAATGTAAACACATATAATTACATTTATGTTTGTTTATTAGCGATGCTTATACATTTTTTACTTGTTATTTTTTCACATGTACAACAAGCGCCAGAATAATTTTTCCATTCAACAAATCTCCCAAAAGACTGCCAAGACGCCATCTTCTTATTGGAAATAATACCATAAATGTACTTAACGAGGTCAAATATCTCGGAGTTGTCTTGGACAAAAAGCTTACATTTAAACAACATATTATGGCTACGTGTCAAAAAGCTATAAAATCATTTAAAGCATTATGGCCACTACTAAACAGAAGGTCATTTCTAAACCCCAAAAACAAAAATCTACTCTTCAAAAGTGTTATAAGGCCGATATTAACATACGCGTGTCCTATTTGGAGTGACGCTGCCAACTGCCACCTAAAACGCTTACACATTATACAAAACAAATGTCTTAAAATGATAAATAAAAAGCCCTGGAGGTATCCTATAAATCTTCTTCATGAAGAAACAGGTTATGAAAAAATTATCGATTTCATAACAAGGATTAATAACAATTACTTTACCAAAATTGAAAATTCCTCTTACCCACTGATAAGAGAATGTAGATAAATAACGTAAAATTAAAAAGAAATCACCAAATTGAAAATTATATGCTTATAGAGGTCCATTATTTCAAATAAACCTCCTATAAGCACATAACTGTTTGTCAGATAGTATTTGAATTTATTAAATCATATAAAGGTTTTTCCTCCCATTTTCCTTTAAAATTCATTAAAAATAATATAAAAACTATTTAATATCTCTAGATCCTATGTATTATTTGTTGCAATATCTATATGTAAAGATAAGATCTCATATGTAAATATCAAAATTTGTTAAAATATGTAAATAAAGGAAGAATATTTAAAAAAAAAATATATATATATCTATATGCACATATATCTATATGTCATTTCTCACCTATTTGGTCTAGAGGATCCAAGTTCAATACCAAAGTGCAGCAAATTCTGAAAAACATTTTGAGCCTAAGTAGTGCGTCCACTCGATCTATTGCGGACAGAAGAATGTTTTCAACAGACAGACAGACATTGCCCGATCGACTTTTGTGAGGATCAAGAATATATATAGTTTATAGAGTCTCCGAAATTTATTTTGATGAGTTATAAACGGATTGACAAACTTATACATATATACATTCTGCACAGTGGTGTGAAGGGTATAAAAACAAATCCTGGCAAAACAAGATTAACAAAGTTGGGAAACTACCCAAAAAAATACTTTGCGTTGCTTAATTTTTTGCAGCATTGTCAAACAGCGATTTGCTAGTACTTTATTTTGTGTATCATCTTATATTTCTGTGTGGGTAATATATTTTTCGGAAATTACCCAATTTTATTTTACTGAATAATAAAATTAGTGACATTTATAATATTAATATATTGAGAATTTACCTGGAATGATGTGAAGCTTTTGTTTACGTATGTTTTCAATTTTTATGTCTGAGCGTTGTCGTTCTTTGATCATTGGAATATTAATCGATGTAGTATCAAAATATTCGGATAGATTACTACCATCATTTTTCATATCTTTAGTTTCTTGTGATATCTGCGTTTGGCCCATGTTAGTCAAATCGTTGGATGATGTTGATGCATTACTTCCATTTAGTCGCTTATTTGATAGATAGAAAAATGATTTTGGTGTTATAGCTGGGGCCGATGTAGGTGCTTCTGATGAAGTCAATTCTAAATTTGTAGATGCTATACGACGAGAAGCGATTAATTTGCGAATACGCAATGGATGCATAACTATTGTATCAGGGGGATATATAAAATTTGTTCGAGGAAATACTGCAGCCCAATTATGGTTTTTTGTTTGCCCTAAACCCATTAACGGAAGATGACGCGAAGCATCAGAATGCATGTTTTGATCAATTAAAGATTTATGTTGGTACACAGACTCAAAATTCGAAGAATGCTTTATATTCATTGAACAATTTAGGTTTCCAACTGATCGTATTTTAGTGTCTGTGTAAGAAGAATTATCCCCGGTTAGTATATTCTGATAATTATGAGATTGCTGATTACAATCCACGCCGACATCTGTCTGAAAAAACGGTTGAGACACTGCTCGAAATAGAAGTAATTGCGGCATCAGAAAATTTGGAATTTATTATATTGTCAGAAACACATTTAACGAATAATAATGATGAAAATGAAATTATGCTACAACACTATGAACACATCGTATCTTTATCCAATTCTACGAGAACAGGAGGCGTTATAATTTACTACAGAAAATCATGGAAGGTTAATAAAATAATAGAAAAAATTGTTGATTATAAATACTGGATTTTGGTTCGCTCGGCTGAATATGATAATATTCGGATGATAATTGCTGCAGTATACAGATCACCAAGTTGTAAGAAATCGGAATTTTGCGAAATATTTGAAAATATCTTAGAAATAATATGTGAAAGCAGCTGTGATATTATAATTAGTGGAGACTTTAACATAGATTGGATGAATATTTTTTATAAAAACAAAATAGAAGGCAATTTAAATGATCATGGTTTGAAACAAATCGTTAATAATTTTACACGTATAACAAGTGATACTAATACAATAATTGATTATGTGATAACAAATAGCCATAAAGTAACAGTAGAAATAAATAACAATAACGATCATGGGTCGCTATACATAAATATTGAATGTGGAAACAATTATCAAAAAAATACAACAATAGAAACCCATAAAATATTTAAATACGATAAAAGTAACTTTAATAGAAATCTGAGTGCAATAATATAATATAGGGAAACCAGCGATGTCAATGAAAACGCAATAATGTTAGATAAAAGTTTCGAAGAGGTGGTAAGCAAATGTACAATAAAAAGAATAACTAAATCAAAAATGGCGAATAAATGGTTTAACAATGAACTACGTTTATTAAAAAGAGATAAAATTTTAAAACAACAAATCGCAAGGTTCGAAAACACAGATGAAGCATGGGCAAGGTATAGATCGGTTAGAAACCTATATAAAGTAAAAATTGAAAACGCGAAAAATAATTATATAAATAATAAAATTAACGTTGCCAAAGATCAAAAGCAAATGTGGAAAGAGATAAAAGCTTTGTTAATAAAAAAGAAACAATCTGTGATAAGATCTGTGATATTTAACCAAATAGGAATATAAGGAAAATTATAAAATAGCTAGTCAATTTAATAATTGTTTTGTAAGTAGTATAAAGACAATAAGAGACTCAATCGAAGAAGTTCAATACGTAAACATCAAATTCCGTGCAATAACAATAATAGAACTTAAAAACATAATAAAGCAACTTAACAATAAGCCAGATTTTAAAAATATCAAATAAAATAATGATTGACAATTGGAACATTACGGGAAAATATCTTGTTAAATATTATAAATAAATCACTGAAAAATGGAGAATTCCCTGAAAGCTGGAAAGAAACAATGGTAATACCTAATACTGAAAAGGTTGTGAAAGATCAATTAGAAAATTACATTGAGAAAAAATCTATATTATCAAAATATCAATCTGGTTACAGAAAAAAGTTTTCATGTGAAACTGCAGTAAATTATGTTATTAATCGCTGGAAAAAAATAGAAAAAAACAGAAACATTATGGCAATATTCTTAGACTTTAAAAGAGCGTTTGAAACAATTGATCGAAAAATAATGTTAAAAAACTTCATATGTACGGAATACAGAATATAGAACTGAAATGGTTTAAATCTTACTTAACAAATAGAAAACAAATAACAGTTAATGGTGTACAATCTAATTCAATTGAAAATGAATTCGGTGTTCCACAAGGATCAATATTGGGTGCTCTGTTATTTAGCATTTACATAAATGATATGCCGAACATTTTGACAAAAACCAAAATAATTTTATATGCGGATGATACTCTGATATTTACGGAAGGTGATAGTGAAGAACAGTGTCAAAATAATGTGAGGCAGGACATAAACAATATAATTATTTGGTTAAATATGAACAAGTTAAAATTAAATGAAACAAAAACGAAAATTATAGAAATATATATGACTAGTTACAGAAACTTTATAATTAATAATGAAATAATTGAAAAAGTGGAACAAATAAAATACCTTGGTTTTATAATTGATAAAGAATTTAAATTTAAAGAACACATAGATTATATTTGCAGAAAAATTGGTAAAAAAAATTGGGTTTTTTTTAAAGAATTAGAAATAAAATATCAACAATAACGGCAATTAATATATACAATACGATTATAAAACCACATTTTGAATTTGGTTCAACAATTTTTTATACATGTTGTACAAAAACACAAATCGATAGACTACAAAAACTACAAAATAAAGCAATGAGAACAATTTTGAAATGCAACGTTTATACTCCAATTGAGTTAATGTTAAATACCTTTAAGTGGTTGAAAATAAATCAACGATTGAAATTAAATACTATACTTTTTATACAAAAGATGAAAATGGGAATGGCGCCAGAATATCTATGCGAACTGTGACGGTGATCAGTTTTGCTCTTCACTGTAGCCAAAGAATTTCTGGTACAAGCAGAAATAAGAAAGAAAAAAAATAACCTTGATCTTGAAATTATTTTCAAGTTCATGTATGTACATGTAAACAACACCTTATATGGTAATATGTTGATTGAAATTTTTTGGTTCTATTTTGGCAAACTGATTTATGGCGCGCGTTTTTTTCTCTTCATTGTTTTGTATTAAATCATGATTATTCATGTATGTATGGGTCAACTACAACTTGCAATCCTTCTCGTTCTCCCACTTGGTTTTCAGCTATTGGTATTAGCTTACCCCTTCGTTCACTCAGTAATCCCACTTACTCTCTCTCCTTTTAATATGAGTTGGTATTTTTTTACGAAAAGAGTGAGATTATGAACGAATGTCTGTATATCTATGCGTATTATGGATAACGAGATAAAATGTTCCATAATGATATACATAGGCTATTCAATGAGTGGTTGAGCGTATTGAATACAAAACTTGTTTTAGCTTAAGATGAATGAATGAGTGAAGAGAGGTAGAATGTGAAGAAAAGAATTTTGATGGGGAGTTGAATTTTGAATGTTGCAGAAGAAAGGTTGAGGAAAAACCCTCTTAAGAATTTAAATTAAAATGTAGTGTTTAAGAATAAAAGAAATAAGAAAAGACTAATGAAAGGTCAAATTAAATTTAAGAAATAGTTAAGTGAATTTAAGAAAGAAAGTGTAAAAGTTTAGAAATAAAAACAAATAAAAATTAAATAAACTTTAAAAAAAAAAAACTAGATTTTATTGACATTGTAAAAGTTAAGAAATAAAAACAAATTAAAATAAACTTTAAGAAAAAAAAAAATGATTAGATTTTATGGACATGTGAATAAATAAAATTCTGTGTTAATTAATATTATTTCTGTTTGTGCTAAAGAAAACGTTCTGAGCAAAATGTAAATTTAAAAAAATCGAACAAATATATTTTGTAGTTATCTTTTTGTATTAAATCTATAATTGGTAAAAAAAAAAAACTAAACTAAGAATTAAATTGAGTTAAGAACTAAAGTGCTATAAATATAAAATATTAAAGTTCAAAGTATAATTAAAATTAAAAAAAAAAAAAAAAAAAAAACATTATCGACATAAACCAAATAAGCCATACTACAAAATTCCTTCAAAATGAATTGTTTCTTCTCTAAGACTGTGTATTAATTAACTTAAATAAATAAAACCACAAAATATTGGGTACCTGATTGATAAAACAAAATTAAGGAATTATAAACATTTTGTATGGAAATCAGCAACAATATCGTTATTAATGCAGCTACGGCCGATTTTTTTTCAATGGCATATCGCGAGACACAACCACGGCGTCTGGCGGCAGCAGCTTCATCCTCAACAACTACAACCATATGGCGGTAATTAAAAGAAACTAATTAAAATGTTTTCTTAAATCTAAATTAAATAAAACAATTTCCTAAGATTTGTCTAACTATAAACTAAAATTATTTTTTTAAAGATTTTTCTAATTACAATTTAAAAGTTTTCTAAATGTGAGGTTTTCTAATTAAACCAAATTTTTGTCATTACAAATTAGCTAAGTGTAAGGTATTCTAAATGTAAAAATTTACCTAAATACAAAATTTTTCTAAAATTACATAAAAAAAAAGTTTTCTAATTATAAAATTTAAATAAATATATAATTTTCGAAATATCAAAATTCGCAAAATATAAAATATTCGAAATATAAAATTTGTATAAATATAAAAATTTTCTAATTATTAAAATAAAAAATTTTTACTAAACGTAAAATTTTTCTAATCATAAAGTTAAACTAAAAATTTTACTACTTGAAGAAATATAAGTTTAAGCTAAAATAGAAATTATGCTAAGGTAAAATTTTGTTAAAATTAAAATTTTCCTAAATTAAAACAAATTTTCCGAAATATAAAATTAAACTAAACATTTACTACATTAAGAAAATTTTGTAATTATAAATTAAACTAAATATCAAATATTTTTTTAGATATGAAATTTGCTAAAATTAAAATTGTGCAAAAATTTAAATTGTGCTAAAATTAAAATTTTTCTAATATAAAAAAAAAAAAAATTTTTCCTAAAATTTAAAAATTTTCCTAAATTTAAAATATCCATAAAATCGAATTTTGCTAAACTTAAAATTTTTGCTATAATTAAAATTTGTCCTAAAATTAAAATTGGGCTATAAATAAAAATTTTTCCTAAAATTAAAATATCCCTAAAAATTAAAATTTTGCTAAACTTAAAATTTTGCTAAAAATAAAAATTGGGAAAAAAAATTAAATGTTACGAAAAAGAATTTAAAATTATAACCTTAAAAATGGAGGTTAAATAAATTTTTGTTAAACTCAATGTAGAAAACCAAACCAAACCAAATCTTATCATTGGATTACCTCCAAGTAAGATGGAATATCAGGTAACATGGTAGGGAGGGCAAAAAGGGGCATAACATCTAGTCCCCACCGGAAGTTAAGTATGCCATCCATCCATCCTTTTAGTATCCGTTTTTTTTGACAGTTTTTTTATAAATCGCACGTGAAAATCTGTAGTGCGGTTTCCCTGGGCCTGAGCAAGACCCCACCCATCCGGCGAGCTAGGCCCCTTCGCAAGCACGTGCGACCAGCAAAGGCTCAGGGAAACAGGAAGCGGAATATTCCACCAACGCCGCACCATTACAGAACAACTTAATTATGTGAGAGACGTGCAACCGTATGGGCTGAGAAATGATGGAGATTTTAGACTACAACGAGTAAACACAACAGAGATGCAGCGATCACTTTTCTATAAAGGACTACAATTATATAACTTGTTACCAAATAATATCAAAGAACAGACAAATGAATATATTTTTAAAAGAGATTGTGTAATTTATATAAGAAATAATATAAATAATTCAGAATTTTAGAGCAAAACAAAATAGTGCAAAAATATGTAACCTATGCGCATTTTTAAAGTATAATAATACTAATAAATAAAATTAATAATAATAATAACAAACACAAAAAAGGCTAGATTTCAAATTATAATGGCTAGATTTTTTACAATGATGTTTAAAATTAATAAGATGACAAACATTTTAGGTATACAAATTATACAAAAAAAATGTCTTAAAATGATAAATAAAAAGCCCTGGAGGTATCCTACAAATCTTCTTCATGAAGAAACAGGTTATGAAAAAATTATCGATTTCATAACAAGGATTAATAACAATTACTTTACCAAAATTGAAAATTCCTCTTACCCACTGATAAGAGAAATGTAGATAAATAACGTAAAATTAAAAAGAAATCACCAAATTGAAAATTATATGCTTAAAGAGGTCTATTATTTCAAATAAACCTCCTATAAGCACATAAATATTTTTCAGATAGTATTTGAATTTATTAAATCATATAAAGGTTTTTCCTCCCATTTTCCTTTAAAATTCATTAAAAATAATATAAAAACTATTTAATATCTCTAGATCCTAAGTATTATTTGTTGCAATATCTATATGTAAAGATAAGATCTCATATGTAAATATCAAAATTTGTTAAAATATGTAAATAAAGGAAGAATATTAAAAAAAAAAAAAAAAAAAAAAAAATATATCTATATGCACATGTTCTGTTACGTATAAACGTTTTTCACTATTTTTATAATTTTATATGAAATTTTATCGGAGTATTTTTACATTTTCGTACGTCATTTCTCACCTATTTGGTCTATAGGATCCAAGTTCAATACCAAAGTGCTGCAAATTCTGAAAAACATTTTGAGCCTAAGTAGTGCGTCCACTCGATCTATTGCGGACAGGAGAATGTTTTCAACAGACAGACAGACATTGCCCGATCGACTTCTTTTGTGAGGATCAAGAATATATATAGTTTATAGAGTCTCCGAAATTTATTTTGATGAGTTATAAACGGATTGACAAACTTATACATATATACATTCTGCACAGTGGTGTGAAGGGTATAAAAACAAATCCTGGCAAAACAAGATTAACAAAGTTGGGAAACTACCCAAAAAAATACTTTGCGTTGCTTAATTTTTTGCAGCATTGTCAAACAGCGATTTGCTAGTACTTTATTTTGTGTATCATCTTATATTTCTGTGTGGGTAATATATTTTTCGGAAATTACCCAAATTTTATTTTACTGAATAATAAATTAGTGACATTTATAACATTAATATATTGAGAATTTACCTGGAATGATGTGAAGCTTTTGTTTACGTCTGTTTTCAATTTTTATGTCTGAGCGTTGTCGTTCTTTGATCATTGGAATATTAATCGATGTAGTATCAAAATATTCGGATAGATTACTACCATCATTTTTCATATCTTTAGTTTCTTGTGATATCTGCGTTTGGCCCATGTTAGTCAAATCGTTGGATGATGTTGATGCATTACTTCCATTTAGTCGCTTATTTGATAGATAGAAAAATGATTTTGGTGTTATAGCTGGGGCCGATGTAGGTGCTTCTGATGAAGTCAATTCTAAATTTGTAGATGCTATACGACGAGAAGCGATTAGTTTGCGAATACGCAATGGATGCATAACTATTGTATCAGGGGGATATATAAAATTTGTTCGAGGAAATACTGCAGCCCAATTATGGTTTTTTGTTTGCCCTAAACCCATTAACGGAAGATGACGCGAAGCATCAGAATGCATGTTTTGATCAATTAAAGATTTATGTTGGTACATAGACTCAAAATTCGAAGAATGCTTTATATTCATTGAACAATTTAGGTTTCCAACTGATCGTATTTTAGTGTCTGTGTAAGGAGTATTATCCCCGGTTAATATATTCTGATAATTATGAGATTGCTGATTACAATCCACGCCGACATCTGTCTGAAAAAACGGTTGAGACACTGCTCGAGTTAACATTTTAGTAGAGCAACCTTGTTCATGTTGATGTATAAAATTTTTAACAGAAATGGGAAGAATAACGGTGTTTGCATTGGTTCCACTTTCGTATAATAAGCGGGTAGGATTACAAGTGTTATAATTGACTATATCTTGAGCACGATTGCAACATTCATCGGTTACAGACGGAGTAACTGTATTATATGACGGCACGGAAATGACTGTATTCAACAAATTTTCCGAACAGTATTGATTAAATTCCTTGGCTCCATTATTTAGAGCTGTAAGCATTGTTGTTTCGAGTTGATTTAAATTTGATAGAGGTGAGACATCCGTAAATGACATTCGTTGTTGTTGCTGTTCCATATTTAGACACCACTGATTCATAGATGTATACCCGGCTCCCGCGGCAGCTAAATCGGGTAATGTCAACTCATGATGATCCGAAAGAAAAACCGACTGCTCAGTTGATTCATTTAAATTGCATAAATCAATAACTGCACTCGCGGTCTGTGGTTGTTGCGCTTCCCCCGTTCCAAAATTATGCATTTCAACTTCCCTTGCAAAGTCATTTGAAGTTCCAGTTAATCCATGTGTTACCTCTTTTATTTCCCAAGAGCAATTAATTGGTTTGTTCTTTTCGTGAGTTGTTTCTGGAACCGAAGTCTGATCACTGCAAAAATCTTTACCATATCCACTTTCACCTAAAATTTCATAAATGGGATTCAAAAATAGAGATGTATCCTGTGATCCGCTTATTGGCTCTATTGTATTGAGGAAACTATCTTGGGATTCAAAAAGAGACGTTTCGACATAGTTACTGCTGAAATCAGATGTATTAACAAAACCAAGATCAATTGCAGCGACGTCATTCGACCTTGATATTTTACAAACATTTTATTACAAGATTTTCATTAATTAATTTAATAACACTTACTCGTTTATTTGATAATTACAACGATCCATATCGAGTTTTTTAATAATTTATTTTTCATTAATTCTCATTTTTTCTTTATAATAAAATATCGGCACAATTTGTAAAAATGGAATAACGGTTTCTGTTATAATTTTATAAATGACATTTAATGTATAATAATATGAAACACACTCGAACCGCCTAACAAAAAATTCTTTTGAAATAATAATGTCATAACAACTCACATGTCACTGCCGATATGACTACAGTTAACGAAAATAGGTCCGTGTTATTTCTAAAAAAAAATTTATAATGTGTATATGACACACGAAAACCTGTCAATTAATAAATTCTATAATAAAAATTAACTAAGCTCTTCGAATATTATTCAAGTTACTGAGGCCAATAAATAAATAAAAATAACTTAGTAATTATTTCTTTGAATTATTTTTTACTTATCCAATTTTAACAATATTTATATAACAAAAATGCTTTGAAATTCGACTTAAATATTTCTAAATATTTTTATTGAATTCGTTCAACCTTTTTCAATTAAATAAACCAATAACTTAATTTTTGAATTTGATTTTGTATTTTTTTAAACCTCAAACGAAGAAGACGCGTTTCGCAATTAAGAAGATTTAAATAATTTAAATAAAACAATAATTGGTTTCAAAAATAGATAGGACTGTAAAAAACCATAAAATATAAAAATACCTTTCGTGGATGATAAAGTTATTATACAAAAATATGTTTTTTTAAGATAAATTTTGTTTTTAATAAAATACCTCAATGGCTGAATGCATTAAGAGCATAACATCAATAAGAGGGGAAACGGGAATACAATGTATGGGTGTATGTAATAAAATGTATCATTGTACAACAAAATGTGCCGGTATTGATCAGTACTCTGCAAAGATTGTGGAATCAAAAAATTTTTTGCGTTTTATATGCGATGACTGCCTGCAGTATATACAAAATGTGGATCTAGTACTTAAAGATATACAAGACGATGTAAACAAAAACAAACAAAACTTAACAGATTATAAACATGAGTTCAAGATGTCTCTGAAAGAAAACGAAAGTGAAATTAAACAACTACTAGAAGCAATAGAAAAACGATATGAGGACAGGTTACAAAAAATTGATAATGCTCACAAATCTTTTGAGAAAAATGCTAAGGAAATAAAAAAATTATGCAAACATGTAAATGAATTTGAAAAAAAAATAAAGATATATGTAAGAAGATCGAAGAAAATAACGAAAGAATGTGTCAAGATATAAAAAAATTAATAACAGAAGCAAACGGCAAACAGAATAAAACGTCATATGCAGAAACTATTCAAAAGAAAACAGTGTTGCCAGATGTTGTCAGATGTCATTGGTATTAAAACCTAAAGAAAAACAAAATATTGAAAAGACAAAAGAAGAATTAAACAAAAAAGTTAATCCAGTTAATTTAAAGATAACTAATGTGGAAAATAAAAATGAAGAAAGAGAAAAAATAAAAGCGGCTATACAAAATGAAATGAGTGATGAGTATGAAATTAAGGTGCCAAACCCAACGGAATTTTATGTAGATATAACTGATATGTCATTTAAATACTCTGAAAAACAATTTATTGAGAAAATAAAGAAACTAAATCCAATTATAGCAAACAGTGAAATAAAAATAGTAAAAACATATAATGCTGTGCTTGATTTAGTGGATTCATTCAACGACCTTGGCGCACTTCTGGATAAAATATTAGATTTTAGAAGTCATATTTCGCTAACAATAAATACAGCTACTGGTGTACTTGGATTCAATAAACGGTGGGCTAAAGAGTTTTCGGATCCGTATACGACAAAACAATTGTTTACTACCTTGGTAAGACCAATACTCGAATATGGGTCTGTAGTCTGGGATCCGCAATATCATATACATTCGAACAATATTGAATCAGTTCAAAAACAATTTTTGTTATGTTGTCTTCGTGGTTTGGGCTGAGATCCTAATATGAGGTTGCCATCTTATGAAAATCGTCTGGCTCTAATTAAGCTTCCTACATTGAAAAGTCGCAGACATATGCTAAATGTTACTTTCCTGTTAAAACTGTTAAATGGTAGTCTTAAATCTGAATTTCTTATCAACAAAATAAATATAAATATTCCTTTTCGATCATCAAGAAATTATAACCTTCTAACTATCAAATATTATTGTACAAACAATGCTATTTTTAATCCACTTCGTAAAATTTGTGATGAGTTTAATATGCTGTATCAGTTTATTGATTTTAATAAAAGTTTGGATATTGTGAGAAGAGATATTATATTACACTTAAATGCATTAAATTAACTGAATTAAATAAATGTTATATATGAATTTTGTTAAGTGTTTAATTACATATATAAATTATAATATAAATGTATACTTTAAGTAGTCTGTAAGGATGATTCCATAGACTGAATAAATAAATAAATAAATAAATAAATAAATAAATAAATAAATAAATAAATAAAAAATAAATAAATCTGAATTTAAAACAGAAAATAGAACAATTTATAATATAAAAATTAAACCGGATAATGAAATATATGGAAAACTAATTGGTGCTCAAAGAATAAACCTGGGCTGGGAGAGATGCCGAGTTTTTGATGGAACTGAAGTAAGAAGATGCTTTAAATGCAAAGGATATAATCATTTGTCAACTGAATGTAAAAATCAAGAAGTGTGTATTAAATGTCATGAAAATCATAAATCTCAGGAATGTAACAAGGATCCAATAATTAAATTTATTAATTGTGTAAAGGTAAATCAGAAATTAAATATGGGTTTTGATGAAAACCATGGAACGTATAGTAGTAGTATGAAAAAAAGAAGAATGGGTATATCTTTCTAACAATTAAAGAACATATATATATTAACCACAAATGTTCAAGGGCTGACGAATAATTTTAACCAAGTCGAAATAATAGCTGCAACAGAAAAACCAGATTTTTTCATATTGTCGGAAACTCATATGACAGATCATATAAACGAAGATGAAATTAGTTTACATGACTATAGCCAATTAATATCAAATTCCACAAGAACTGGCGGTGTTATTATATATTATAGAAAAGGATAGAAAGTAACAAAGATATTTGAAAAGGTGGCATTTTCAAAATACTGGATTATAGCTTGTAAAGCCAAACATGAAAACACACAATTGATAATTGTTGCAGCATATAGATCACCAAGTGGCTACGAATTTGAATTCTGTGAAATTCTCCAGGAAAGTTTAGAAGAACTGACTGAGGAAACTTGTAATATAATAATAACCGGTGACTTCAATATAGATTGGTCGACAAATAATTTCTATAAAAACAGAATCGAAAGCGCGTTAAATGACAATGGTCTTAATCAAATAGTAACGGAATATACACGGGTAACAAATACAACTAGAACTATAATTGACTATGTGATAACAAACAACAGATACAAAATATTGGCACAGAACTGTGTTAAAAATAAAATATCTGATCATGAAGTGATACAAATATAATTCAAAGATGAAAAAAGTAACAATGAAAACGAATACAAAAACAAAACGGAAACTTTTATATATAAACAAGTAAGAGTGGTAAATTCGGCTGTGCCGAATCTTTGATATCCTCCATCTCGGTTTGAGTATTGATGATAAATGTAAACAAAATATTGGAAAAATATGCATGCATTTCCTATATGCATGCGTTTCCGGTTATATGACATAACTTCTCGTTTAATTTAGTTTTTGCTAATTAAATAGCTCGCCCTAACCTCCATTGCAAAGGTAATGGTTGTGTAGGGTGGCTATATGCATTAAATCGTGCTTTTTTGGCTATTAACTGGCCAAATATTTCTTCATTGCGGCCATATAGGTCGGATGGAGTAACAAAATAATAACCGAAAAAAGCTTTCTCAACTTTTTTTCAAAAAAATATTGCCATATTTGGAAAACATAGAGAATAAATTTATAATAATAAATAATTAAATTAGGGATGCCAAACGCAAAAAACCAAATATAGCAAAAATTTTAAATAAAATAATTTGTTATCTTTATTTTCTGAAAAACTTCAAATATTCATCCAAAAAAATTGTGAAAATTTATATATAAATAACATTCTCATCAAATTGCGTTTATTTATGTAACAATTTTTATGTTCGCAATTCTTAAATATCATTTGAGGTTTTATAAAATTCATTGAATTTAAATTAATGTTTTCTGTAGTCCGATTCTGTAAATTTCAACGATCCGACAATGCCAAAATATATCTACAGCTATTGTTGTTTGCACTAAGGATTAAATGATTCACTAAAGGTGCTATTACATGATGTGTTTTTTACATATGTACTGTCAAATTTTCCCACAACAAAAGTTGTACACATCGTGTGATACATATGAAACATTGTTTATGTACAATACATGAGGAAAGTCACACGTACATTTTTCAATTAAGGTGCTATTACATGATGTGTTTTTTACATATGTACTGTCAAATTTTCCCACAACAAAAGTTGTACACATCGTGTGATACATATGAAACATTGTTTATGTACAATACATGAGGAAGTCACATGTACATTTTTCAATTAGAACAGGTTCTATTTTTGCATGTCAAACATATGAAAATACAACACTGCTTGTGGCGAAAGAAAAACAGAGTAAATTATAGAGATTAATATTGATAGAAAAATAAATTGTTTAATATTAATTAACAATTAAAAAATATATTACTTTTTTTTAACAATAAATTTTTGTAAATTCACAAATTAAATTAGCTGTTGTTTACATTTAGAGGTTATGTCATACGGAAATATATATGTACGTGTGATAGCAAAAATTATGAATCGTATGTAAAAGCCAGTTTTGACAGACATGAGGAATTTCATATGGATAAAAAAAGTGACAGTACATATGTAAAAAACACATCATGTAATAGCACCTTTAGAACAGGTTCTATTTTTGCATGACAAACATATGAAAATACAACATGCTTGTGGTTAAAGAAAAACAGAGTAAATTTTAAAGATTAATATTGAAAGAAAAATAAATTGTTTAGTATTAATTAACAATTAAAAAATATATAACCTTTTTTTTAACAATAAATTTTTGTAAATTCACAAATTAAATCAGCTGTTGTTTACATTTAGAGGTTATGTCATACGGAAATACATATGCACGTGTGATAGCAAAAATTATGAATCGTATGTAAAAGATAATTTTGACAGACATGAAGAATTTCATATGGATAAAAAAAGTGACAGTACATATGTAAAAAACATTTCATGTAATAGCACCTTAAGTACATACATCTTAACGACAGTCGACAAATCTATTTTTCTATTTATTTAAATTGTAAACGAGTGGCATCTCTGTCAAAATAAGCAAAAAACACAAAGAATAGAAAAAAACAAATTACTTCGTGTTTGGCAGAATGATTTTATGTTTATGTTTAATATCTCTATTTTTTTTACTAATATTTCTGTTTATTTTATTTATTTTTAATTCCAGTTTTTAGAATTGATATTTTCAAAAATTTGAATGGAAAATTTAAAAAGTGCAATTTTGGATTTATGTGAATAATACTGCTTTAGTAATTATAAACAATTTTTAAAAATTAGATGTAATCGCAATCAGATATTTTGTAGGTAAAGCAGAATAATAATTCTATATAACTATGTAGAACTGTTTTGAAAGCAAAAAACTCATTGATGAACTCGGTAACTCTTTTAAAGACAACAAAAAGTTAGTATGCCAAACTTATGTTCATATTTGTAAAAGAATAATGAAAACACGTATGAAATAATAAAAGACCAGCCCGTGTATACTCTTAACATTGTGCTGTATGATATCTATTTGAAAATGTTGACATTCATGTTAAAATAGAAAAAACTATTGCAAAGCTAATTAGAACAAAAATTGTGGCACCATCTACTGTGGCATAGTCACGCTGAGCAAAATGAAGTGTAACTCTGTTAATGCAAAGAAATGTATTTTCCCCACAACAAAATATTGCAGAATTTTATGTAAATAAAATAATATACCGATTTATTTCTGACATGCAGTTATTATGGATATACATATATAGAATATATGTATATTATTTGTATTATTTAATGTGTATGTATGTGTATGTAAATATTACACACAAAAAATACAACATCAAACGTTAGTTTTGTGTTTTTCTCTTTAAATAAATTAATACATATATAAAAAATTTTTTTGCTAAATTTACATTGTTTTTTTTTTTTTATTAATAACTAGGTACATATTTTAGCATTATTTGCTTTAGATGCTGGTGAATTTTTACTCCCTTTATATTAACTCGTAGTGTCTGCTTGTCGAAAAAATTTTGGATCGATTTTAACCCCCTTTCCCGTGACCCAATCGATCTGGAAGTTTGCAGGCAGGCTCGTGGCAATGACAGAAATGATCTAATAAATTTTTTTAGTGATGACAAAACAATGGAAACTGTTAAATTTTTCTACCAGAGTTGATAAAAAAAAAAATGTACAAAGGGTTAGTTTTTATTATATTATTACCACAATGACCACCAAAACAACAAGTCCAGCTATGACAACAATACAACATTAGGAATACCAACAAGAACAATATAGAAACATCATATTTTTCATTTTTTTTTACTTTTTCAGAGATTTCCCTGGACCTATTCCACCGATTTTAATGATTTTTGAAATAGAAATCTTCCCACGAATTTGGTGAATCATTCTCACTGAAAATAATCACCTTAGCTATCCCATTGAGTGCGTGATCGTGACCAGAACAACATAGAAAATTATATTTTTTCAAGACTTTTTTAGTTCTTCATTCAAATCTCGCGCCCTAATCGACCGATTTGGACGATTTTAAATACCAAACTTTTCAGGATGTTAGTGAATCATTTTTTATGTCAACGAGCACTGTAGCTGCCCGATTGATGCCGTCATCGTGATTTCCACAGACGGACATCCCTATATCAACTCCAGTTGTTATAAGGATCACAAATATATATATTTTATGGGGTCCAAAAATTTTTTTCTAATTATTACAAACGGAATGACAAACTTATATATACCCTCTGCACACTGGAGTGGAGGGTATAATAATTAAAGCGCTTAGAATACAACTATTTGAAATTAAAAACAAGTGTATATTTTTGTTTTTGCAATTGCCTATTCTTGATCTCATTTGAACTCACGTGGTAGTCAATTCAGCTTAAAACAGGAATAAAAAATTTAGCGATGGCCCGAGGGGCCAAATCTTCATCAAAACCTTGCCAACAAGATGACAAAACTTCTTCCGGATTTTAACCCGAATATCGCGTCAACTTCAAGCAAGAGATTTAGCCTGCTTGCTGGCCTTAATGATATGGACGTAACTCCTGTGTCAATATTAACGAGGTTAAACAACACAAACCTCCACCTATTGTTGTTGAAGCAAACGCCTCATTTACAGAAATACAAAAACTACTTGGTAAAGATTGTATTTTCAAACGTACTTCAATTGGTACCAAAATTTTTGCTCCAAGTAAATAATTGTACGAATGCTACAAGCAAATTCTTAAAGGGAGTAAGATGGAGTTTCATTCATATGGCTCCAAATGTAATAGGTTATACACCACTTTTTTACACGGTTTACCCCGCATAAAAACTGAGGACATCACCGCAGAGCTAAAAAATTACAACCTGTCCCCTTCTTCCGTAGCTGAAATAGTCACCAAATTCAGTTCGAACAACAAAGCAGTTTACAAAGTTCAATTTGTTCGTAAAAATTTTAGCCCAACTGCCTTAAGAAACGTAAGAACAATTTCCAATATTATAATTTATTGTAAAAAATACAAATCTAAATCCAGGAACAAACCAACTCAATGCTGGAACTGCTTAATGTATGGCCATGGCGGTGAACATTGTCAACGTAGTGCTGCGTGTATGATATGTGCAGAACAACATCATACAAGTGTGTGTCCGTTTAACACAAATGAAAAAAGACCAGGAGCCAAATCACCGCTTTCGATATCGAGCTTTTCAATGGATTGCCCTTTAATGAATTGCCAGTAGCTCACATCCGAGTATCCCCTAATAATACTATTATATCATTTACCGACAGTAAAGGTAAGTTTTAATAATTTGTATGTCGAGGGTTTATATTCAATAAGAGCTATCTGCTGTTACTTGGAAAATTGGAGGATTTTTCAAAGCATCCTCCATTAATTTTAAATTTTTTTATTGGGCTATAATTTTGTAAAAATAGAAAAAATTTAATCTTTATGTATAGATTTTCAATTGCTGATAACAAATACATATGTTTTCTAAATTTCACATTAAAATTCGACAGTTCGAAACTAATTCTCTTAACGAACGGTCGTGTAAACAAGTAAGAGTGTAAAATTCGGCTGTGCCGAAATTGCGTTTATTTATGTAACAATTTTTATGTTCGCAATTCTTAAATATCATTTGAGGTTTTCTAAAATTCATTGAATTTTAATGTTTTCTGTAGTCCGATTCTGTAAATTTCAGCGATCCGACAATCGCAAAATATATCGACAGCTATTGTTGTTTGCACTAAGGATTAAGTGATTCACTAAGTACATACATCTTAACGACAGTCGACAAATCTATTTTTCTATTTATTTAAATTGTAAACGAGTGGCATCTCTGTCAAAATAAGCGAAAAACAAAGAATAGAAAAAACAAATTACTTCGTGTTTGACAGCATGATTTTATGTTTATGTTTAAAATCTTTATTTTGTTTACTAATATTTCTGTTTATTTATTTGAAAATGAAATAATGAATTGAATATGCTATTTAATTTTTTTATTTATATAAAAAAGTTTTGTAATAAAAGCAAAATATTTTCACTATTTTATGATTTTTATTTATGTATGTCGACATTTCAACCTAAAAATTTAAGTTTTTATCGATTGAATAAACAACACAAAAATGGTTGTCGTTTAGATAACAACAACAGCTGACTTTAACAATAGCGAATATCGTTTAAAAATGTTACTGATAATTTTGCAATTTTCTTTTTTTAACGATTCGACTATCGTTAAAAGAAGTTACTGAATCGCGGTACTGAAAAGTTCTTAATTTCTCCTGAATGGCAATATTTTTTTTAAATGTAAACATTTTTAAATGTAAACATATTTGGTGTTTTTTTTTGGAATTTCAATTTGTGTTTAACGAATATAATTTACATATATATTAAAGATGCAATTGATGTCTTCTAAATTTAAAATTATTATTTCCGACGTTTTGATATGATTTTCTGAAATTCAATTTATATTTTCTAATTTATTTTTAATTAAATAATTTCTTCCAGCTCGAGGTCTGTTTTTATTAATTTTATTTTTATTAATTTATTTTTCAATATTTCGCCAACCTCCGGTTGGCATCTTCAGGATCTTAAATTATAAGAATAATAAAACATAATTACACCACTGTTCAACAGAGACAATAACAAACATAAAAATATATATAAAATATAAAAATTAAACTCACAAAAAAGGCGCGTAACAATAATTAAACATACATGACGTGTCAACGAGTTAACATCTAATATTGCACTAATTGATCTTATTTTATTTTTCTAATTATATGTCTATAGCTATGTGCACAATTTTCTGTGTCCGTTTTATAATTTATTCTCTTTTCCTTTGGTATGTTAATTATGTGTAGCATTTCCAATGTAAAGCGTCTCTTATAATTCTCTTCAGTATGTAAAATGAAATTTATAATTGGAAATTTTAATTCCAGTTTTTATTAGAATTGATATTTTCTTAAATTTGAATGGAAAATTTAAAAAGTGCAATTTTGTATTTATGTGAATAATAATGCTTTAGTAATTATAAACAATTTTTAAAAATTAGATGTAATCGCAATCAGATATTTTGTAGGTAAAGCAGAATAATAGTTCTATATAACTATGTAGAACTGTTTTGAAAGCAAAAAACTCATTGATGAACTCGGTAACTGTATTTTATAAAGACAACAAAAAGTTAATATGCCAAACTTATGTTCATATTTGTAAAAGAATAATGAAAAAACGTATGACATAAAAGACCAGCCTGTGTATACTCTTAACATTGTTCTGTATGATATCTAGTTGAAAATATTGACATTCAAGTTAAAATAGAAATAACTATTGCAAAGCTAATTAGAACAAAAATTGTGGCGCCATCTACTGTGGCATAGTCACGCTGAGCAAAATCAAGTGACATTCTGTTAATGCAAATTAAATGTATTTTCCCCACAACAAAATATTGCAGAATTTTATGTAAATAATATAATATACCGATTTATTTCTAACATGCAGTTATTATAGATATACATATATAGAATATATGTATTTATATTATTTGTATTATTTAATATGTGTATGTATGTATATGTAAATATTACACACAAAAAATACAACATCAAACGTTATTTTTGAGTTTTTCTCTTTAAATAAATTAATACATAAAAATTTTTTTTGCTAAATTTACATTGTTTTTTTTTATTGACAACTAGGTATTTTAGCATTATTTGCTTTAGATGCTGGTGAATTTTTACTCCCTTTATATTAACTCATAGTGTCTGCTTGTCGAAAATATTTTGGATCGATTTTAACCCCTTTCCCGTGACCCAATCGATCTGGAAGTTTGCAGGCAGGCTCGTGGCAATGACAGAAATGATCTAATAAATTTTTTAGTGATGACAAAACAATGGAAACTGTTAAATTTTTCTACCAGAGTTAATAAAAAAAATTTACAAAGGGTTAGTTTTTATTATATTATTACCACAATGACCACCAAAACAACAAGTCCAGCTATGACAACAATACAACATTTGGAATACCAACAAGAACAATATAGAAACATCATATTTTTAATTTTTTTTTAATTTTTCAGAGATTTCCCTGGACCCGTTCCACCGATTTTAATGATTTTTGAAATAGAAATCTTCCCATGAATTTGTTGAATCATTCTCACTAAAAATGATCACCTTAGCTATCCTATTGAGGGCGTGATCGTGACAAGAACAACATAGAAAATTATATTTTTTCAAGACTTTTTTTAGTTCTTTATTCAAATCTCGGGCCCTAATTGACCTATTTGGACGGTTTCAAATAGCAAACTTCTCAGGATGTTGGTAAATCATTTTTTATGTCAACGAGCACCCTAGCTGCCCGATTGATGCCGTCATCGTGATTTCCACAGACGGACATCGCTATATCAACTCCGGTTGTTATAAGGATCACAAATATATATATTTTATGGGGTCCAAATTTTTTTTCTAATTATTACAAATGGAATGACAAACTTATATATACCCTCTGTACACTGGAGTGGAGGGTATAAAAAGACCTTTTTACAAGAGAAATAAGTGCAATAATTAGATATGAAGAAAGTGTTGATGTTAGTCAAAATGTATTAATTTTTGATAAAGTACTACAGGAAACAATACAAAAATTTACTAAAAAGAACACGATAAAAAACTAAATAATGTAAATAATTGGTTTAATAAAAAAAAAAAAGAGAAGACATTAAAATATCAAACTGCAAAGTTTGAAAACACAAACGAAGCATGGAAAAATTATAAGACAATTAGAAATATATATGAGGTGAAAATAGAAAACGAAAAATACAAATACATAAAAACCGAATAAATAATGCAAAAGACCAAAGACAAATGTGGAGAGAAATCAAAGACTTGGTGATAAGGAAAAATCAATCTGTGATAAAATCTGTGATATTTAGTGACGTAGAATATAAGGAAAATAGTCAGCTAGTCAATATAATAAATATTTTGTAAATAGTATTAAAATAATACGAGAATCAATAAATAATTGGTTTAATAATGAATTGGTAAACCCAAAATTCAAATTCAGTGCAATAACAATTTTAGAGCTTAATAATATAGTAAGAGAAATAAAAAACAAACCAGACTATTGTAAAATATCAAAAAAAATTATACTTGATAACTGGCATTTAATCGGCAAAGATCTGCTAAAAATTATAAATAGATCATTACAATCCGGAGAGTCCCTGAAAAATGGAAAGAGACAATGGTTCTACCAATTGAAAAAGTGGCCAAAACAAAACAATGTGAAGAATATCGTCCCATAAATAAACTGAAAACATGTGAAAAAATATTGGAAAAAGTCGTGAAAAACCAACTAGAAAAAATATGGAACAAATAATTTAATATCAAAATACCAATCAGGTTTCAGAAAAAACTTTTCATGTGAAACTGCAGTGAATTATATAATAAATCGATGGAAAAATATAGATAAGAGGAAAAAAATTATGGCGATTTTCTTAGATTTTAAACGAGCATTTGAGACTATTGATAGACGAATATTGATTCAGAAACTGTATAAGTATGGCATCCAGGAAAAAGAACTAGACTGGCTTAAATCATATTTGACAAAAAGAAGACAAGTGACAAAAGTAAACGGTATAACATCAAAGTTTATAGATAATGATTTCGGTGTTCCCCAGGCGTCAATTTTGGGCGCTTTACTATTTATTATATATATAAATGACATACCAAACGTAATAAACAAATGTGAAATAGTATTATATGCTGATGATACTCTTTTATACACAGAAGGAGATACATGTCAAGAATGCCGCGACAATATGATGCATGATATTAATAATGTTAACATATGGCTAAAAATGAATAAGCTTAAACTTAATGAAAATAAAACAAACTTATGGAAATAAATATGACTAGTGAAATAATAATAAAAATAAATAATAAGACTATAGAAAAAGTAAAAAAAAATTAAATACCTCGGTTTAGTAATAGACAAAGAGATTAAACTTAAAGATCATATAGAGTACATATGTAGAAAAAATTAGTAAAAAAATTGGCTTCTTTAAAAGAATACGAAACAAAATATCTGTTTTAACGGCAATTAATATATATAATACAATAATAAAACCACATTTCGAATTGGGATCTACAATAATATACACATGCTGCAATGAATCTCAATTAGAAAGACTGCAAAAATTACAAAACAAGACGATGAGGACTATTTTAAAATGTAATAGATATACAAATATACGTGCAATGCTTGACACACTCAAATGGCTAAATATAAAACAAAGACTAGCATTAAATACCTTAATTTTTATACATAAAATAAAAAACGGCAACGCTCCTGAATACCTATGTGACCAACTCAAATATGTCAGAGATGTACAACCTTATGGACTGAGAAATGCAGAAAACTTCAGGCTAAAGAAGACGACCACATCTGCAATGCAAAGATCTCTTTTTTATAAGGATCTGAAATTGTTTAATGATACTAAGATAGAAAGAAATAAAAATGTATTTAAAAGAAAATGTGTAATTTTTGTTAGAAACAATGAAATTATTTAAATATCTATGTATTTTAATTATAAATTTTTAATGAGAAATTTTAAAGTATTATGAAAACTAATAAAGAAAGAATAATAATAATAATAATGTACACATTTTTGTTAATATACTAACACTTGAATGCTAATGGCATTTCAACTTTTCTATTATAATATATATTGTTGTATCTTCGTTATATTCACCAAGATATACCCATAACTTCTGCGCTGATATCATGAACCTAACACCTTCCACCAAAGAATATATAATTTTTGGTGACCTAAATGCCAAACATTGTTCTTGGAATTACCGCTCAAATAATACTACAGGTATCGCACTCAACAATCTACAGCAATAAAGCAATTTTTTCATTCACTATCCTAATACTCCAACCCTATTCGCCCATCAACACAATCGCGAAGCATCCTCAGTCGATATTATCTCAAGCAAATGCGCTTTAAATATAGACGTAAAAACAATGGATTACGAAATACCATCGCCCCATTATATGTACACTTAATGTACACTCAATGGCCTTGCAGGTTGACCTCAATTATTATGATTATAGTGCAACCAACTGGAACATTTTTATGAATTTTTTAGACAATAAAATCACGTTATATTCGGATATATACAATACCAAGATAGTAATTGATCGGGAAATCCAAAAATTTATAAATGTAGTTTTCGAAGCAAGGGATGTGTCTACACCTAAAATAACTCAACAAAATAATTACACATTACCAGAAAGTACTGTGAAATATATTAAACTAAGAATAAACTTTAAAAGAAAAAGCCAACGATCTTCAAATATGGCCGAGCAAACTTTTTATAATCAATGTACTAAGTTTCTAAGTAACATGATTGATAAAAGTATTAATTCGGAGCGCAATAAGAAATGGTATCAATTATTATCCAATTTAAAACCAGGTGATAAATCATTGTGGAAAATAAGCAGGAACTTGCGAGGAAAAGGAAAAAATCAAATCTCTCACTTTTAAATTGGAAATACAAAAATAACATCTGATTAGTGCAAGGCTGAAATACTGGCCAAGTAAATAACCTCACTTCGAACTACTCAGCGGATACACTTATAAATACAACAGCAAATGATTTTGTTTGCGTATGTAGCAAAAAATATATAAAAAATAAAAACACAATATAGTATAAGGTTTGATACGTAGAGAAAATAAGATCTCTATTTTATTTGTATATACAAATGTATACAAGATGTATTACCTTTTTTAAAAATATGCACAGCGGATGGTGTTTATGTGTACGAATTGTACGAAGGTACCAAAACGATTGATTTTATAAGTTAAAAAATAAAGAGAGAAGGTGGCGAGCAATATCTAAGTACCGTTAACGGTTTTACTAGTTAAAATCTATGTAAACACTCCTTTCAACGATGTATAAAAAAAGGAGTTTCATAGATTTTAACCCAGAATTAACCCAAAAATGGCTAATTGACTCAAAGGCGGAAAAGTACAAAGAAAATATTAAATTGTACTTAAACATTGCCGGCCACCTTGCAACATCAAGGTGTGTTGCAACAATAATACTTTAACAAATAACTTAAGTATCTTAAAATAAGGCATAGTTCAGTTTAAAAATGTGAGCTTGAATTCAATTTTTTTTTTTATTTATTTTTTTTTTTTTTAACATTTAAATTGGCCAGTAGGGACCTCGACGTAACAATTTTCCATAGGCCAGTAGGGACCCCAATGGAAAATTGATTATAAATAAGTATGAGCCAGTAGGGACTCTACAATTTGAGCCAGTAAGGACTCTACATATGAGCCAGTAAGGACTCTACAATGGAGATGGGCCAGATATGACCCATCCAAAAATGGTGTATTGCGCCATAGCATCCTCATAATCGAGCAGATCATCGTCAAAAAGGTTAGGGAGAGATTCCATATTTCTATGAAACAATAAAAAATTTAAAGAAAATATCGAAGAAAAAGTAAATTATTCGGTCAAAATGACCAGTTTGGTTATTGGTCGTTTTACAACCCCATTAGCAGTACGAATATCCGCGACCCTTACGCGACCGTCACTTCCCGGATAAACTTCTATGACCCGGCCTAAACGCCACGATGTTGGAGGTAGATTCATGCTTGATAACGACTAAGTCGTTTTCCTGTAGATCGCGTTCCGGATATTTCCATTTATAGCGCTTATTTAACGTCATTAAATATTCTTCTTTCCATCGGCGACAAAAAAGTTGAGACAACGCTTTCATTTTTCGAAATCGATTAACAAGACTTATCGGAGATTCATTAATTTCAGGCTCCGGGGGAGCAAGTATTGGTCCACCTATTAAAAAATGACCAGGAGTAAGAGCTACTGGTTCCCGAGGGTTATCGGCCATAGAACAAAGAGGACGTGAATTTAGACAAGCTTCGATTCTTGCGAGAACTGAAGAAAGTTCTTCAAAAGTATATTTAAAAGATTGCGCTTCCTTACGAAAATGGTGTTTAAAACTCTTGACCCCGGCTTCCCAAAGGCCACCCATATGAGGTGCCCCGGCCGGTATAAACCGCCAAGTTAAACCCTGAATACCATAAATAGAACCCACTGCAATCTGACTTTCCTTAAGAAATATCTTAAAATCCTTCTCTAATTCACGCGATGCACCTACGAAACTTGTGCCATTATCCGAAAATAAAGTGTAGGGGCAACCTCGTCGAGAAATAAATCTGTTAAAGGCAGATAAAAAAGTAGGCGTCGATAAATCAGACGTGGCTTCTAAATGAATTGCTTTCGTAGAAAAGCAAACAAAAATACAAACGTAGCCCTTCGTTATCCTACAAGCTCTGCCCGTGAAACTTTTGATATCAAAGGGACCAGCAAAATCAACGCCCGTTGTCATAAATGATCTAGTAAGAGTAGTTCTTTCAGGGGGCAGAGCCGCCATAATTTGACGACAAGATACTTTACGGTCAATAATACACCGTTTACAACGACCAATGACTCCACGAATTTTCGACTTCAAGCGTGGAACCCAATATTCAATGCGCAGGATTCGCAACATCAACTGATTTCCACCGTGAATGGAAATCATATGAACAAATTCTATTAACAATTGAGTAAATCGGCTCGAATAAGGTAAAATAATAGGATATTTCTCCGTATATAAAAGGGATGGTGATTTAACCAAGCGACCATTCAATCTTATCACACCGTCTTTATCGAGAAAGGGATTCAAAGAAATAAGGCAACTCTTTGAACTTAACGGTTTTTTGTCTAACAGGCACTTATATTCATCTGTATAGTGATGTTTCTGAGCCACAATGGCTAAATGCAATTTTGTTCTTCTGATTTCGTAACCAGCAACGATTTTATCCACATTCATATAACGATTTGACCTATGAGCTGGATGACTATTGTAAAAGAACCTCAAAATATATGAGATTATCCGAAGAGCTCGATCAAGACGAGAGTAATTATTCAAAATATCCACATATATATCTTCCCCCTTACCGTCCGTAAGGAAGGAAGCATGAGTTTTGACCACCCGACCCTCAATTTCAGTGTCAAGATAACTTAGATCCGTTATATTCCAGTGCACTTTATCTTGACCCAGCCATCTTGGACCATGCCACCAAAGCTCACTATTTTCCAGCTCAGTGGGAGAGGTACTACGACTACCTAAATCTGCAGGATTATCCTCAGAACGAACATGATACCAATTATGGTTTCCTACATTTTCTTGAATGCGGCATACTCTGTTCGCTACAAATGTGGTCCAGGAACACGGCGTTTTCCTTAACCAAGAAAGGACTATCGTCGAATCAGTCCAACAGTAAATTTGATCAATTTTAATATCAATTTCACCTATTACCGTCTTCAAAAGTTCAGAGGCTAACACCGCCCCGCACAGTTCTAAACGAGGTAGAGAAATTGATTTGATGGGGTCTACTTTGGTTTTCGATGAAAGTAGGTGAGTATGAATTTCGCCGTTAGAGGCCTGAATTCGAATATAAATCACCCCCGCGTATGCCTTTTCCGAGGCATCAGAAAAAACATGAAGCTCAACAGAATTTCCCGGCGAATAATTAACCCATCTTGGAATACGAATAGTATTTACCTCATGATAAGAAGTTACAAATCTTTTCCATTCAACTTCCGTCGAAATTGGAAGCATATCATCCCAATTTATATTATCAAGCCAATTTTTTTGCATGATAATTTTAGCAACCACAATTACAGGACCTAACCAACCTACAGGATCAAACAATTTCGCGATAGTCGATAAGACTTCCCTCTTAGTATACCCAGATTTTAATGAAATAAGAGTCACACTAAAATAAAACGAGTCCAACTGAGCGTTCCACTGAATTCCTAAAGTCTTTGAAGTACTCGATTCTATAAAGGTCAATAATTTAGCGTCAACTAAATGGTCCAAAGGTATGTCTTTCAAAATACTCCGTTCGTTTGAAGTCCATTTTCTTCGCTGAAACTTAGCAGAGGCCAAAGCAGCGACGAGTTGATCACGAGCCATTAATGCAGTCGAAATGTCATGAGTCCCTGTCAAAACGTCGTCAACGTACATGCACTTTCGTAGAATATGTGCTGCGAGAGGGAACTCAGCCTCAGAATCGTCAGCGAGTTGTAATAACGTCCTAATGGCAAGGTATGGAGCACAGTTAACGCCAAAAGTCACTGTCTGTAATTCATAGTCCCTTACGGTCTCCGTCGGAGAATCCCTAAACAAAATTCGTTGAAAAGGGGTATGAGAAGGATCAACCCGAATCTGTCTATACATTTGAGTGATATCACAATTGAAGACGAATTTAAACAGACGCCACCTAAGAATAAGTAGAACTAAGTCTGCTTGTAAGGTAGGTCCTACGTAAAGGCAATCGTTTAAACTAATTCCATTAGAAGTTCTATTTGAAGCGTTGAAAACAACTCTCAATTTAGTTGTCTTACGTTCTAGTTTTACCACCGGATGATGAGGTAAATAACAAAAAGAGGTAGGAGATGAAAAATTTGGTAATACCGGTCTCATATGTCCTATGTCCAAATACTCCCTAACGACGTCATCGTACATCTCCTTAATTTCAGGTCTACGCAGTAAAGATGATTCGGTCCTAAGATATTGTCCCATAACACCAGGTCTTGAAGTCCCTAAAGAAAATTTTTCAGGAAATTCAGGCTTAAATGGGAGAGTCACTACATATCGACCATCAGATTCGCGACGAGTAGTCGCTTTATAATTTTCCTCACAAAATTTGTCAAATGGAGACAGAATTTTTCTTTTAGGAGTTTCCTCAAGTTCCCAGAATCTCAAAAGATTTTTGTTAAGGCAATCTTCCTCTGAAAATTCGACATTCGTAGAATATACCTGAACTTGAGGTTGTACAACTGGACCAGTAATAATCCAGCCAAAAATAGTGTTCTGAGCTAGTAAAGAGCCCAAAATATTGCGACGGATTTCTCCCAACAGAATTCTTGGATATAAATCCGCGCCAAGCAAAAGATCAACAGGTCGACTGTCATCAAAATTAATATCGGCCAAACGAAGGTTTGGCAAATTTTCCTTTAAATACGAGTGGACTGTAAATGATGGTAAATTACCCGAAATATTTGGCAAAACAAGTGCCAATGTTTCCAATACAAGGGATGAATCGAAGGTGGAGCCAATTTTTAATGAACAAAGTTTTCTAGACATTGCCGTAACTGCCTGATTAACTCCTGAAATTTGAGCATTCGTCGAATGCGTCGAAATTTTCAGGCGATTTTGCAAACGTTCAGAAATGAACGATGCTTCAGAAGCAGGGTCAATAAGGGCCCGGGCTGGGTACGTAGTACCCTGATGAATAAGATTCACCATAGCCGTCCCTAAAAGTACAGTCCTACTTTGTGCTGTATGAAATACTTGACGATTTGTAGGAGCTGTGGCATGATTGGCATTCGAAGATGATGCGATTGCAGGTACGGAGTTTGAAACCCGAGAAACAGAAACCGAACTAACACCCGAATTCGACCGATTAGTATCCCTAGAAACTTCAGAAGATGGTAATTCACGGTGTAACATAGTATGATGTCTCTTGTTACAAATGGAGCAATTATACGAACTGCTACAATTTTTAGCTTCATGTGTCCTTGCGAGACAATTGACACAACAGTGAAACTTTTTTACCGTAGAAAATCGATCCGCAACAGATAAACTTTTGAATCGATGACAAGAACGTAAAAAGTGAACTTGATTCTTACAAAGAACACAAGAAGCACTTGAAGTTGAAGCAGCATTGGTATGATGCGCTTTGATTTTAGGTTCAGAAAGCCGTTTAGCAGATTCTGAACCCCTAAGATCACGTAAACAATCTAAAGTTTGAACTCTTTCTGTCAGAAAGAGGTCCAAATCCTTCCAGAGTGACAAAGCTGATTTGTCCTTTATACTCTGTTCCCACAGACTAACAGTTTGCGAAGGTAACCGTTGAATACAAAGAAATACAATAATAGGATCCCAGCTGTGCGTCGAAATATTATAAATTGACATAGCCGTAAGGCAACCGTTTATTCCGCGTTGTAAAGTTTTTAATCCCGACGAGGTTTCCTTATCAAGAAAGGGAAGGCTAAATAGCGATTTTAACTGGTTATTAACCAGCATACGCGGATTATCATATGCGTCCCTCAAGTTGCGCCACGCAACATCAAAACCTTGATTAGTGAGAGGGCATTTCGAAACAATTTCCCGAGCTTCGCCACTAGTTTTCCGAACTAGATGGCATAGCCGCTCAATATTGCTAAGTCGAGAGTTATTGATATAAACCGCTGTAAAAAGATCCCTAAAAGTGGGCCAAGAAATGTAATCGCCCTCAAAAACGTCGATATCGCATGGCGGAAGCGTTAAATTATGTCAAAAGTTGTCAGCTGAATGGAGGTTTACGCTAGAAGACTGAGACTGCTCTTTCGGTGTCGCGTTGGATTTAAAATGATGTAATCGTTCATTAATCCTAGATAAACAATTAACGTACGCGTTAAAAGTGGCTTCATATTTCGATTCAGCCGCGTCAAAATCCGCTGGTTCCGCGTCATCCGAATTTTCTAAATATGATAAACAAGTACGATATGTCGATTTTACTTGTTCCCAAAGCAAGTCCAATTCTTTTCCACGAATTTCAAGATTAAATACCGAATGTAATTCCTCACGAATATCGTTGAATTTCGCCTCAAATTTAATGAGCGTATCCGAATCGCGAATAAAAATATCAAGTGCAGTTCCCGGCATTTTGGTTCGAATTTATTTTAAAATAAGTTAATTTAATTTAAATAACAATATAAAAATTCGTTAAAAAAAATCCGAAAAAATAATAATATATTATAAGCTAATAATATAAAACTATATTAAAAAAATTTTATTTTCTTAATATGTGGTATTATTTTAGCAAATTAGAAGCAAAACCAAAATTTGCAAAAAAAAAACATTAATAAAAAACACACTGGATATGTCGCGACTAAAACGGACAGTAGGGTGACTAACAATGTTATAGAAAAAACAAACCAACACAATGCGTGTGCGTATATATTAGTGTGAAGAGAAATGAACACACTCTTGAGCATAAACACAAAAAAAAACCAACGCGTGAACGTATAGAGAAATAAAAACTATTCAGCTTAAGCAGTTTAAACACAAAAAAAAAACGTTCGCGTGAGCGTATATGTATAACACAAAGGAAAAAAAAACCGATTTAGTTATGTTTAAATGTAAATCTGTTTAAATTATTATTATTTGCACTAAACACTTTTTTTAAAAATCCCGACAGCTTTTTCTCTTTCCTTCGAATAAAACAAACACGATATGATTATTTATATTATTACTTACACTAAACACTTTTTAAAAATCCCGACGGCTTTTTCTTTTTATTTTCGATTAAAACAAACACGATTAAAATTCCACGTAAAGAATATTAACGTAACGCGTAGGGTTGTAAAACGAAAAGTACGAAAAAAAATAGTATTTTAATAATGGACTTTTTTATTTTTAAATTAATTTTATTATACACTTTTTAAATTTTAAATTTTTTGATTTGCTCACACATAAAAAAAACTGAACTATACGCACCTTTAGTTTAAATTTGATGTAAATTGTAGTTGCAGCGAAGGGTTGTTTTTGCAGGTTCTTGCTGGTGTTGACAAGATGAAGGCTGTGGGAATGTTGAAATTAATAATTTTTAAAAATTTTCCAAATTTTTCCTCAGTATCCGGTTCGCAGGACCAAATGTTTGCGTATGTAGCAAAAAATATATAAAAAATAAAAACACAATATAGTATAAGGTTTGATACGTAGAGAAAATAAGATCTCTATTTTATTTGTATATACAAATGTATACAAGATGTATTACCTTTTTTAAAAATATGCACAGCGGATGGTGTTTATGTGTACGAATTGTACGAAGGTACCAAAACGATTGATTTTATAAGTTAAAAAATAAAGAGAGAAGGTGGCGAGCAATATCTAAGTACCGTTAACGGTTTTACTAGTTAAAATCTATGTAAACACTCCTTTCAACGATGTATAAAAAAAGGAGTTTCATAGATTTTAACCCAGAATTAACCCAAAAATGGCTAATTGACTCAAAGGCGGAAAAGTACAAAGAAAATATTAAATTGTACTTAAACAGATTTTAAGAACGAAAAATCCTAGTTCTGAATCAGCTCTTGAAGAAGTAATGAATATTGTCTCATCAATAAAACCCTCAAAATGCCCTGGTTTTGACAATGTTCCGAACCTGATCTTAAATATACTACCAGTCAAAGCTCTAAAATTACTGGTTATGACATATAACAGCTGCATCAAACTCAACTATTTCCCAAACCATTTCAAAAATGCTAAAGTTATAGCCATAAACAAACCTAGTAAGCCAAAAATAACCCAAAGAGCTACAGACCTATTAGTCTATTAAGTAACTTAGGTAAAATATTTGAAAAAATACTACATTCTCGTCTTAGTGACGAGATTTAAAAAGAGCATAGCCACTACTCAGCAAATAAACAGAATCAAAAATCAAATAATCACCAATAAAACCAATAAACGTTCAACGGGTATAATATTGTTAGATATTGAAAAAGCGTTTGACACCGTTTGGCATAATGGCCTAGTATTTAAACTTCTTGATGCAAATATACCAAAATATTTATACAAACTTATTTCAGATGTCGTTCACGGCAGAAGCTTTAAAGTTGCGATTAAAGCCCTAAACACATTCATCAGACTGTATGATTTTTATACCCTATACCACTATGTGGTTTGGGTATAATGACTTTGTGCTGCTGTTTGTAACTACCAAAAATATTTGACATAGACCCATCTTTTATTATACCGATCGAATCAGAATCACTATCTGATTCGATTTAACGATGTCCGTCCGTCCATCCGTTATCCGTCCAGCTGTTATCGGCCATAGGACGAAATTTAAATTGGTGATAATTGGTCCATGTTCAGACCTAGCCCCATCCAAATGACCCCTATGAAATCGACATAAATTGCCATAAGATCCAAATTGTCATATAGATCTTACTCAAATTGGGTTTGTATGCGTTTATTACATCCATTAATGAGTAGTCCAAAAATGATCCCTATGGGACAACTCTTACTCATAGGCCCCATATAAAGCTGCTTCCCGATCTTCACTTAAATCTATCAAAAAACAAAAATATTGCACTGATTCTTCTCAAATTTTGTTTGTATATATTTTTGCAAAATACAAGAGACCTTACCCAACATGGTCCGGATCGGACCAATTTTGGGCCTAGTCCGCATATGTATATAGCATCCGATATGAAGTTTTTCATATCTGCAGCCAAAAAAATTAATAAAAATCCCACTCAAATTTGGTTTATGCTTATTTTCTATGTCCAGTTAGTTTGGCCTAAGAGATAGGCATGGTATAGGGAATCGTATAGTCGGTCTAGACCGACTATAATTTTCTTACTTGTTTCTAATGTGGAAGCGAGATCGAGAGTAAAGCTCATTTGTGTGGCGTTGCCAGCTTCCACATATAGAAAAAATCATACTGTCTCATTCTCGTTTTTTCTCGTACTCGCAACTCGCAGTGAATGTGTTTATGGCTTAATAATGAAACATCATCTCCAAAAACCATTACCACAGGGTTACCTCATGGATCAGTCTTGTCGCCATTGCTTTACTCGTATATACATCCGATTTTAAAGTCCCGAAATATATGCAAATTGCTTATTACGCAGATGATACTGCGTTAATTTCTTCAAACAATCTTACAAGCGCACTCCTGAAGAAAATGGAAAAGGGACTTGTAAATTGCAGTAAATATTTTCACAAATGGAAAATCAAATTTTATCCAAACAAGACCCAAGCAATAATTTTTCCATTCAACAAATCTCCCAAAAGACTGCCAAGACGGCATATTCTTTTTGGAAATAATACCATAAATGTACTTAATCATGTCAAATATCTCGTAGTTGTCTTGGACAAAAAGCCTACTTTTAAACAACATATTATGGCTACTTGCCAAAAAGCTATAAAATCATTTAAAGCATTATGGCCACTTCTAAATAGAAGGTCATTTCTAAACCCCAAAAACAAAAATCTACTCTTCAAAAGTGTTATAAGGCCAATATTAACATACGCGTGTCCTATTTGGAGTGACGCTGCCAACTGCCACCGAAAACGCTTACAAATTATACAAAACAAATGTCTTAAAATGATAAATAAAAAGCCCTGAAGGTATCCTACAAATCTTCTTCATGAAGAAACAGGTTATGAAAAAACTATCGATTTCATAACAAGGATTAATAACAATTACTTTGCCAAAATTGAAAATTCCTCTTACCCACTGATAATTTTTTTTCAATTAAATATTCTTCCTTTATTTACATATTTTAACAAATTTTGATATTTACATATGAGATCTTATCTTAACATAGATATTGCAACAAATAATATATAGGATCTAAAGACATTAAATAGTTTTTATTTTATTTTTTAATGATTTTTAAAGGAAAATGGGAGGGAAAAAACCTTTATATGATTTAATAAATTCAAATACTATCTGAAAATATTTATATGCTTATAGAAGGTTTATTAGAAATAATAGACCTCTATAAGCATATAATTTTCAATTTGGTGATTTCTTTTTAATTTTACGTTACTTCTCTACATTCTCTTATCAGTGGGTAAGAGGAATTTTCAATTTTGGCAAAATAATTGTTGTTAATCCTTGTTATGAAATCGATAATTTTTTCATAACCTGTTTCTTCATGAAGAAGATTTGTAGGATACCTCCAGGGCTTTTTATTTATCATTTTAAGACATTTGTTTTGTATAATTTGTAAGCGTTTTAGGTGGCAGTTGGCAGCGTCACTCCAAATAGGACACGCGTATGTTAATATCGGCCTTATAACACTTTTGAAGAGTAGATTTTTGTTTTTGGGGTTTAGAAATGACCTTCTATTTAGTAGTGGCCATAATGCTTTAAATGATTTTATAGCTTTTTGACACGTAGCCATAATATGTTGTTTAAATGTAAGCTTTTTGTCCGAGACAACTCCGAGATATTTGACCTCGTTAAGTACATTTATGGTATTATTTCCAATAAGAAGATGACGTCTTGGCAGTCTTTTGGGAGATTTGTTGAATGGAAAAATTATTGCTTGGGTCTTGTTTGGATTAATTTTGATTTTCCATTTGTGAAAATATTGACTGCAATTTACAAGTCCCTTTTCCATTTTCTTCAGGAGTGCGCTTGTAAGTTTGTTTGAAGAAATTAACGCAGTATCATCTGCGTAATAAGCAATTTTCATATATTTCGGGACTTTAAAATCGGATGTATATATCGAGTAAAGCAATGGCGACAAGACAGATCCTTGAGGTAACCCTGTGGTAATGGTTTTTGGAGATGATGTTTCATTATTAATCGCAACTTTAAAGTTTCTGCCGTGAATGAAATCTGAAATAAGTTTGCATAAATATTTTGGTATATTTGCATCAAGAAGTTTAAATAAGAGGCCATTATGCCAAACGGTGTCAAACGCTTTTTCAATATCTAACAATATTAGACCCGTTGAACGTTTATTGTTTTTATTTGTGGTTATTTGATTTTTAATTCTGTTTATTTGGTGCGTAGTGCTATGCCCTTTTTTAAATCCAAATTGTTCTTTGGCAACAATAGAATTGGTCGTTACAAATTCACTAAGACGAGAATGTAGTATTTTTTCAAATATTTTACCTAAGTTACTTAATAGACTAATAGGTCTGTAGCTGTTTGGGTTATTTTTTGGCTTACTAGGTTTGTTTATGGCTATAACCTTAGCATTTTTGAAATGGTTTGGGAAATAGTTGAGTTTGATGCAGCTGTTAAATATTATAACCAGTAATTTTAGAGCTTTGAGTGGTAGTTTCTTTAAGAGCAGGTTGGGAACATTGTCAAAACCAGGAGATTTTGAGGGTTTTATTGATGAGACAATATTCATTACTTCTTCAAGAGATGTATAAATTGCAGATTCAGAACTGGGATTTTCCTTCTTAAAATTATTTACTGTTGTATTTATTAGTGTATCTGCCGAGTGGTTATAGTTCGAAGTGAGGTTATTTGCTTGGACAAATGTATTTGCCAGGACTTCAGCCTTGTCCTTATCAGATGTTATTTTTTTATTTCCAACTTTAAAGTGAGCGATTTGATTTTTTCCTTTTCCTCGCAAGTTCCTGCTTATTTTCCAAAATGATTTATCACCTGGTTTTAAATTGGATAATAATTGAGACCATTTCTTATTGCGCTCCGAATTAATACTTTTATCAATCATGTTACTTAGAAACTTAGTACATTGATTATAAAAAGTTTGCTCGGCTATATTTGAAGATCGTTGGCTTTTTCTTTTAAAGCTTCTTCTTAGTTTAATATATTTTACAGTACTTTCTGGTAATGTGTAATTATTTTGTTGAGTTATTTTAGGTGTGGACACATCCCTTGCTTCGAAAACTACATTTATAAATTTTTGGATTTCCTGATCAATAACTACCTTGGTATTGTATATATCCGAATATAACGTGATTTTATTGTCTAAAAAATTCATAAAAATGTTCCAGTTGGTTGCACTATAATCATAATAATTGAGGTCAACCTGCAAGGCCGTTGATCTTTTAAGTGTACATATAATGGGGCGATGGTCTGATGGTATTTCGTAATCCATTGTTTTTACGTCTATATCTAAAGCGGAATTGCTTAAAATAATATCGACTGTGGATGCTTCGCGATTGTGTTGATGGGGGAATAGGGTTGGTCTATTAGGGTAGTGAATGAAAAAATTGCTTGATTGCTGTAGGTTGTTGAGTGCAATTCCTGCAGTATTATTTGAACGGCAATTCCAAGAACAATGTTTGGCATTTAGGTCACCAAAAACTATATATTCTTTGGTGGAAGGTGTTAGGTTCAAGATATCAGCACAGAAGTTATGAGTATATCTTGGTGAATATAACGAAGATACAACAATAGGTCTATTATTTATAATAACTTCAATTGAGATGTTTTCGATTGATGATGTGTTTGATATAAAGAGGTTTTTATGAGCGACAGATTTATGAATTAACAGAGCTACTCCTCCTCCTCTTGCATCTGTTCTGTCACTTCTATATAAATAATAATTTTTAAAATAGGGTCTATGATTTTCTGAAAAAAATGTTTCATTCAATGACGCTATTTTAATATTTTCTCGTTCAATTAGTATCTCAAATTGTTTTAATTTAGAAAAGTTTGAAATGCCATTAGCATTCAAGTGAAGCATTTTGAATTCGTTTAAATTATTAGTATAATCCATGGGCGTATTTTACCATTGACATTACAACTTTGATTTGTTGTACTTTTGAAGTGCACCTATGCAAATCATCCATAGCTGTAGTGAAAATATCAAAAAGCTCGTCAATGCTAAATAAATCGTTGTTTGTTTTCAGCTGGTTAGCATATGTAGCTTTGCTGTTATTATTGATGTTATTGTTACAATTTGTGTTGTTGTTTCTTAAATTAGGGAAATCTCCCACATTAAATTGAAATGAGTTCTTTTGTTGTCTGCTTTTATTCGGATTTTTAGAAGTAACTCTTGTTCTAGTTTCCAAATAGAGAGAACGTAACGGACAGTTGATATCGTTTGCAGAGTGATCAGTTCTCTCTTTTCCTTGTTTTTTGCAATTAAAGCATGTAAAAACAGCTGGTCTTTTTTCGTTTGTGTTAAACGGACACACACTTGTATGATGTTGTTCTGCACATATCATACAGGCAGCACTACGATGACAATGTTCACCGCCATGGCCATACATTAAGCAGTTCCAGCATTGAGTTGGTTTATTTCTGGATCTAGATTTGTATTTTTTCCAGGAAATTATTATATTTGAAATTGTTCTTACGTTTCTTAAGGCAGTTGGGTTAAAATTTTTACGTACAAATTGAACTTTGTAAACTGCATTGTTGTTCGAACTGAATTTGGTGACTATTTCAGCTACGGAAGAAGGGGACAGGTTGTAGTTTTTTAGCTCTGCGGTGATGTCCTCAGTTTTTATGCGGGGTAAACCGTGTAAAAAAGTGGTGTATAATCTATTATCTTTGGAGCCATAAGAGTGAAACTCCAACTTACTCTCTTTAAGAATTTGCTTGTAGCATTCGAACATTTCTTTACTTGGAGCAAAAATTTTAGTACCAATTGAAGTACGTTTGAAAATACAATCTTTACCAAGTAGTTTTTGTATTTCTGTAAATGAGGCGTTAGCTTCAACAACAATAGGTGGAGGTTTGTGTTGTTTAACCTCGTTAATATTTGATACAGGAGTGACGTCCATATCATTAAGGCCAGCAAGCAGGCTAAATCTGTTGCTTGAAGTTGACGCGATGTTCGGGTTAAAACCCGGAGGAAGTTTTGTCATCTTCTTGTTGGCAAGGAGCTTTCTTTTTGATGAAGATTTGGCCCCTCGGGCCATCGCTAGATTTTTTATTCCTGTTTTAAGCTGAATTGACTACCACGTGAGTTCAAATGAGATCAAGAATAGGCAATTGCAAAAACAAAAATATACACTTGTTCTTAATTTTAAATAGTTGTACTCTATGCGCTTTAATTATTTACACGACCGTTCGTAAAGAGAATTAGATTCGAACTGACCCACTGATAAGAGAATGTAGAGAAATAACGTAAAATTAAAAAGAAATCACAAAATTGGAAATTATATGTTTATAGAGGTCTATTATTTCTAATAAACCTCCCATCAGCACATAAATATTTTCAGATAGTATATGAATTTATTAATAGCATGTTCAGACGGCAAAATGAACCACTTGATTCGCTCTCTGAATCATGATTATCAACCTTGGTGTTCAGACGAGTGTTCTTGTTTCATTTTGACGTTTATATTTTTTTTTTTGCAAATATTTGAAGATATCCTCCATCCATTTTGACGTTTATATTTTTTGTGCAAATATTTGAAGACATCCTCTACACTTTGCCTTTCACTATTTAATTCTTTCCACTTTTATAACTTTTTTTTTTGAAAATGCTATAAAAAAAAAACTACTGAATATTATCTCAAATTTCTTTTTTTATTTGAAAGTACAATCCTTCCGGTTAATAATGGAAAATAACTTCATTTAAGTGGCTGCCTCGGCTGGCCATGCAGTAGCCTACACGATCGGTCCAATTTTTAAGCACATTACCGATTGTGTGCAGCTGTATTTCACCAATGGCTTCACGAATATTGTCCTTTAAAGCGTCAATTGTCTCTGGCTTGTTGGCGTAACACTTATCTTTGAGGGCACCCCACAAATAATAGTCCAACGGTGTCAAATCGCAGCTCCGAGGTGGCCAAACGACATCAGCTCTGCGGCTGATAATGCGATCTTCAAAAACAGGGCGCAAAACATCGAGTGTAGCTTCGGCTGTGTGGCACGTAGCGCCGTCCTGTTGAAACCAAATGTTGCCAATATCCTCCTCTTCAATTTTTGTGAACAAAAAACCGTTCAACATGGCCCCATAATGATCGCCATTGACTGTAACGGCCACTCCTTGCTCATTTTCGAAGAAAAATGGCCCAATTATGCCTCTGGACCAAAATCCGAACCAAACACTGACTCGTTTTGGGTGTATCGGCTTTTCAATGTATGCGTGCGGGTTTTCTATGCCCCAAATGCGAAAATTTTGCTTGTTTACATACCCGCCAAGATCAAAATGATCTTCATCTGAAAAGATGATTTTTTTTTGGCAAAATCGGCATCTTCTGTAAGTCGATCGCAGGCCCACTTAGCGAAGCGAAAATGCATTGGATGGTCAGTTGGCTTCAACTCCTGAACCAATTGGACTTTGTATGGCGTCATAACAAGGTCTTTATGCAAAATTCGTCTCTTTGGTTTATCGATGAGGATGCCAGTTTCTTTCACTTTTTTCACAAGATAACGAACATACGGAGCTGACGGTGCTTCTCTTCTTCCAAAATCCGTACGCAATTTTCGCACATATTCTGCAACATTACCATGATTTTCAAAGTAATGTCGCAATATTTGCCAGCATTATTCAAGCGTATACACAACCATATTCGTTCAGCGGAAGGATAAAACTAATTATCTGTCAAATCAGACATGAGCTAAGTGTTACCATTCACGAAATAAGCACTAGTTGAAAAAAAAAAGTTAGATGGCGGACTCTTTACTAGTGGCTTTAAATTTCTCGCATTTGCTTTTAAATCTTTATCTTTTTCTTTTATACTATTTATACTACTTTTTTTTATAGGTTTAAAATCTTTCCCCTTTTAATTTAATGACTTTTAATTTTTTTTCGACTTTTCGTCGCTCTAAGGTTGGTATTTAAATTAATTTAACTGTCTTCTAGACTTTTATCAATCTCCAGGATTTTCTATTTGCCAAATGCGATTTATGGATTTTTTTAACATAACTATATACTTAACACTTACAAATAACCAAGATAATTAAAATAAAAAAAACACAATATAAATACATATATACTTAAAACATAATAAAAACATAATAATGAAAATAACAACTTTAAATACCAACACTTAAAATATTAAAAAAAAAAAAAACTAATGAAGGATCGAATTAAACACCACTTTGTTACTTGTACTTTTGAAGTGCACCTATGCAAATCATCCATAGCTGTAGTGAAAATATCAATAAGCTCATCAATGCTATATAAATCGTTGTTTGTTTTCAGCTGGTTAGCATATGTAGCTTTGCTGTTATTATTGATGTTATTGTCATAATTTGTGTTGTTGTTACTTAAATTTGGGAAATCAACCTTTGATTGAAATGAAATATTTTGTTGTTGCCTGCTGTTGTTATGACTTTTGGAAGTTACTCTTGTTCTAGTTTCCAAATAGAGAGAACGTAACGGACAGTTGATGTCGTTTGCAGAGTGATCGGTTCTCTCTTTTCCATGTTTTTTGCAATTAAAGCATGAAAAAACAGCTGGTCTTTTTTCATTTGTGTTAAACGGACACACACTTGTATGATGATGTTCTGCACATATTATACACGCAGCACTTCGATGGCAATGTTCACCGCCATGGCCATACATTAAGCAGTTCCAGCATTGAGTTGGTTTTTTACTGGATCTAGATTTGTATTTTTTCCAAGAAACTATGATATTGGAAATTGTCTTTACATTTTTTAAGGCAGTTGGGTTAAAATTTTTACGAACAAATTGAACTTCGTAAACAGCATTGTTGTTTGAACTGAATTTGGTGACTATTTCAGCCACGGAAGAAGGGGATAGGTCGTAGTTTTTTAACTCTTCGATGATGTCCTCAGAGTTTATGCGGGGTAAACCGTGTAGAAAGGTTGTGTATAACCTATTATCTTTGGAGCCATATGAATGAAACTCCATTTTACTCTCTTTAAGAATTTGCTTGTAGCATTCGTACAATTCTTTAGTTGGAGCAAAAATTTTGGTACCAATTGAAGTACGTTTGAAAATACAATCTTTACCAAGTAGTTTTCGTATTTCTGCAAATGAGGCGTTGGCTTCTACAACTATAGGTGGAGGTTTGTGTTGTTTAATATCGTTAATATTTCATGCAGGAGTTACGTCCAAATCATTGAGACCAGCAAGCAGGCTAAATCTGTTGCTGGAAGTTGACGCGATATTCGGGTTAACAAAACCCGGAGGAAGTTTTGTCATCTTCTTGTTCGCAAGGAGATTTCTTTTAGATGAAGATTTGGCCCGCCGGGCCATCGCTAAATTTTTATTCCTGTTTTAAGCTGAATTGACTACCACGTGAGTTCAAATGAGATCGAGAATAGGCAATTGCAAAAACAAAAATATACACTTGTTGTTAATTTTAAATAGTTGTACTCTAAGCGCTTTAATTATTTACACGACCGTTCGTAAAGAGAATTAGATTCGAACTGGAGAGAATATAGAGAAATAACGTAAAATTAAAAAGAAATCACCAAATTGAAAATTATGTGTTTATAGAGGTCTATTATTTCTAATAAACCTCCTATCAGCACATAAATATTTTCAGATAGTATTTGAATTTATTAATAGCATGTTCAGACGGCAAAATGAACCACTTCATTCCCTCTCTGAATCATGATTGTGAACCTTGGTGTTCAGGCGAGTGTTCTTGTTTCATTTTGACGTTTATATTTTTTTGTGCAAATATTTGAAGACATCCTTCTACACTTTGCGTTTCACTATTTCATTTTTTACACTTTTATTTGAATATATATATGTTAATATATACTTTTTATTTGTTAAATGTTTCTATTTATTTTATTGTGCAATTTTTTGTTTTTTTCTTTGTTTATATATTTTTGACAGCTAGTTCAGATAAACTAGCGATAATTTCTTATCAAACTTGGAGATGACACTCAATGTTTCTAGGTTCACAACTAGGTTCATTTTGAACAAAGTAGATGCGCTCTCAAAATTTTGTATGGCGAATCATGTAGATTCAATCATGATTCGGGCGCGAACCGTGACTGAGAGAGCGAACCGCGAATCTTACTGTCCGTGTGAACATATCATAAATCATATTAAGGTTTTTTTTCTCCCATTTTCCTTTAAAAATCATTAAAAAATAATATAAAAACTATTTAATATCTTTGGATCCTATATATGATATATTATTTTAATATCAAATTTGTTAAAATATGTATATAAAGAAAGAGTATATAATTGAAATTGAATTGAAAATTGTTAATATACTAGCTGACCATGTTAGGCATATGATAAATGTGTTAAAATGTAAACAGTTTTTAATAAATAAAGAATTGTAAATGCATACATATGGATTGTGTTACGAAACCCCTTTCTTTCCTGTGGTCTGCGTTGCCAACTTGCTAGCTCATGCACGGCGTGGATTTCCAACCCGCATTTCAAACCAAGGATCCCACAATAATAAAAAAAATGAACACTAACTTGGAACACTCACTATATCTCACTCACACAAATGAGCCAACACAAACGCGATACAGTCTGGACAAGATGCCATTTCTAGATATGTTGCCCTTAGCCAACCTACGTCAACAATCGTTTATTTGTTGACCCCCTTAATTATAATCAACAACTTACCATTTACCTCTTTGTCCTTCTAACAATCACCCATGCGGAATCATTGTGCCTGTGATCCCTCAACCAAAATTTAGCAACACATATTTTCTTCTCAAAATTCAAACAAATTTTTTAAATATAGTAACTAATACTACATAAAACATACTTGTAACTACTAGTGGCTTTAAATTTCTCGCATTTGCTTTTAAATCTTTATCTTTTTCTTTTATACTATTAATACTACATTTTTTTATAGGTTTGAAAATCTTTCCCCTTTTAATTTAATGACTTTTAATTTTTTTTCGACTTTTCGTCGCTCTAAGGTTGATATTTAAATTTATTTAACTCCCTTCTAGACTTTTATCAATCTCCAGGATTTTCTATTTGCCAAATGCGATTTATGGATTTTTTTACATAACTATATACTTAACACTTACAAATAACCAAGATAATTAAAATAAAAAAACACAATATAAATACATATATAAGTTAACGACACAAAAGTTGTCAACATTTTTTTATTTATTATTTTGCAACGTTCGGTACGCTACCTTTGTCACAATAAATATTGTGTTTCAATTTTAATATTTTCTGCTGACACTATGTCTGCAGTAAGTAGAATGAATTTAAAAAAATAATAAAACAAAGAAATGAATTTGATGACTCTTGCTTAATTTAGAAATAAGAAAACCTGTTTATTAAAATTATAATACAATTCAATTCTGACATTAAAAGAAAACAGAACACTTCTGTAACATAAATTAAATAAAATCTTAGTTATAAAAAAAGTCTTGGTTTTTTTATTATGAAAAAATAAAGTGTTATTATAACTGGCGCCCGGGCAAAAAGAAAAGGATACCTGTAGCTAGTAAATTGTGTGTTCCAAATACGACCTCAAGAAGCTCACCATTGGAAATATAAACATTACAAAGCCACTTCAGCCGACCTTAAGTAGCTCATCAAGGCTGGACATATCGTCGTTGGATTCATCAAAACAGCGATTGCTACGAGTGGTATAGTGGAGGACCACTAGTAGTCAACAGGACAAAAGTGAACAATCTGAAACTATCGGTAGCAAAAGATGTGGGGTATCATCTTATTAATGTAAGTTATTTAAGAATATTTTTACATAGATTTCAAAATAAGAAGCAATGAGAATTTTTAAACAAAAGCTTTAATAAGTGAAAAAGTGATTAGTAAATTTTGTTAATTATTTAAGAATATTTTTACATAGATTTCAAAATAAGAAGCAATGAGAATTTTTAAACAAAAGCTTTAATAAGTGAAAAAGTGATTAGTAAATTTTGTTTAGTTATTTAAGAATATTTTTACATAGATTTCAAAATAAAAAGCAATGAGAATTTTTAAACAGAAGTGAAAAAGTGATTAGTAAATTTTGTTCAGTTTGAAAAAAAAAATCATTCAAAGAAATTATTCAAAGAAATAATAATTCAAAAAAATTAAGTTACAAGAAAAAGTAAAATATTAGAAACGAATTAAGAAATATTAAATGCAAATAGTTACAGAAAAGTTTTGTCTTAAAATTATCAACAATTTTGCGAAGCTAATTTTAAAAATAGAAAAACTTATATTCGTAAAGGGTGTTAAAGGAATTTCTTTTTTTTACTAACCAACTTAAATCCTATAATCCTAACCATGGCAAATCCATCTAACCTAATAAGATCAGCCGTTCTTAATCCCGAACAAATCCCTCGACAACCCATACACAAAATCATCCTCAAATTAATGCTGCACTACAGCAAGAAATCGCCACTTTGGTTGCGGAACAAGTTAGAGCAACAATTCAATTATTAAATGATTCAAATAACGACTTACCTAACGGATCGGATATAGTAATAGAAGAAAGACATAGAAATGACCTAAGTGAATTAGATAAAATACCTGATGTTGTTCGATGTTTGAGAGAATTCTCAGGCAATCCTGCAGAATTCAATTCTTGGAGGAAGAGTTTAGAAAGGGTCCTAGAAATTTACGACAATACTAGGGGCACTGCAAAATATTTCGGAATATTGAGCGTTATCCGCAACAAAATCGTAGGTAATGCAGATGCGGCCCTGGAATCGTATAACACTCCGTTAAATTGGAAAAATATTGTTAGGTTTTTGACACTTCATTATGGTGACAAAGGTGATTTGGGTACACTAGAGTACCAAATGACTTCACTAATTCAGGGCGGCAATTCTATACAAGGCTTCTATCAGGAAGTCTATACTCACCTTTCATTAATATAAAATAAAATTGGTTGCATGAATATAGGCAGGGAGTCAACTACATTGTTGACACAAACCTATCGCGATAAGGCCCTTGACACTTTCATAAGGGGTCTCAACGGAGACTTACCTAAATTGTTGGGAATCCGCGAACCCTCAGACTTACCACAAGCATTACATTTATGCTTGAAGTTAGAAAATCAAAACTATAGGGCAGAATACGCCTATAACCACCATAATATTAGGCCACGGAGAGAATTGCCACCACCTCAACCGAAAAGAAATATTAACTTAAATAGGGTACCATTTTACCCTGAACTTACATTACAACAACCCAGTAACGCAAGGCAATGGGACACATTCCAATACCGGAATAATCAAAGGTCATATCAACAGCCTTCTTTTAATCAAAATTTTCAATTGCGCAATCAGCCTCGACAACAATTCCAATCACACAACCCATATTTTCAACAAAATTTTATACCACCCAGACCTACAGCCCCAAAACCACAAAGACCTGAACCAATGGACGTCGATCATTCTATTCAGTCCAGGAATATAAATTACCAAAATAGACCTCGTCAAGCGAATCAATTTTACGGCAAGAGGCCTATGCCTCCATCTCTACATACCCCGATGCCACATAATAAATTACAGAGAAATTTTCATATAGGAGTCAATGAGGAACTCCCTTCTGATAATGGTTTTTACGACCAAAATGACAATTCCAATAGTCACGAAATTAATTACCAGCAGATAATGCAAGAAGAAAGTCTTCTGGATTATATGCAAGATTATTCACAACAAGAAGGTGAACGGGAAAATACACATGCGGAAGATTTATCAGACATCCATTTTTTAGGTTAGCTCATTCTTCGCTTCCGTACTTTAAATGTAAAGCGAAGAATGGTCAAATATTGAAAATATTAATTGATACAGGCTCTAATAAAAATTATATTAACCTTCCCTTTTAACGAACCCAATTCAAAATGAAAAACCTTTTTTCGCGAATTCCATATCAGGAAACATAAAAATTACACACCACAAGCTAGTGAATCTTTTCAACTTACCCAATCATGAAATAAAATTTTATATTTTGCCATCGTTGAAATCTTTTCATGGCATTCTAGGTCATGATAGCTTGGAGCAACTCAATGCAATAATCCATATAAGGGAACAGTACATGTTAATAGATAATGTGAGGAGAATTAAAATTTATCAGCACATTTCTCAATCGATAAATAAAATTGAGCTTAGAACTGACCACTTGAGAAAATCCCAGATAATGAAACTGGAAGAGGCAATTCACACCTATCCGAATTTGTTTTCGGAACCAAATCATAAATTAACCTACACATCTCGTGTTAGGGGAGAAATTAGGACAACCACTGATTCACCAGTTTATTCGAAGTCTTATCCCTATCCTATGGCACTAAAGAGTGAAATAGAAAAACAAATAGTTGAACTTTTGAACGATGGAATAATTCGACCATCAAAATCACCATACAATGCACCTGTTTGGATCGTTCCAAAGAAAATGGAGGCATCAGGAGAGAAAAAATATAGAATGGTAATAGATTACAGGAAATTGAATTCGGTCACTGTGCCCGATCGTTATCCCATTCCAGAAATAAATGAAGTCTTATCAAACCTCGGCGAAAATAAGTACTTTTCTGTTATAGATTTAAAAAGCGGTTTCCATCAGATTCCTCTTAAAGAATGTGATATTGAGAAAACTGCATTTTCCATTAATAACGGAAAATTTGAATTTGTACGACTTCCTTTTGGACTAAAGAATTCTCCTTCAATTTTCCAACGTACTCTAGATGACGTTTTAAGAGAACATATAGGGAAAATATGTTATGTCTACATAGACGACACAATAGTACTTGGCAAAGACGAGAATGATCACTTTCAAAATTTGAGCAAAATTTTCCAAACACTAGAGTCGGCAAACTTTAAAGTTCAACTTGACAAGTGTGAATTTGCGAGACAACAGATAGAATTTTTAGGATTTATCGTAGGTGTTAATGGTATTAGGACCAACCCTGCGAAAGTAAAGGCAATAGATAATATACCTCCACCCAGGACCTTGAAGGATTTGAGAAGTTTCCTTGGTATGTCAGGATATTACCGTCGTTTCATACGGGACTATGCGAAACTAGCTAAACCCCTGACATCCCTCTTAAGAGGGGAGGATGGACGCATGTCAAAGAATGCATCCAAAAATAAGAACATATGTCTAAATCAAGATGCAATAGACTCCTTCCGAAAAATAAAAAATTCACTGACCTCAGAAGATATTATTCTTTCACACCCGAACTTTATAAAAGACTTTGATTTAACAACAGATGCTTCAGAGTACGCAATTGGAGCAGTCTTGTCACAAGACGGTAAACCAATAACATTTCTCTCAAGAACATTGACTAAAGCGGAAGAAAACTACGCTACAAATGAGAAAGAAATGCTAGCGATAATTTGGGCACTCACCACATTAAGAAACTATTTGTATGGATCAAGGAAAGTAAATATTTTTACGGATCATCAACCACTCACTTTTGCTCTTAGCAACAAAAATTCAAATAGTAAAATGAAAAGATGGAAAGCCATCTTGGAAGAATATAACTATGAACTAAAATACCAACCAGGCAAAACCAATATGGTCGCCGATGCATTGTCTAGACCCCACAGATAATACCAGCTATAGAATGTCCCATAAACGCTTTTAAAAATCAACTTTACATACTGATAAATGACCAGGAAGATTATAAATTCGAAATCCCTTTTCCAACATATCACAGGCATATCATAAAACACCCCCATTATACGAAAAACTCTCTAATTTCGGTTCTAAAGAAATATTTGAATCCAAGTGTGATCAACGGACTTTTCACAAGTGAGCCAATTATGGGAATCATACAGGAATTTTATCCCGAACACTTTAAGAACTTTAAAGTGAGATTTACCCAAAGCCAAGTAAGGGATATAACAAGTGAAAGCGAACAGAGGGAGATAATAATATCGGAACATAAAAGGGCACATAGGAATGGAAGAGAAAATAGGGAACAAATTAAACGAAAATACTATTTTCCTAAAATGGCAGAAAAGACCGATAAAATAGCGAAAGCCTAGCTTAGGAACCACACCAATTCCACATAACCCAGGAGAAATAATTCATGTCGACATTTACTCGACTGAGAAAAATCCAGTCCTTACGGCCATTGATAAATTTTCTAAATATGCGCAGGCCAGAATTTTGAAATCTAGGGCAATAGAAGATATTAAGGAACCTCTTAAGGAATTAATTTTAGCATTCGGTGTCCCTAATTCAATAGTAATAGATAATGAGAAATCCCTAAATTCTGCTATCATAACATTTTTGCTTAAAGATCAATTTGGAATAAATATTTATACTACGCCCCCATATTGCAGTTCTGTTAATGGGCAGGTTGAGAGGTTTCATTCCACACTTTCGGAAATCATGAGATGTTTAAAAACTGAAAAACTTCACACTTCATTTCATGACTTACTAATGAAATCAATTTACGAATTCAACTCCTCAATTCACTCTACTACTAGGAGAAAGCCAGTGGAAATATTTTTTTGGTAGAAAGTACAGAGATCCCAAAGAAATGGAAGACGAGAGAAAAGATATTAGTAATAGAATAAAAGAAAAACAGGAACAGGATTTAGAACACCATAATAAGAATAGAGGGAAAATTAAAAACTATTCATCAGGCGAGAAGATCTATGTTAAAATAAACAAAAGATTAGGATCAAAACTGTCTCCTCGTTATAGAGAAGAAACAGTAAAGGAAAATAGAAATACGACAATTTTAACTAATTCAGGAAAGATAGTCCATAAGAGTAATATTAAAAAGTAAAATTATTTTACAGCATCCAGGTAATCTGTGCTCAGGCAGAAATCGAGATAGTTGACTATTCGTCCTCCCACATAATCACTATCGATAAGGGCTTAGCGAAAATACAACAGGGAACGTTCACAATAATTCACGTGATAAGGATTAAAGAGTATGAGGAATTCATAGACAGTGTTCAAACATTCATTGACCGCAACATCCCAAAAACCCACAACAAATATCCACTCCTTATCCATGAGTTGACACAAACAGCTAACATCCTAGAAGACCTTACACCTACTAATAATGACCGCCAGAAGAGATCCATAAATGCTATTGGCACCGTATGGAAGTACATAGCGGGAAGTCCTAATCATGACGACTTCCAAATATTAGCTAGTAATATTGTTGACTTGAATAACAATAATAATAAGCAAGTCTTCATTAATGAAGCATTCAATAAAAGATTAAACAATTTAACCGAAATTTTTAAAACAATGGCAAATCAAATAAAAAAAAAATTTTATCTTGAAAAAGAAATTGTAATTAATTTGCAAAATAGAATAAGATTAGTTAAAGAAGAATTAGTAAATATTGAACGCGCCATTTTATGGGCAAGAATAAATATTGTAAACCCACTTCTATTAAGTAAAAAGGAAATTAAAATTGCCATGGAAACATTGGTAGAAGAAAATATTAATTTTTCAAGCCCAGAAGAGGCATTAGAATTTTCACAAATATCAATAATAAATAATAATAAAAAGGAAATATTTTATTTGATCAAAATCCCATTAACAAACGATGAAAATTATAAAAACATGGTTATAAGGCCAGTAAAAACAGAAAATAAAGTAATACATTTAGATTTTAAAGAAATTCTATTTAACAAAAAGGAAATGTTTGCTATAAAAGAAAAATGTAAAGATTTTAATAATTAACCATTTGTAATGAAAAAGATATAATTAATATAACAGAAACTGATTGTATTCCTAAGTTAATTAATAATTCGAATTCATCCTGTATCTTTAGCAATAGTCATCATATCCCTTTAGCCGAAGAAATAGACTCGGGAATAATACTTCTAAATGACTATAATGGGTCAATTTTTGAAAATGAAAAAAACATAATATTTCGGGAACATTTTTAATTAAATTCCATATTACAACTATTAAAGTTGAGAATAGAACTTTTAGCAACTGGCAGGCTTCACCTTTGCAAACCATGCCAGCTGTACTGCAACCTACTCCCTTTTAACGAACTCCAAATCAATAATACGGACGTTATCACAACTGTGAAAAAACGTCTTATAATCGGAGAATGGACAATCTCTAGAATGTTTTTGGTTATTATTGCAATTGTGTTTCTTAAAATCTTTACCAAAACGGTGGAGAAAATTACAGTATGGGAACCTCAGGTACCTAAAGTGGACAAACCATTTGAAATGGATAACTTACCACAAACCACGAATATCACTTTCATCGCTCCAGAGAAACCTCCAAGGTTACATAAAATTCCACTCTTTTAAAGAAACGATTGAGGACACTCGAATTAAAGGAGTTAACGACACAAAAGTTGTCAACATTTTTTTATTTATTTTTTTGCAACGTCCGGTACGCTACCTTTGTCACAATAAATATTGTGTTTCAATTTTAATATTTTCTGCTAACACTATGTCTGCAGTAAGTAGAATGAATTTAAAAAAATAATGAAACAAAGAAATGAATTTGATGACTCTTGCTTAATTTAGAAATAAGAAAACCTGTTTATTAAAATTATAATACAATTCAATTCTGACATTAAAAGAAAACAGAACACTTCTGTAACATAAATTAAATAAAATCTTAGTTATAAAAAAAGTCTTGGTTTTTTTATTATGAAAAAATAAAGTGTTATTATAACTTATACTTAAAACATAATAAAAACATAATAATGAAAATATCAACTTTAAATACTAACACTTAAAATATTACAAAAAAAAAAAAAAACTAATGAAGGATCGAATTAAACACCACCTAAACATATAAACTCCGCTTCAGTATGGCCCCACAACTAAACCACTTAACGCTTCGCTTCCCTTTCGCCTATTCCCCTAAAGAGCTCTTTGGATGAATTTATATATCTTTTTTTTTGTGCGAAATTATCACGCTTTAATTTCCGACACAACAAAAAAAAAAACAACACTTAATTAGACCCTCCTAACATGTTGATCCAAATAAGAAAAACACTAGACTGTAATTAAACAACAACAGAAATATATAATAAAAAAAAACTTACTAAAAATATTCCTTAAGGGCCCTATATACTTATCAAATTCCCATCAAGCATTATGGTGGTATTAGTGAAAATTTGTTAGTATGTGTGACACCGAAGATGCTGGATGGAAAATGGAAAAAAAAATTAGATTTTTGGCATGCTGGATAAGAGATTTTGATGAATGTATTGTATTTTCTCATGCTGTACGGGACGTAAAGCAAATGTATATGCTAACGTCAAGCACACGTACACGATGCTTGATGTCAAGCGGTTGACAAGTGTATAGTGGCCTTTAAACTACCCTAAACTTGCCACCACAATCCCTACAAGAACAGTGACGGTCATTTGACCGGTCATATGACTGTCACTACTCACTGAAGTGTCGGTCATAAAAAAATATTTTTTTAACTTTTTATAAAATAAATCCTTAATTGGCGCCCGAGCAGGGACCCTCGGAAAAATAAGTCATAAAGCGCGGAAACGGTGCGCTCGAGTAATCCTTCGTAAGGGACAAAAGAGAGATCCCCCTAAGGATCAGCGGCCGCGTTGTAGTTTAAGTGAAATATATAAAAAAATAAAAATTCAAATAACAGTGACACTAACAGCGAAAATACAAAAACAGAAAATAATAAAGTGAAATAAGTAAAAATAATAATAGTTTTTCGCAAAGAAAATAATTAATAGTTGTAGTTTAAGTGAAATAAATAAAAAAATAAAAATTCAAATAACAGTGACACTAACAGCGAAAATACAAAAACAGAAAATAATAAAGTGAAATAAGTAAAAATAATAATAGTTTTTCGCAAAGAAGATAATTAAAGTTTTTTTAGAAAACCAGTTGAAGAAATATTTAAAAAATAAACAAAATAAACTAAAATCAATAAAAAAATTTTTTTTTTGAACCGATTAAATAACAAACTAATTAAATTAATTAAAACTGTAATCAATAACTAAATATAAAGGTGAAACAAATAAAATAGTAACAGTAAGGTGAAAATAAATGAACGATAGAAAGTGGAGAAAATTTTACAATTTAGAAGTTTTATCATATCAACTATAAAATCTTTTTTTGGAGTGAAAAGGAGAAGAAATAGAACCGGAGGAAAAATTAATCAACAGCATCTAACTACAAGGAGATACAGCCATCAAGTCCAGCAATGATCCAGATATTACTAATGTAAGATCGTTTTTTTGCCTTTGAAACGTAAGAAAAAAAAAGATAATTTAATCTATAATTAGAAAACTTAATTTCACTTTTGAAATTGTAGAAAAAAAAAATCATTTCCTAAATTTAAAACGTAACTAAAATTTTTTTAATCTTTTACTAAAAATTTAATTTAACAAATTTGATTTTAAAAATTTGAACTTTAATTAAAAATTTAATCTAAAATTTAACTAAAAATTTAATTTAACTTTAAATATCATTTAAAATTTTCAATATCCTTTTTTTAACAAAATCAAAAATTTTACTAAGAATTTAATTTAACAAATTTTATTTCAAAATTTTAAACCTTAATTAAAAATTTAATCTAAAATTTAACTAAAAATTTAATTTAACAAATTTTTATTTCCAAAATTTAAACTTTAAATATCATTTAAGATTCTCAATATCCTTTTTTTTAACAAAATCAAAAATTTTACTAAGAATTTAATTCAACAAATTTTATTTCAAAATTTTAAACCTTACTTGAAAATTTTTAATCTAAAACTTAACTAAAAATTTAATTTAAAAATTTTTTAAATTTAAACTTTAATTTAATTTAACAAAATCTAAAATCTAACTAAAAATTTAATTTAATTTTTGTGGAATTAAAAAAATAAAAATAATTTAAAATTTTATTTCAAAAATTTAATAAAAAAGAAAAAAAATTTTCCAAAATAATTATTCCCAAAATTTTAACTTTAAAAATCTAATTTAACTTCAAGATCTAACTTAACAATATAATTTGAAACTAAAGTGCATCCCTTTTTAACTTAAACCATTTCCAATATGCCCAACGAATCCATAGAAGACCTAACTGAAAGACTTAGTAGATCACTTACAATGTCCCAAAGTACACCATCCGGGTCGAATGCGACAGCGAACATAGGACTTACCGAATTACAGAAACGGGAGTTAAGAGACATTCTTAGGGAAACATTACGAACACCCCAAGACTGTAGCTTAGATGATGATTCGGACCAACCAATAGGACAGTTAACGACTAGACTAGAAGAGTTGGACAGGGTACCCGATATAGTTAAATCTCTAAGAGAATTTTCCGGTAGTATTGGTGAATTTAATTCTTGGAGAAAGTCAGTAGACAGAGTGCTAGAATTATACGAATCACAAAAGGGAACAGGAAGATACTATGCGATACTTCATACAATATGCACTAAAGTTATAGGCGAAGCAGACACAGCTCTAGAATCTTATAGGACACCACTAGACTGGCCAAGAATAAAAAAATGCCTTATGATGCGTTATTCGGACAAAAGGGGCATTGGTACATTAGAGTACCAAATGAATGCGCTTTGCCAAGGCAATAGGACAATTATAGAATTTTATCAGAGGGTTTACCAGCATCTCTCCTTAATATTAGGTAAAGTATCTTGCTTGGATTTAGATGAAGGAAGTCTTAGAGTGATGACCCATACATATAGAGATAAAGCTCTCGATACTTTTGTCAGAGGACTTAATGGAGACCTACCGAGACTTCTTAGCGTTCGGGAACCGACTTCATTACCCCAAGCATTGCACATTTGCTTAAAACTTGACAATATGACATTCAGAATGAATTACGCTCACAGTCATTTCAATAGAAATAGTGTTCAAAAGGACCGCATTGGAACAAATTTATTCATGGGAAATAGGCCCAGATTTTATCCAGAATTAGCACACATTGGTGGCAGACCACTTCCTAGGCCACCACTACCACCTAGAAATACGATTACGACAAACTTTAATCGTAATGCTAATTGGCGACCAATAGGTAGTCAAACCTGGACACCAAGGCCCCAATATAATCAAGGAAATCAACAAAGATTTCCAAACCAACATCCTCAAACGCAACAACCATCATCGGGACATGAACCAGTGGATGTGGACCGATCAATACAGACACGCCAAGTAAATTATATGAATAGACCACAAAACACAGCCTTCAAGAGACCAACAACAGCGTCTATTCAAGCCACACAGAATAAAATGCAAAGAAACTTCCATGTAACATCCGCCACTGAAATGGAAATCAACAGCCGACCATAGAAAACATTAATGGCTATGACGAGGAAGGTGCTATTGGAGGAGTACCGGATATAGAATAATATTATAGGGAAGTCGAAGACAACGGACAATCATATGCAGATACCGCCTATGAAATGCCCGAATACGACCCTTCGGAAAATTTGCAGAATGACAGTCTAGTAGATCTAAATTTTTTTGGTTAAACAGTTCCTCGTTACCCTACTTTCAGGCTAGGACGAGGAACGGACAGACACTCAAAATTTTAATTGACACAGGTAGCAATAAAAATTACATTAGATCACAATTGGCAGTTAATCCAAAATTAAACCAGGAGAAATTTAGTGCAAACTCAGTTGCAGGAAACGTTCAAATAACTCATCACGTAATGGGTTACATGTTTGGGATAAATGATATTGCAATAAAATTTTACCTTTTACCAGGACTAAAGACTTTCGACGCAATTTTAGGCCACGATTGCTTAAAACAATTATCAGCAGTAATTTATACTTCCGAAAACTACATGACTGTGCAGGGGACCAGGCGAATTAAGTTATTCCAACATATCGCACAGGACGTTAACAATATTGAATTAAGAACTGACTATCTATCTGAATATCAGAAAGACTCTCTAACTGATATAGTGGACCGTCATAGAAATTTATTTGCGGACCCAGATGAAAGTCTCACGTACACAACTAGGGTTGTAGGAGAAATAAGAACGACGACTAATACACCGACATATTCAAAAAATTATCCATATTTGATGGCGTTAAGGGGGGTCGTAGAAGAAGAAATTAATAGATTACTAAAAGATAAAATAATCCGACCATCGCGCTCCCCAAACAATTCTCCCATTTGGGTAGTCCCCAAAAAACAATGTGCGTCTGGAAGAGAAAAATATAGAGTTGTAGTAGACTTCAGAAAACTTAATTCAATAACTATACCTGATAAATACCCCATACCTGACATAAACGACCTACTTTCTCATCTTGAAGGAAACAAATATTTCACGGTGATCGATCTGAAGAGCGGATTTCACCAAATACCTATTAGGGAAGAAGATGTAGAGAAAACAGCATTTTCTGTCAACAATGGGAAATATGAATTTCTACGTTTACCGTTTGGATTGAGAAATGCTCCATCCATATTCCAGCGTGCCCTTGACGACATTCTAAGGGAACATATTGGACGGATATGCTACGTGTACATAGATGATATTATTATTTTCAGCAAAGATGAAAAGTCGCACTTGAACCACCTAAATGATATCTTCGGAACACTTAACGCCGCTAATATGAAGGTACAGTTGGATAAGTGTGAGTTCTTTAAAGAAGAAGTCGAATTTCTTGGTTTTATGGTTTCATGCAGTGGAATAAAAGCTAATCCCAAAAAATTGGAAGCGATCGTTAAATTTCCATATCCTAGCAATATTAAAGAGCTTCGATCATTTCTAGGCCTTTCTGGATACTACAGAAGATTTATTAAAGGATACGCCGACATTGCCAAACCATTGACCAAACTTCTCAGAGGAGACGGAGGCATGATATCCAAATCAGAGTCAAACAAAAGAGAGATCAAACTCGATAATAAATCAAGATCAGCTATCGATGCATTAAAAAATGCCCTAGTGTCCCAAGAGGTCATACTTTCATACCCAAACTTTGAAAAAGAATTCCAGCTGACCACGGATGCATTTAATGTAGCAATAGGAGCAGTGTTGAGCCAAGACGACAGACCGATATCTTTTATTTCAAGAACACTAACACAAACCGAGGAAAGCTACGCGACAAATGAGAAAGAAATGTTAGCCATAATTTGGGCTCTAACAAATTTGAGAAATTACTTATATGGATCGGGAAAAGTTATAATTTATACTGACCATCAGCCATTAACTTATGCATTAAGCAATAAAAACAGCAATTCCAAGATGAAAAGGTGGAAAGCAGTACTGGAAGAGTACAATTATGAAATCCAATATAAACCAGGCAGGAGTAATGTGGTGGCCGACGCACTCTCTAGACCTCCTAGAACGAACATTAATTCTCTGACCGGAACGGTACATAGTGGCGACAGTTCACCAGAAGAACTTATACCCAGTGTTGAAGTCCCTATTAATGCATTTAAGAATCAGTTATTCCTCCAAATTGACAACACTTCAACATATGAATTTCAGATAATTTTTCCAGGATATCACAGACATATGATATCAGAACAGGACTATGATACCGAAAAATTACAATCAGTACTAAAGAGATATCTAAATCCGTCTGTAATAAACTGCATAAAAACCCCAGAATTCATTATGGGAAGAATACAGGAAATTTACCCACATCATCTAAAAAATTATAAGGTACGATTTACTCAAAATTTTGTTGAGGACATTTTGTCAGAATCCGATCAGGAAACATTGATTATAGAGACTCATAATCGCGCGCACAGAAACGCTGTGGAAAATAAGTCCCAGATATTAGAAAGAGCTTATTTCCCTAGCATGTTCTCCAAAATTAAAAGAATATTGAAGCTTTGCTCCACGTGCAAGAAGAACAAGTACGAGCGACATCCCAACCAACCAAAATTAAATATTACACCAATACCAAATTATCCTGGTCAAGTCATTCACATTGACATTTTCTCAACTGACAAGAAGATAGTTCTGACGGCACTCGATAAATTTTCAAAGTACGCGCAGACGAAAATTTTAGAAGGAAAATCGATAGAAGACATTAGAAAACCATTAAGGGAAATTCTTTTTTTCTACGGAGTTCCTAAAACCGTTGTCATGGATAATGAAAAATCATTAAACTCGGCTTCGATACTTTTCATGATGAAAGATGAACTAGGAATAGAAGTTTTTACTACACCTCCCTATAGGAGTGAAGCCAACGGGCAAATTGAAAGATTTCATTCAACATTGGCAGAAACCTTGAGATGCATTAAGGACGAAGGGGTTTGTAGAAATTTCGAAGAGCTTCTGGAGAAATCTGTAAATGAATATAATCATTCTTTTCATTCAACAATAGGAAAGAAACCTGTAGACATGTTCTTTGGGAGAACTGTAGATTTTTCTCCGGGTAGCTATGAACGGACAAGGGGACTAACATTGAGAAACTGAAAAGGAAGCAAGAAAATGACTTAGAATATCACAATAGGAACAAAAAGGAAATTAAACAGTACATACCTGGACAGGAGATTTTTGTGAGAACAAATAAAAGACTTGGGACTAAACTAACCGAAAAATTCAAACGGGAAATAGTAAAAGAGGACAGACACTCCACTATCGTGACTGAAAGCGGGAGAATCGTACACAAGAAACATATAAGAAACTAACTTTGCTACATTTTATTACAGATAATGGACTACTCTAACTCTAGACTCGGCTCAGCTAAAATCCAGACTGGCGTATTTAAGCTTGTCCACACTATCGACTTGGGGGAGTACGAAAAATTAATTGAAGAACTGGAAAACAAAATCAACTTAAACAACAGTACCAACAACTCACTGTTACCTTATCTATCCTATAACTTATCTCAGATGAAATCCTGTCTATCCAGACTGAAATCTAAGACGAGAACAAAGAGGTCTCTGGATTTTATCGGTAGCGCTTGGAAATGGGTAGCCGGTAGTCCGGATCACCATGATTTCGAAATAATAAAAGATAAAATTAACAATGTCCTAAAAAACAATAATAACCAAATTGTAATTAATCAATTAACGCTAGAAAAAATTAATAGACTCTCAATTATAACCAATAATGTTTCCAAATTGTTAGAAAATGAAATTAAAGAAGAAAAATTGTTAGACTTTAAGTATAAAGTAGAGATCATAAAAGAAGAGTTATCTAACATGGAATATGCCATTCAATGGGCTAAAGCAAATATTGTAAATCCATTTATTTTTTCTGATACTGAAGTTAATGTTTTAAAGGATATTTTTTATAGGGACAATATTCCATTCGGTAATATGGATGAGTACTGAACTTTTCGAAAATTAAGGTCGCATCAAATAAAAGAGAAATCATTTATATAGTAAATATTCCAACAACTGCTAGCGAGACTTGTGAAAATTTTTCAATTAGACCTGTAAAAAGAAACAATGTAATAATTAAGACAAATTTTAAAAAGCTATTGAAATGTTATAATAAGTTATTTGGAATTAAGAATGACTGCAAAGACTATAATAAATTAAGTATTTGTGAAACAGAAAACATTATAGACATCAGTGATTCAGAGTGCATCCCAAACCTCCTGAAGAGTAAACCTTCCCGATGCACAACAACTAACGATGAGCACGTGGCACTAGTAGAGAAGATAGATGAAAACATGGTACTGTTGAACGAATTTAAAGGACAAATCGAAATAGACAACGCAACAATCAACATAGATGGCACATTCATAATTCATCACCTCAATTCCACAGTACGAATTAGAAATCAAACATATCTGACAACCCAGATATCCCTTACAAAACCATTACCCGCATTATTGCAGCCAAGTAGAGAAAATTTCCAAGAACAAGTAATGACGCTCGAAAGGATGGTAGCTGTTAATGTCAACAATTCTCAAGCAATTGAAAAATTACAAGTCCAGAATAAAATCAACCTATCCATCAACGCTCTACTGTTAATAGCTCTAACATTATTGGTTATTATCGTCCGGATAATGAAGAAAACAACACAAAACAAATCATCAAAAAACAAGCCATCAGAAAATCAACTATTAGAAAACAAATCACCAGAAACCAAATCATCAAAAGTAAATGAAGAATTATCAAACGCAAACAAAGGATTGGAAACTGTAAAAGACGATAAAGTAAGAGCGGACACGAAAGTTCCATTATCATTGCCATCAAGAGGTGTCAAGAACCAGAGAATTCACAGCCTTCCATTTTTCTAATTATTCATACGAGGACGTATGAACTTAAAGGGGGAGGAGTTAACACCTGTGAGACCACACCAACAACAACATCAACACTACACGCGCAACGTAATGTAACTATAACAACAACAAACATCAACAATAAACCAGACATAAATACCAACAGTACACGCGCATACCAACAGTACACGCGCATACCAACAACATAAGCTGAACGTGCCAACGTCAAAACTCATTGCTAAGCGGATTCACAGGCAGTAACCCGAATCCGCACACGCAGCCAACAAAAACGTCGTACCATCGTTCAACGTGGGAATCGCCGAATCAACAGTTATGTTTTGTTTAATTTTTATTTAAAGATGTTTTTATTTGTAAAGTCTTGCAGTCAGTTTGAAGAGTTTGATAATAAAGGTTTGTTGCTAACATTAGTTAGCAACATAAAAAAATATTTTTTTAACTTTTTAATAAAATAAATCTTTAATTTACATCATCATTGACCGGTCACGCTTGATTATAATGAAACACGACTTATTATTATTTTTATTTATTTATTGTATTAAACATCAAAAAATTCGAAATTAAAAATAAACATGAAATATTAAAATATTAAAAACACAACAATATCACCAATTCCGAAACGTGTTGATAACTTTGAGACAATGTTGAAACAGGAGAATGGGCTTAACTTAATACAGATATTTAAACAACTTTATTGACTTTTCACTTGAAACACCCCTCAAAGTGGTACGTAACTTAGCACTGAATAAATTGACTAAACTCAATAGAAATTTCCGGTAATGGGACTTTGTGAAATCAGTAGTTTCTTAAAGAAAACAATTTATTATAACACATATATATCAACAATTTATATTAAAGCTTACCTTTTGAGTGTTGTGAATTAACAATTTCGGCCAAAACTGATACACTTCATTTGGAAAATTGATGAGTAAATGATGTATCTATTCAAATACTGCTACCTTCGTTTGTACAGAACGGTGTGTGAGATATTGTGATAATACCTTCATAAATCAATTTGTTCAATATTCTGAGATCTTTGTTCTTTTGAAGGAACTAATTTCATTATGGATGTGTTTATGGATACTGCACATTCCTTAATATTCTTCATATTATCAACATTATATTCCAGACACTATATTCCAGAATGGCATAAATTAAAACATTCGAGACAAATATTAAAACAAACTCCCATATCCATGTATGGCAACAGACTGAAAGATAGATATAAGGATTAGTGTAAAATTCTGCAAGGACGATTTACTTTGTTTCTAGCTAGAATTTTTAATAAAATGTCAGCGCATTACCTTAATAAGTTCATTTGGTGATTGCGCATGTATTAACAATATACATATTTATAGTGTCTTCCATGCGCACTGAACTGGAATCATTACGAATCGATTTAATAAACTGTGTCAGCATAGTGTCAGCTGCCAAGCCAATTGAACCTCTCTTTCTTTTATTAGAATCCTGGGAGGAGGTAAAGTCATTGGACAACACCTCTATAAGTTTTCGCATTTGGGCAGTTATTTTTCATATTAAATTCTTTAACCAATCTGTGTGCGATATCAGTTGAATCATTTAAATAATCAGTTTTTTTTTTAATATACATGTATAAAGTATTAACTTTATTTATGTCTATATTTTTGTTTATTTTAACAATTTAAGTTAACACTGGAAAAAAACCTAAAAAGGTATATCCCGTTCGGATATCAGGGTGTAATATATAATAAATCAAATTGTGCAAAAATAAAAAAAAAGATTATAAAAAATAAGTAAAAAGTTATTTTTCTAGGTCTCTACAGGATTCGATAAAGCGACCATAAAATCAAAATTGATCCAACATAAAGAATGTATTCCTTTACAGTCAATAGACTTTATATTTTTAAACCGGAACGCGTGGAATTGAAACATATTTTATTCCAATTATTCGTTTATTTATTTTATTTTTTTTTTATATTAAATAAACCGCAATAAAAGCAATTAAAAGTATATTTTAATACCTTCAATAGACCTTTTTGGTATCAAATTAAATTGCTTTTTATTTCCAATTGATTGCTTTTAATATTTTTAATCGTTAAACAAGTCCCAAATATATATTCATCACTGTTGAATTAACATAATTCAATAATAAACTTGTTGAATGTTACTATCATAATATATCAATGTTAACAAGTAGTTTTAACAGTGATGTGTACAGAATACGGTATGTTTGCCGTAAATGCAGAAGATTTTGGGAATAAAGAAAAAACAAGATTTTTAGATTTATTAAAAATGAGAAAATTCTCAATATTTTATTTAAAAAATAAATTACCTTTAAAATGGACGGTATATAAGTATGTTGAGGATCCGTGTAAACAATGTGTTCGTCAAAACGTTCAAACGAAGATTAAAAAAAAGTTACATCTAACTAGGATAGAAAGAGGCAACAAGCAATGTTTTTAGATACAGTTAACGGTTTACTCGCTAGAATCTATGTAAATACTCCCTGCAAAGATGTTTACAAAAAGGAGTAAAACTTAGATTCTAACTAGTAATTAACCCTTAAAGAGGGTGAGGGTTTGCAAAAGGGCAAACTAAATTAATAAGCAAAATAAAAGAATTTGTGCTTAAACATTGCCGGCCACCTTGCAACACTAGAGGAGGTTGCAACAAAGTCTAAGCTAGGTAAACGAGAGAGGTTACAAAGGCAAGGAAAGGTAAAAGTATAATAAATGTTTTTTCGTAATTTTAAATATTTCATGTATATATATATTTTTTTTTTTAAATTTTTTCAAAAAACACTTAAAACTAATGGTCAAGGGACCAGCTGATCAAGGGATCAGACCAGTATAGACTGGGTTTTCGTCGAGCGGTCAAGGGACCGCGTTGATCCAAGGGGACCTGTCCTCTAAAGAGGCGATTGGCCAGAAATGTGCCATTGGAAGACCCGGGCTCGAACATATTTTTCCCTTAATGATCTGAGGGTTTACTTCAGGTCCTAAGACCAAAGCTACCGGCCCAGATACGTTAAAACGGGGATCCGCCAATTGGAACCTGGCAAAATATTCCCGTATGGAATCGGGAACAGACTCTGAAGGAGTCTTAACACCGCGCATTTTAGTTACTTTCGCAGTGAGCGAAATTCGTTGTGTAGGATCAAACGACGAACCGACAGCTAATCGACAATATCCAATATTGTCCATTTTAGATACGGGCAGCCGCAATTGATGAACCAAGGATTCGCAGATGTAGCTAATGCTACAGCAAGGGTCCAGAGCTGCTCGTATCGGAATGGAGTTTGTCGGTAAGATGAGTCTGATCAACACAGTGGGGGAAAACGTGACAACATGACGGATGTGTAAGGGGCAAGTCTTTGAAACGGAGGACGACGGACGGTAAGTGGTAGACTGTGGTACGAGCGGGCCAGACGGAGTGCAAGGTAATGGTTTCTTTTTCGAACCAGACTGCATAGAACGATCGGAATGTAAAAGGGTGTTATGATATCCTTTACATTGACCGCATTTAAACGTGCTTTTGCAATCTTTTGCGGAGTGCGAATGCGCTAAGCAGCGCGAACAATAGCGGTGAAGGATCACCATTCGTAGCTTCCGCTCATGGCTCAAATTTAAAAATTTATTGCACGCCCTTAATGGATGTTTACCACTACATACCCTACAATGGCGATTTGCGATTTCGGGATTACCATTCGAGCTCGAGGTTCCTTTGGTTTCCGATAAAAGTTCGGAAGTCGATGGCATTACTGGTGCTGGAGAATCAGCAAACGGAGGCGGTACACCAACAGGAGCCGGTGTATCCTTCTTATCAGCAACGGGTGCAGCCAAAGGGGTTGCGGCAGAAACCGGTTCCACAATTTCCATTGCTTCCTCGTAGTCATCTAAGAGAGCATCATCAAAGAAGGTGGGTAATGCGTCCATAGTGCTAGGAAACAACAAATATTAGTGAAAATAATAAAGTAAGATTTAATTGATTAGATTAGTCAAAATGACCAGTTTTGCGATATGTCATTGTACAACCCCATTCACAGTGCGTATATCAACGACCCTCACGTGACCGTCACTACCCGGGTAGGTTTTAACGACGCGACCTAATCTCCACGAAGTTGGAGGTAATTGTTCGTGCCGTATAACAACTAAATCATTAACCTGAATTTCACCTGCCGTATTTTGCCATTTGTATCTTTTGTGTAAATTAATTAAGTATTCCTCTTTCCACCGTCGGCAAAAATGTTGAGAAATAGCTTTCATTCTTCTAAATCGATTAACTAAACTTATAGGCATTTCACTAATTTCAGGCTCAGGAGGAGCAAGAATTGGAGAGCCAATTAAAAAATGACCAAGTGTTAGAGCAACCGGGTCTTGAGGGTTTTCTTTTATAGGACAAATAGGGCGCGAATTAAGGCACGCTTCTATTCTCGCAAGCAGAGTCGCGAATTCCTCAAATGTAAATTGAAAAGATTGAGCTTCTTTTCGAAAATGAAGTTTGAAGCTCTTTACACCGGCTTCCCATAGGCCACCCATATGAGGAGCACCTGCGGGGATAAAACGCCAAGTGAGACCCTGAATTGCATACGTAGAACACGTAGTGGTCTGACTATCTTTAAGAAAAGTTTTAAAGTCTTTCTCCAATTCACGAGACGCGCCTACAAAGTTTGTACCGTTATCCGAAAATATTGTGATTGGACAACCTCGGCGTGAGATAAATCTCTGAAATGCTGCTAAGAAGATAGCCGTAGACAAATCAGAAGTTGCCTCCAGATGTATAGCTTTTGTGGAAAAGCATACAAAAACACAAACATAACCTTTTGTTATCTTACAAGCCCTACCATTGAAACTTTTAATATCAAAAGGACCTGCGAAATCAACACCAGTTGTAGTAAACGGTCTATCAAGTAAAGTCCTCTCAGGCAGTAGAGCGGCCATAATTTGACTACAATAACGTTTTCTTTCAAGAATACAACGTTTGCAGCGACCGAGGGATTTTAAGCGAGGGACCCAATATTCAATACGAAGTATTCGCAACATGAGCTGATTTCCACCGTGAATGGAAATCAAATGAACAAACTCCGTTAAAAGTAGCGTAAATCTACTCGAATAAGGTAAAATAATTGGATGCTCTTCACTATAAGAAAGAGATGGGGATTTAACTAAACGACCATTTAGCCTCATCACACCATCTTTGTCCAGAAATGGATTCAAAGGAATCAAAAAACTTTTCGAATTTAAAGGTTTCCTCTCCAAAAGACATTTATATTCATCTGCAAAATGACACTTTTGAGAGATTATGGCTAAACGTAATTTAGTCCTTTTCATCTCGATACTAGAAAGAATAGTGTCTTCATACAAATTACGGTTTGATTTATGGGAAGGATGACAATTATAAAAAAAATCGCAAAATATAAGAAATGACGCGAAGCGCTTTATCAAGACGCGAATAATTATGAAGAATGTCGATAAAACCGTCATTTCCTTGCGTGTTCGTAAAGAACGAAGCATGAGTTTTAACTTTATGGCACTCAATATCAGTGTCAAGACGAGAAATATCAGAGATTTTCCATTGCGTTTTTTCTTGGCGTAGCCATTTTGGTCCATGCCACCATAGGTCATTATCTGCCAGCTCCGACGGAGAAATACCACGACTGCCCAAATCGGCAGGATTATCCTCAGATCTTACGTGATACCACTTATGCTGACCGACATTTTCCTGAATTCTGCACACCCTGTTTGCAACAAATGTGGTCCAAGAACAAGCATCCTTTTTTAACCAAGTAAGGACGATCGTAGAGTCAGTCCAAAATAAACTTGTTTAAGTCGTATATCGATTTCGCTCAGTATTGTCTTCACAAGTTCTGAAGCCAAAACTGCTCCGCAAAGTTCAAGTCGCGGAATCGAAATTGATTTTATAGGTGCCACTTTAGTTTTGCAAGATAATAAGTGGGTATATATATCGCCTTTGGGGGTTTCGATGCGGATATAAATTACCCCCGCGTATGCCTTTTCCGAGGCATCAGAAAAGACGTGAAGTTCGACGGACGAATCAGGGGTGTAAAGAACCCAGCGTGGAATTCGTATATTGTTGACTTCATGATATGAAGTAACGAACTTTTTCCACTCGTTTTCCGTTGAAAGTGGTAGAGAATTATCCCAATTAATGTTATCTAACCAGACCTTCTGCATAATCATTTTCGCGACTACAACAACTGGACCTAGCGAACCCACAGGGTCAAACAACTTTGCAATCGTAGATAAAACTTCTCTTTTAGTGTGACTCGATTTATGTGCAATAGGATTTACACTAATGTAAAAAGAGTCCAGTTGAGCGTTCCATTGAATACCCAAAGTTTTAGAGCTACTTGATTCCACAAAGGTCAAAACCTTAGCATCAACTAAATGTTCAGAAGGAAATCTGTCCAAAATTGTTCGTTCGTTAGATGTCCATTTTCGTAGTTCAAATTTAGCAGAAGACAAAGCTGCAATAAATTGATCACGAGCGATCGAAGCAGTTGAAATGTCGTGAGTCCCTGTCAAAACGTCGTCAACATACATACACTTCCGTAAAATGTGTGATGCTAAAGGGTACTCAGCTTCAGAATCGTCTGCTAATTGTAACAATGTCCGAATGGCAAGATAAGGAGCGCAGTTAACGCCAAAAGTCACTGTTTGCAACTCATAGTCCTTAACGTCCTCCGTCGGAGAATCTCGAAATAAGATACGTTGAAATGGAGCATGAGCTGCATCAACTCTAACTTGTCGGTACATTTGTGTAATGTCACAATTAAAAACAAATTTAAAAAGTCGCCACCTTAAAATTAATAGGACTAAGTCAGACTGTAAAGTAGGCCCAACATAGAGACAGTCGTTAAGACTATTCCCGTTCGAAGTTTTATTAGAGGCATTGAAAACGACTCTTAACTTTGTGGTATTTCGTTCAGGTTTATCGACTGGATGATGTGGCAAGTAACAAGCAAAAGTTGTTGCCGATGAAGGAGAAGAAATAAGTTTCATATGGTCTAGGTCCAAATATTCATTAACGACGCTATCATACAATTTCTTAATCTCAGGTCTTCGTAAAAGAGAGGATTCTGTGCGATGATATTGTTTGAGAACACTTGGTCGAGATAAACCTAGATTTAAGTGTTGAGGAAATTCAGGTTTGAAAGGAAGGGTCACAATGTATCGACCATCAGAAGCTCGACGTGTAGTCTTCCTATAATTTTCTTCACAAATTTTATCAAAAGTTGAAAAAATTTTCCTTTTCGGATTTTCCTCAAGTTCCCAAAATCTGAGAAGATTTCTATTCAGGCAATTTTCTTCAGAAAAATCAACTTTAGTTGAATAGTCTTGAACTTGGGAATGACAAATTGGACCAGTAATAATCCAACCGAAAATAGTATTTTGAGCTAATAAGGAGCCCAAAATATCTCGACGAATTTCACCTAAAAGTATTTTAGGGTAAAGATCAGCGCCAAGCAAAAGATCGACAGGTCTGCCATCGAAAAAGTTTTTATCTGCTGGGCAAATTATTCCTAAGATGAGAAGGAAGTACAAATGAAGGCAAATTGCCCGATATTTTAGATAAAACAAGAGCATTAGTTTCCACTACAATGGATGAATCAATAGGAGAGCCAATTTAAAGAGAACAAAGTTTTCTAGAGGTAGCAGAGACAGCTTGATTAACACCTGAAATTTGAGCATTCGTAGAATGCGTCGAAAGTTTCAAGCGATTTTGCAATCGTTCACAAATGAACGAAGCTTCAAAAGCCGGGTCAATAAGGGCCCGAGCTGGATAGTCGTACCCTGGTGAATAATATTCACCATTGCTGTCCCCAAAATCACAGTCCTATCTTGTGAGGTATGAAATACCTGTCGATTTAAAGGAGCTGTGGCATTGTTGCTATTTGACGAAGAGGGGAAAGAATTCATGGGTATGGAGTTGGTAAGTCGAGAGGCTATAACCGGACTCGCACCCGAATTAGAATTATGAGTTTCCTTAACTAAACTATCAGATTTCGGCAACTCCCGATGTAGCGTCGTATGATGACGCTTATTGCAGATGGAACAATTATAACTGCTATTACAATTTTTAGCTTCATGTGTTGTTGAAAGACAATGGACACAACAATGAAACTTTTTAATGGTAGAATATCTGTCCGCAATCGATAAACTTTTAAAACGATGACAAGATCGTAAAAAGTGGACTTGATTTTTACATAAAATGGAAGAGGCATTTGAAGAGGAAGCAGCATTAGAATGATGCGCTTTTATTTTATGTTCAGAAGCCTTTTTGGCAGGTTCTGAACTTCTTAAATCACGAAGACAATTTAAAGTTTGGGTTCTTTCCATCAGAAAGTGGTCCAAATCTTTCCAGAGAGACAAGGCCGATTTGTCTTTTACACTCTGTTCCCAAATATTAACAGTATTTACAGGTAACCGCTGAATGCACATAAAAACTAATATTGGCTCCCAGCTTTGAGTAGAAATGTCATAAGTAGACATGGCTGTAAGGCAACCGTTTATACCGCGTTGTAAAGCTTTTAAATTCACACTAGTCTCCTTATCATAAAAGGGAAGACTGAAAAGCGTTTTGAGTTGGTTGTTAACCAACATACGAGGATTATCGTACGTTTCTCTCAAATTTCGCCAAGCTATATCAAAACCAGCATTAATAAGTGGACATTTTGAAACAATCTTACGCGCCTCACCACTCGTTTTTCGAACCAAATGGCACAAACGCTCAATATTGCTTAAGCGAGAATTATTTATGTATACCGCGGTAAAAATATCACTATATAGCCAAAAATTAGAATCTGCAGACAAGCCCTCGGCTTCGCGGAACTAGGCTTAAAAAAAAACGGTACTTTAAAAAAAAAAAAAAAAAAAAAAAAACTAAAAGTGGGCCAAGAAAGATAGTCACCCTCGGAAACGTCTGTATAGCACGGCGGCAGAGTCAAATTATGGCAGAAGTTATCAGAAGAATTTAAGTCTACAGGCGAAGACTGATCCTTCGATTTTGCCTTGGTTTCGAAATTGTGCAATTTATCATTGATCATTGCTAAACAATTAACGTACGCGTTAAATGTTGCCTCGTATTTTGACTCAGCAGCGTCAACATCTTCGGGTTCCGCGTCTTCAGAATTTTCGAGATAACTAAGACAAGTACGGTATGAAGATTTAGCTTGTTCCCATAACAAGTTAATTTCCTTACCGCGTATTTCTAAATTAAAACTCGAATGAAGTTCCTCACGAATGTCGTTAAATTTAGCTTCGTATTTTATAAGAGCATCAGAATCTCTAATAAAAACATCAAGGGCTGTTTCAGGCATTTTGTCAAAATTTTATTAAAAAAAAATTTAATAAAAACGAAAATTTCCGAAAAACACGATAAATGCACTAAAATTTTGAATTTATAAATTACTTTTATTAAAAAATGCCAATTGAGAATACAAAAAATAAATCTCAATAAAAAAACACAAGCTAAATATGTCGCGACTATACCGGACACGGTACGTATGCAGGTCGATATGAAGCTAGTGTAAACAAACACAGCTTGTAAAATATTCAAATATAAAAAAATCGTATACGCGAATAAAACACAAAAGAAAATAAAAACACTTCGATAATATATATGCACGTATGTATATATAGCTGTCAACAGTATTAAGGGTTTGTTTTATAAAATAATAAACCAATATATGTATGTAAAAACACAAGATCACTAATCGCAAACCCGACGGCACTTTGCAAATAAATAAAGGAACCGATTTTAAAATATATTATTAAAAAATAATTACACTTTTAATTCCGTATATTATTTATTAAACCAACAAAATTTTTTTTAAAGAAATTTAACACGAAAAAAAATTTAATTTGTCCGTCCATGTAAACAAAACGCACTGTTGTAAAAAAGAGTATCCAAAAGAAGTGTAATGACAAAGTGTCAAAACAAAGGTACTGTTTAAAAAAATATTACGACGAAGGGTTGTAACGCGATCAATCACAATAATATGAAAAAGTATTAAGGAACAAATGCTTTTTTATTATAGGTAAAAATTAATCTTAATAAAAAAAATGTATTTTCACTTTTTCTTTTAATTTTATAAACACGATTTATTTTCACACTTGCACTATTTAAAAACTAATGTACGCACCTTTTAAAATTGAAGATTACAAAAAATTGAAGCTGAGGTGGCAGTTGTTGTTGATGCAGCAAGATGGCTGAATTTCTGCAAATTGAAATGAAATGAAATCTTTATTTCCAATTTAAACTCGAAAAAAAGGATCCGGTTCGGATGACCAAATGTTTGCCGTAAATGCAGAAGATTTTGGGAATAAAGAAAAAACAAGATTTTTAGATTTATTAAAAATGAGAAAATTCTCAATATTTTATTTAAAAATAAATTACCTTTAAAATGGACGGTATATAAGTATGTTGAGGATCCGTGTGAACAATATGTTC